>ML797106.1:300074-320906 GCA_009831015.1 Picea engelmannii
CCACCTTTTCCAAATGGCTCAAAACAGTTTTCTGGCCATTTTGGCAATTTACTATTTTTAGCAGGTTTTCACTTCTGGGGCCATTTTGAGGGCCTAAATGAAGTTTTTTTCGAGATCGAGGTTCTCAATGATATCTGAAGGCATAATTGATCCCCCAAAATGAATCTCCTCGACGATACCTTTCCAACGAGCTATCACACGCCTAAAACAGAGATCGTATGCAAAAGTTACGACCTCGGGAAGTTGATGCACTAACTTACCCAAACGGGGCCCACATGACTTTTGGCGCTTCATCTCCTAGGGTTAGGTTTTTGGATGTATATGACTTTTGGCATTCCCGATTATTGTAAAAAGGCCTCTAGAGCCTCATTGTAACCATCTTCTTGCGAATGCGAGTAGCCGTCACATCTCTTCTCAGAGATAAGCTACCACCATTCTAGCGAGTCTTTCACTCTGTATTTTTACAGTCTCTGTACATTTCTCTGATTAATAGAAATCATGTATTACTGTATATTTGTTTTTATGGTTGCATCTCTGATACATTCCTGTTATATTATTGAATATCTGCAATATCTCTGTGCATTTCTTTATTATATCTCCGCTCTCATTTCGCGCCGAAAATAATCCGGATCAATATCCCAAGATTCCTGTTTGTGGGATAACGCAAACTTAACCAAAATTTTGACAAGACCAAAATGAAACAGAATTCCTCTAAAATCTTTTGCTTTGCGAACTTATTCTGCCATTTTCTTTGAACTCTTCAACAAAAAATAAGGGATGTTCACCAAATGGTTACCTTTGAAATTCAGTAGGAGTCGAGCATGATAGGGAAACACGAATGTGTACCGACCTTCACAAGTGAGGTAGCGTTGAAGTATGGATAGAAACTGAGCCCATTTCGGTTCCAACCAAGACCTTGATGTCCCTTTTGACCATTGTAATTTCTGATACTGGGGTTGCAGGAGTTGCGTGCAGAGATTTTTGTCGACTGGCTGTCCCTTCATCCATTTCTGACCAGTACTGGGTAACTGAATTGCTTCGGAAATGAACTTCTCTGTGACTTCGAATTCCAGCTCGCCCACTTTAGCTAGTCCACCATGAAAGTGCAGAGCGAATTGAAGTGTAATTCTATCATCATACCTGTCAAATTTCTTGAAGAACGACTCCCATCCAACTTTCTGAAAAATGTGTTTGGTGGCTTCATACTCAGGAAGACCCTCCAAATCGGCATAAGTCTCCGGTTCGTGACGATTCGCCACCATGATGCTACTCAGTATAACATGAAAGGTTCAAAGATGAGAAAATGAATTAGATGAGGGCAACAGAGGAATAGATTATGATGTATGAGATAGGTCGTGAAAGGAATTATGGAAGGACGTTTTAAGTGTCGTGAGGATCAGTAGCATGTGAAGGAATGATGAAGGTCGTACACCTTTTCAAAATATCATTTCATACGAGTCGTGTCAAATTCAACCATTATAATGCAGTTCATTCTCCATGATACGAAATGTCAAGAAGAATTGAACTCAGCCTTTTAAGTACAGAGTATAGGGACGATGAAATGTCATGGAGTATCGAGGCAGTCATAGTTCAAGTTATTAACGTGTAATTTAATAAATTAAACTAACATGAAACTAAGCTTACCTGAGTTCGATTACCTACTCCCTGTTATGCATTATTTTCTTACTACAGAGATTTTGAAACCAATTCTGAATCTAGTGAGCGCTAGAGTTGTAACTGGATTCTGTACTGCTGATAACCACTATGACTGATTGATTCTGTCTGGCACTGACTGGTACTGATGAAATAAACCGATATCTGCAGAGAAACTTGAACCAATAATAACTTGCTGAGAAAAAGATTTCCTGTTTATGAAGCAAATTATCTGATGGCTATCCCTGAACCTGTCTTCTGTTCATTCCTGAAAGGAATCAATTAAAATTATGTCTTCAACAACTTCAAAGCTTTAACCCATGGTATAATTCTTATTTGTGTGAATAAATGTTCTGGAGTCGAACACAAAAATAAATCATTGGATTACCGACCATTAATGAATGTCGTTAACCAATGCGAGATGACCCACCATTGATGTCAATGCGCCTCAAGGTACCTATAGTACATCCTAACATGTACGAATACAGGTCTTGGTGTCGAGTCACCTATAGGATCTATCAACCAAGAGACATTGATGTATTCCCATGGTTGTTAGCAAGGAAATCTACCATTGAGGTATGCAAATCCCAGGGTACTAAATAGTCTCTAATCTCTACTCCAGATAAGTTGTTGATGTCGATGGAGTGAGACTTGTTGGAAGGTGGACCTTAACATATCCCACATCATCCAACGTGAGTGATGATAGAAATCTTGTAGAGAATAATTTTGTGGGACAGTAATCACTTACTTGTGGATTTTATGAGCCCAATTTAGTATATGCTCAGTGCTTTCTCATGTTTTGGGAGTCTGAGAAAATGCTAAGAGAAAACTCTAGGGCGGTTTCTTTCCCATCATAATCTATCATGCCTGGTAAAGAATAATCCTATCCCTGATAAATGCCCCTTTCATACTTTAATGAGAAATTCAAAGGGAGAAAACAAGCTCAAATTTATTAATTTCAAAACAAGACAGTATATATTTATAAGAAAATTTCATAAAATAAAATGATCTTACCTTCTTATCTGTTGCGAAAAAGTGATGAAGTTCAATTCTGTACTTGCTTTAAAAATCCTGTAAAATTGAAAACAATATGTCAACATATCCAAAATGTTTTATTTTTTATTTTATATTTATTATTTATTATTATCATTTTTTATTTTTTATTAAAATTTTTATTATTTACAAAATCTTGAAACAACAAAAATGATCAAGGATTAGCAGAAGGAGAAGAATCTTCTCCTACTATCTTTATTTCTGGTTGTTTAGAAATTTCCTGTAGAAAATCATCTCTTGACAAGGGTTTGTTATACACTTTTAATCGATGTCCATTTACTACAAAGGAATTTTGAGAGTCATCTATGGTATTGATTCTAACAGATCCATTATCAAAAACAGTTTCCACTTCATAAGGTCCCAGCCATCTTGTCGTAAGTTTTCCTTTGAAAGTTTTATATTTGGAATCAAATAGCAATGCCCAATCCCCTGATTGAAAATGCTTCTTCTTAATGTATTTATAATGCCATTTTCTATGTTGATTTTGTATGAGGATAGTTCTTTGAAGAGCATCTTGTCTGATTTCTCCCAATTCATTTAATTGCATAACTCTCTGTTTCTATGCCTCATCCAAATTCAAACCCAATTCTGCTGCTATGGGGAAGGTATGAATATGAAATTCTATGGGAAGGAGAATTTGCTTTCCATATACCAATTCATAAGGGGTATGACCAGTGGTATTTCTCCACGTAGTCCGGTATGCCCATAAAGCCTCTGGAAGTCTATCCGCCCAATATTTGTGATGTAAAAGTATTGTTTTGGTCAGGATAGCTTCTAGAACTTTATTCGTGGATTCCACTTGCCCATTGGCTTGTGGATGGCATGGGGAAGACTTACAATGTTTTATCCCATATTTATCTGTGAGTTCCTTCATTTGCTTAGAAGTGAATTGAGCACCTTGATCAGTAACAATCTCTCGTGGAACACCAAAGCGGGTAAAGATATCTTCATAAATAAATTCAACCACTGATTTCTCATTTGCTTGATATAAGGATTTTGCCTCTACCCACTTGGTCACAAAATCTATACAAACCAAGATGTACTTCTTCTTCCTTGACATTGGGGAAATTGGTCCCACAAAATCAAGTGCCCATTTATCAAACGGTTCAATCACAACCTGCGGTTGTAAGGGCATCTCGTCTGCTACGTTAGGTCTTCCCATCCTCTGACAACTATCGCAACTTCTTACATATTTTGTTGCATCTTTAAACAGTGTCGGCCAATAATATCCTGATTGTAAGACTTTATATGTCATTCTCTTATCAGAGAAGTGTCCTCCACATGGCCCGTCATGACAGGCCTGAAGGATATCGGGAATCTCATCTTCCCGAACACATCTCCTAATGATCATATCAGGACTTGTATAAAAAATATCACTTCCTACCCAAGAGTAATAATCACTTTGCTGGATAATTCTTTTCTTTTGTGGTGATGACAAATGAGCTGCCAGTCTCCCTGTAGCTAAGTAATTTTCCGTATCTGCAAACCAAGGGGTCTTAACAGCTACTGCAAATAGATTTTCATCAGGGAAATTATCATTCACTGGAATGTCAGTACTGTCTTGAGGGATACGAGAGAGAAAATCCACAACTAGATTTTCTTTTCCTGGTCGATCAACTATAGTGATGTTAAATTGTTGAAGTAGCAAAAGCCATCGTGTGATTCTTCTGGTGGTAACTGGTTTGTTCATCAAAAATCTAATAGCAGAATGGTCGGTATGTACAATAACCTCATACCCAATGATGTAATGACGAAATTTGTTAATGGCATGAACTACAGCCAAAAATTTCTTCTTTGTTACAGTGTAGTTCAATTCAGGAGGAGTAAGGTTTTTGCTGGTAAAGTAAATTGCATAGTTTTGTTGGTTTTCTTTTTGTCCAAGCACTCCTCCTAAAGCAGTGTCTGAGGCATCAGTTGAAATATGGAAAGGAAGAGACCAATTTGGTCCTCTTAGAATAGGTGCCATGGACAATTTTGCTTTCAAATTTTCAAAAGCATTTTGACAATTGTTATGCCAACAAAATTCTGCATCCTTTGCTAACAGTTTAAACATGGGCCTGGCTATCTTTGTAAAGTTTTCAATAAATCGACGATAATATCCAACATGTCCCAAAAAAATTTGCACATATTTTTGTGTTTTTGGAGAGGAAAACTTAACTATTACTTCAATTTTAGCTGGATCAATTTTAATTCCTTCTGCAGACAAATGATGACCCAACACTATTCCCTCAGTTAATAGCATTTTACATTTTTCGTGACTAAGGGATAAATTTGATTACATTTTATGGCTTCTTCGAAGGTATTACCATAAACAATAAAGTCATCCATGTACACTTCCACACAATCATGAATTAAGTCAGCAAAAATCCCAAGGACCGCTCTCTGAAATGTAGCAGGAGCATTGCATAGTCCAAAAGGTAGCACTTTATAAGCATAAGTGCCCCAAGGACACGTGAATGTTGTTTTGTCCTGGTCTTCAGGAGCAATTTGAATCTGATTGTATCCACTATATCCATCGAGAAAGGAAAAGTATCTTTTTCTAGCCAAGGTATCCAAAACCTGATCTATAAAAGGCAAGGGAAAGTAGTCCTTCATGGTTGCCTTATTCAACTCCCTAAAGTCTACACACATTCTCCATTTCCCTGTCATCATTCTTAGGTACCACAACAAGGGGTGAAACCCACTTGCTGTCAGAGATTGGATAAATGAATCCCACGTTTAATAATTTCTGTAACTCTTCTTTCACAAAGTATTTTAGGATTGGATTCATACACCTTTGTGGTTGTCTTATTGGTGTTATCTTTGGTTGGATATATATGTGGTGAATACAGGTGTCAGGATGTACTCCTCTCATATCAGTGTACTCCCATGCAAATGCCCCTGACAGTTCTTTCAAAATATTTGTTAACTGTTCCTGTTGGCTGAGACTTAATTCAGAATTGATCTATAGACATTTGCCTGGGCTAAGTTCTACTGGAATGGTATATGACCCCGGATGCTCATCAATGGTGAAAACCATAGATGGTGAAAACGAGAAAAATGACTCACTTCGTTCTTGAAATTCCTCTCTGAAAATTTGATCGTATTAAAAATATGTTTGTGGAAACTTGACATTTTCTGTCACAGAAAGAAATTGGCTTAAAATATCATTCTCTGTTGGTTCTTGTAACGCGTGAAATTCATCAGTAGAGAATAAAGGTTCTTCCTCATCATTCTCGTGATAGGGACATTTTAGCCACCATAATTCTTCTGTAACCTATTGAGCAGGTGGAAAAAGAGTAAGCTTCTGTGAAGAAATGCCATTTGAGATGAACATATTCCCACCACGACATCCTATGAAAGCATTGGCCATAGCCAACCAAGGTCTCCCTAAAATGATTGGATGACCTTTCATGGGATCCTTTGAATGAATAATCATGAAGTCGACAGGATATTCCCACGAAGCTAATGTAACAAGAATGTCATCGAGGACCCCAACAGGTTTTATAGTTGTTCTATCAGTAAGTTCAAGAACTGTAGGGGTAGGGCTAAGGAATTGACTTAGTTGTAACAGTTCAACTGTATTGATAGTCATTATATTAATGGATGCACCCAAGTCGACTAAAGTATTACCAATAGAAACATTGTTGATAGTAACTGATACTATTGGGTTCCTGGGGTTGGCATTCTTCATAGATGAGTTTTCTAGGAAGACATGGATATATTTCCCGAGGAAGAAATAAAAGGTTTTAGAGATATTTAAGGAGTTAATATATCTTATGGAAAACTGGGCAGAGAAGAGGATTAAAGTGTTGAGGAATGACTCCGGTGGTGAATTATGTGGAAGGGAATTTGATCAATTTTGTAAGCAGTGTGGAATAGCATGCGAAAATACCACACCATATACCCCATAACAAAATGGAGTTGCAGAGAGAATGGAGAGAACGTTGATGGATAAGGCAAGGAACATGCTTAGTTGTGTTGGGATCGCACATGAATTCTGGGTGGAGGCAGTCGAGATGACAAGATATCTGGTGAATATGTCTCCTTCGTCAGTGCTAGTCGACACGACTCCAAATGAGGTATGGTTATGTAAGAATCCTTTAGTGGAACATCTCAAAGTATTTGGATGTGATGCATTTGTGCATGTTCCCAAGGAAAAGAGGAGCAAGCTGGATAAGAAGGAAGTCAAATGTATTTTCATCAGGTATAAAGAAGGGATGAAAGGATATAAGGTCTGGGATCTTGCATCAAGGAGAAAAATATATAGTTGAGATGTGGTCTTCATAGAAGTCAGAGGTAAATCCGAGCCTAAGGAAGTTGTTTAGACCGAGAATTATCCTGATATAGTGTGGTTTGAACTGAGGAATGAAGAATATGATTAAGATGAGTTGAATGAATCTGAGGAAGAGGTGGAACAATTGACTCTGGTTGTAAGGAGGCTAGAAAAATTAAGAAAACTAGTCGAAAGGTACAGTTCGCCAGATCCATACTTTTGAAACAAAAATTTCCACTTATCTTACCTTTAACAAAGAAAAGAGATTACGGATCTTACCTCTTTAATAAAAAAATATCACTTTTTACCTTTCTCAGAGCACAAATATTTCAGATCTTACCTTTATTATTCATATTTTACCCTTCTTCTCTTAGCACAGATCTTCATAGATCAAGTAGAATATTGCGCACTAGGGAAACAAATCTACGCACGAAGCTTTCATAGTTTCAAGGCAGATCTTCGCACAAAGATCCGTTTTCCTCAGTTCCCAGCAATCATAGTTTCAGGTCTCGACAACGGAACCATTTGTTGGCACATGGGAAGACCCAAGGTTCAACACTACAACAACGCACCAACAAAACCCTAACTACCAACCCTTTTGGAAACACCTGCGAAGTAGATGAAGTCTCACCCGAGGTAGAGGCAGGGGTGGTTGTAGGACTCCAGTGTATGCAACCTTAGCTGTGACAAAGATATATGATTACAACACCTTATCAAAGCATTTAGCAACTAAAGTCCATCCATTCTTAATCTTAATTCACAACGCAGATAAAACCCTAATTACATAACATCACAATATTCAACCACATCTAGTGTATTCAAGCACCAAGCACATCCACATAGATCAGATCAAGAATTCATCCATATTATTAAACACATAGCATCAACAAATCTATCTATCATTCATGTATATCAAAGAATATAAACAAGTAAACACATAAAGAGAGAAACCATAAAGCACAAAGAATTCACAACACAAGATTTACGTGGTTCACCCCCACCCTGGGGCTACGTCCACCAACTCTTCGTCTTCTTTATTAGTTTCTGTCAACCTTCTACATGCACAGAGCCTCAAAATCCTACTCTACATAGGAGAGAATATCTGTGCGCACTTCGCCAAATCCTCCTTCCTCGAGATAGGTTATAGCACAAAGCCTTCATCAGTCGTTTACAGTCACTTGCACTTAGCCTTGCAAGTTCTCACACCGTATGCACAAAGCATTTACAGTCATCACTTTCATCCAACTAGAAAGGCACTTAGTCATTTTCTCTCTCTTTCACTACATCACTTAGACATATATTTATACATTACAAAATCAGACCTAATCATGGGTAAACCCATGGGACGATATCCCCATACTCGTTACATGATCCCAAAACCCAAAAAACCATAAAAAAGGGGTCGAGATCCTGTGATCTTCGCTTTGACTTGTGCTCCACCTTTGTCAGCCTGTCGAAGTCCTAAATTTAGGTCAAACATGACCAAGAATCCTCAAATCTTGATCAAGGGCCAATAGGCTCCCAGTACTCACCTGTGACTCGTCCCAAGTCAATATGTTATGGGTAGCTCTGCTTCAAAAGTCTCGAGCTTGGATCGAGATGCTTCAACTTGTTGTTGTGCCATGACCTCCTGTTCAACGAACTCTTAGATGACTGCTTCGTTGACAGGTCCCGCTAATCGATGTTCAGCTGCAGTGACGACTTGCTCCAGTTATGCTCCTCGGCCTTCAATCTCTGCGAACAGTTTGCAAGCCTCATCCTATATAGGTTGGAGCTTTTGAGTCAATTCAGGAAGGTCACACCTTCCAACATCTCCCAAGAAACAAACGTGATGAGGATCATGAGACAACTAAAGTGGAACTCGTAGCCCTGATCCTATGCTTCACGATAGTCCAATTCCAGATGATTAACTAGGTACTTCACCCAGTTCATCTGTAGGCCTTCTACACATTTCCCCGCGAGGTCAACGACAAATCCTGTGACCTGCGTGGGCCTGTTCTTCCTTACTAGATTTCCTAGAATTATTTGGCATGCTAGGTGCACTGCACCATTCTGGATGGAAGATACCTTGTAGCCTCTCGTTACCTTCTCAACATCACCATAGGTATCCTTGATCTTCTGTGCTAATGCACGATCTGTGGCTTTTCCTGGATATAAGTCTTGCGGGTCGAGTCCTTGCATACTCAATCTGGTGATCCTATGGATCAATGTCGGATTGACTGTGATACATCAGTCTAGCCATAAGTAGCCTCCATGGTAACATGAAAGTAAGAGCTTTTGACATGCATTAACCTCCTCGTGCCTTCCAAAGTGTGGGATTTTCATTACATTCAACACGGTGGACTGCATGAGGTTCATTGTCCATGGCTGGGGGATTATTTTCGAGTTCTTCCCCTTCATCCTGGTCAAGTATTTATACGGTGCGAGCATACTATGGTTCTTGCAGTCTCTTAGGTTGAATTTGTTGAACTTCAACATTGTGATCTTGTCCTGCTGTGCTCTAACTACGCGTATCCCCTTCGGGAGGTATGCCGTAACCATGGTGTAATCAAAATATCTTGGCACGATATCATGGCTCACTACGCCAGCCAGGGGTGGGATGTAGTTGGGTAAGATGGTTGGGATTGTTGAAATAATGTAACTGCGAAGAGCATTCTTATTATTATTGGATTAAATCCCCATTGTGGATTAATCATGTCATTATTATTATATTTGTTATTGGATTAATCCCCATTGTGGATTAATCATGTCGGTAATTGTATAAGGACCAAATCTCCTTTTGAAAATTGTTCATCGGACAATTATAAAGGGCATAATAAGAAGTCGGCCCCAACAGTTATTATGGAAGACCCAGAATTAATTAAAGGTGGGTTTACCCACCCAGAGTGAGAGGTCGGCCCTGCCAGTTGTGACCTTTCACATGTGTCAGTCTTGTATAAATAAGAGGCTAGTGCCTCACTTCAAATACACAACTCACTTGCTCGATCTCTTATGAGGCAAGCTGCAATTACCAGTTAGAGAGAGGAGAAGAAGAGTGACGCATCTCTTGGGGAGGACTTTCTGTATTGGTTTGAGTTATCTCTTGAACATTATATAAGCTATTTATGATAAGGAAGTTTTTGCTGGGTTTTCTTCCCCTAGAGGGTTTCCCAGGATAAATGCTGTGTCTCTTGTGAATGTGTATTTCTCAGTGATCTTGTTCTTATGTTGCTATTATCTATTGAAATGTAAAGAACTATAATAATGGCATAAACATTAACAGGGATTAGCTTCGCTTTTGCTAGGTCATCTCTGTTCTTGGTTCTCTTTTATGTGATGACTTGGGATGGTCCGGACCTGCAAGCGGTCGACGAAGAGGCTTTCACTCCTCTCATTGATGACACTTGAATACTTGCAGACATTACTTTCTCGTCCATGATATCGATGAGAACTTCTTTGAAATTTTTCTCCGCGACGCTGAGCTCGTCCGACATACATGCTTAGATCGGATGGATGAATGAGTGCGAAAACCAATAGAAATGGTGTCGATCTTACTAATCACAACACAATAGAAATGAGTTCTCCCTGATACAATTTGCAAAAGTGTTCTTGGTGCAATAGTCGACGGAATAAGTAGACAACTAGGTAAGGGATCTCTCCAATGGGTGAGAAGCTTTCATTAATTCAGTTATGTCCGTTATGGCACATTCCCAACAATCTGATGGTGAGATTCCTGGCCATAAATTCTATTCTAACATTTCGTGGCGTCGGTCTAACGGTTCTACTATTCCCAACAACTATATTGCTTTGCCATGGCGAAGTGCCATGTGACGCTGTTCTGATATCCCGACGAAGTTCCAGTTTTGCAAATTTTCCTTCTGCGAAGTTCCTTCTAGAACCTTCTATATTTTTCAATATTTTCTCTCTTCTTACTGAGATTTCTATCCTTTTTCCCGATGATCTTCATCTCGTTATTCCTCTTTCCATTCTGATTCTTGTCTTCTTTTGGCATAGTAAGTTCGCACTGTTGAGATTCTTTCCGAAGATTCAAAGAAAATACTTCTTCTTTATGTGGGGTAGATGCTTCAGTCTTCTGTGAGTCTTCTTGGGTTCTTTCAACTTTGGTAGCCAAGTATTTGGTTCTAAATAGCTTCGATTTTTCTCCTGTTCTTAAATCAATTGTGCGATCCTCCTAGTCATTAAATCTTTTAATTCTTGCTTCTTCTTCTCTAAGAATTCTTCTTCTTTCCTTCTGGCATGATCCTTTTCAATCCAAGGTTTTCCTAGTACTATAACAAATGGGGCACTGTTCTAAATAAATTTAACAACTTCAAAATCTTCATTTGTCGAAGTTCCATGAGCACTCATAGATATCTGGGTAAGTCTTCCACATAGGGTTATCAACTTTCCTCTAAATAATCCTATTCCTCATAATGAAGGAATCATAGAAGGATTTCCTATAGCTTCCCAAGTTCTTTCTTTCATGACATTCACTTGTGTTTCTTCATCCAGAACATAGTCAATGTCGAAGTCTCATATCCTTGCTTCTTTGCACTCTTTTTCTTTGAAGATATATGATAAATTGATATGTCAGTGGTCATTCAAGGTTTCTTTCATTTGAAACAATATAATCTCTGATTCTTTCTGGGGTTCTGTCGTGATCTCAATTTCTTGACCTTTCTCAGGGTCTACTTGTTCCATATTCATTCTTTCAAGCTTAACAATCATTCTAGGGAAATCTAAAACTTCATGATACATAGCCTTACAACAAAGACAACTAGGGTTTCTACTAGGGCATTCCTTAGCAAGATGTCTCGGTCTTCTGCAACTGTAACAAAGAGTTAATCCTCTCTTTCTCTTAAATGATCCCCAACCTTTTCTGTACTGCGCACTAGGATCATAGTAGTTAACCTGCAAAAAATTCTTTCTAGGATCCTGCATCCATTTGTTAGTCCAAACATTCTTTCTATGCATAAGTATAACATATCTTTCACTATTCTTATTAGATCTATTCATATCAATTCTTCTTTCATCTAGTTGCACCCTACTTTTCAAGCTAGGACAAAATTTATCAAACATACCCAGATCCATACTTTTGAAACAAAAATTTCCACTTATCTTACCTTTAAAAAAGCACAAAGCTTACATATATTACCTCTTTAATAACAAATTCTCACTTTTTACCTTTCTTAGAGAACAAAGATTTTGTATCTTACCTTTTTTATTCATATATGACCCTTCTTCTCTTAGAACAGATCTTCACAGATCAAGTAGAATAATGCGCACTAGGGAAACAAATCTACACACAGATCTTTCACAGTTTCAGGGAAGATCTTCACACAAAGATCCTTTTTTCTCAGTTCCCAACAATCACAGTTTCAGGTCCCGGTAACAGAACCATTTGTTGGCACAGGGGTAGACCTAGGGTTCAATGCTACAACAACGATCCAAAAAAACCCTAACTGCCTGCCCTTTTGGAAACACCTGCAAAGCAGATGAAGTCTCACCTGAGGTAGAGGCAGGGGTGGTTGCAGGACTCCAGTGTCTGCAACCTTAGCTGGGACACAGATCTGTGATTACAACACCTTACAAAGCATTTATCAACTAAAGTCCATCCATTCTTAATCTTAATTCACAATGCAGATAAAACCCTAATTATAGAGCATCACAGTATTGAACTAGATCTAGTGTATGCAAGAACTAAGAACATACACATAGATCAGATCTAGCATTCATACATATTATTAAACACATAGCATCAACAGATCTATCTATCATTCATGTGTATCAAACCATCTAAACAAGTAAACACATAAAGAGAGAAACCATGAAGTGCAAAGCATTCACAACACATGATTTACGTGGTTCATCCCCACCCCGGGGCTATGTCCACCAACTCTTCGTCTTATTTATTATTTTCTGTGAACCTTCTACATGCACAAAGCCTCAAAATCCTACTCCGCATAGGACAGGAGATCTGTGCGCACTTTGCCAAATCCTCCTTCCCCGAGCTAGGTTATAGCATAAATCCTTCCACAGTCTTTTACAGTCACTTGCACTTAGCCTTGCAAGTTCTCACACCGTATGCACAAAGCATTTACATTCATCACTTTCATCCAACCAGAAAGGCACTTAGCCATTCTCTCTCTCTTTCACTACATCGCCTAGACATCTATTTATACATTACAAAATCGGGCCTAAGCATGGGTAAACCCATGGGCCTACATCCCCATACCCGTTACATGATCCCAAAACCCAAAAATCCCTAAAAAGGGGGTCGAGATCCCGCGATCTTCGCTTCGACTTGCATTCCGCCTTCGACATGCGCTCCACCTTCCTCAAAACTTGGTAAAGGGCCAACATGAAGATAACATTCCTACATGGGGACCTGAAAGAAGAAATATACATGAAACAAACTGAAGGATTTGTAGTAAAGAGAAAACAAGAGTTGGTGTGCAAACTCAAAATACCCCTTTATGGTCTAAAGCAATCGCTAAGGATGTGGTACCATAATTTTGATACCTACACCCTTAGTTTGGGATTTGTGAGAAACAAAGATGACCACTGCATATATTCCAAGGAAGAATGTGGGTGTTTCATATATGTAGCTTTGTATGTTGATGACATGCTGCTGATTGGAAACAACATGGACGCAATAAAGGAGGTTAAGAAACAACTATCCTCCAAGTTTTACATGAAGGATCTTGGTGCATCTAACTTCATTATGGAAATGGAGATTAAGAGACATCGAGCCGCTAGAAATCTCTAGTTAAATCAGATGAAGTATATTGAAACAATTATGAAACGATTCAACATGCAGGATTGCAAATCGGTGAAGGTGCCAATTCCAGTGGGAGCAAGGCTTATTGCTGAGCAATTTCCAAAGATACAAGAAGAGATAGAGAACATGAAACATGTCTCCTATGCAAGTGTTGTTGAGATTCTAATGTATGCGATGGTCTGCACTCGACCAAACATTGCCCATGCAGTGGGAATGTTGAGAAGATACATGTCGACACCTGGAAATGAGCATTGGACAGCTGTCAAGAGAGTATTCAGGTATTTTTGTGGCACACATGACTATGCTATATGATATCAAGGAAGACCTGGAGGTGACAATGGAAAATTAGATGTACATGGCCGCTTTGTCAACGCCGAGTGGGCTAGAGATCTGTATTGATGGAGATCCACCAATGATTATGTCTCCAAGTTATTCGGTGGAGCAATAAGCTGGATGAGTAAGCGACATACGGTCGTAGCCTTGTCAAAAATAGAATTTGAATACATGGAAGCCACTCATGGAAGCAAAGAAGTGGTATGGATTCAAAGGTTGTGTTCATGTATTGAGTTTGGGAAGATAACTATGAAGGTAAGTTGCGATAGTCAAAGCGTAATATTTCTGGAAAATAACCCTACTTATCATTCAAAGACTAATCACATTGATGTACAATACCATTTTGTCATAGATATGGTGGAAATTAACATGGTGCTATTGGAGAAAGTAGACACATTGGAAAACATAGTAGACTCGTTGACCAAGTCTGTGAGTGCTGTCAAGTTCTCTTGGTGCAGAGAGGAAATGGGAATTTCTGCCCTGTGTCTGTGAGAGAAAGTTCATGAATCTCCTGTTTCAACAAAGAATAAAACAAGTGGGAGAATGTTGGGTTGTTATATTCTTTGGAGTTAAATTCTAGTCGAGGTGAATCGATTGATGGTCAAAGTCAAGGTGGATTGACAGTAGGTCGAAGTTGAGGTAGATTGAAAACAAGTCGAAGGTCGAGGAAGTCGAGCGGGTAAATTCGAAGTTGAATACATTGAAGACAAGTCAACTGACAAGAGGTCGAAGTGCGAACATGAGACAACCAACTAGAGACTGAATGGAGGCTGTCTGGTAGACCCAAATTGGAGTCGATTGTAACATAATCCTGGGATTTGTGGGATTTGTAGCCAATGATATGCATGGACCTGTAACTGTTTTTTGGGCGCCAATATTTAGGGTTTTTCTTGTTGTAAAACCTTTAAAGAGGCATGTTGTAAGGCTGTAAAGGCTTCTGTTGTAAGGTGATCATAGAAGGCACTTTTGCAAGTCAATGCATGTGTAAGTTTAGGTTGCTGGTCATGCATATGTAAGCCGAATTGGCTACAGGGTTGTTCTTTCCCGTGTAAGAAGGTATGATGTCGATTGTGTCTTAGGTGTGGACCAAGGTTAGACATGAAAACTTTTATTCTGATTGAATAAGACAATAAGAGAGAAGAACGCTCAAAGCAATGTTGGTTTTCCCGATTAAGGGTTTCCAGGGTAAAATCTCGATGTACTGTGTGATTGCTTGTTTCATTTGTGTTCTTGATTAAATTCTTCTTCTCTTTTACTAGGATTAGTATGGAAGTGTCCTTCATTTATTGAAAATTGTTACCTCTAGGTTTTCCTTGGTAGCATATAAAATAATAATTTGTGCCACACAAACACCTGAATACTCTTTTGAAAACTGTTCAGTGCTCTTTTCCTGGTGTCGACATGTATCTGCTCAACACTCCCACTACATGGGAAATGCATGGTCAAGTGTAGACCATCACATACATTGGAATACCAACAACACTTTCATAGGGAACATATGACATGTCCTCTATTTCTTCCCATGTATTTTGGAAACTGCTCAATAGTTAGCCTCACTCCCACAGGAATTGGCACCTTAACAGGTTTGCAATCTTGCATGTTGAAATGTTTCAATTTTTTTTCAATACACTTCTTCTGATTCAACCAAAGCTTTATAGCTTCCCGATCTCTATTAATCTCCATTCCTAGAATGAAGTTTACTATACTGAGATCATTCATGTCGAACTTGGAGGATAACTGCTTCTTCACCTCCTTTATTGCATCCATGTTGTTTCCGATCAACAACGTGTCATCGAAAAACAATGATACATATATGGAACACCCACCTTCTTCCTTGGAATATATATAGTGATCAATATTGTTTTTCAAAAATCCCAAACTAAGGATGTATATGTCAAAATTTTGATACCACATCCTTGGTGATTGATTTAGACCATAAATGGATCTTTTCAATTTGCACACTAGCTCTTTATTTCCCTTTACTACAAATCCTTTAGAGTATTTCATGTAGATTTCTTATTCTAGGTCCCCATGTATGAACGTCATCTTCACATCCATTTCCACTATTTCAAGATCAAATGTTGTAGCCATAGACATTAGTACTCCAATGGAAGTTAGTTTTGAAATAAAGGAAAAAATATCACTGAAGTCGACTCCTTCGACTTGGGAATATCCTTTCGCTACCAGTCGAGCTTTGAATTTCTCGACCCGACCTACAAAATTCATATTCTTCTTGAATACCCACTTGCTACTGATGGGATTTCTTCCATTAGGTAATTCAACTGAATCCCATGTCTCATTATTTTGAAATGATTCCATCTCTTTGACCATGGAATCCTTATAGAGTCTACCCTCTACTGAGTCGACTACCTCTCTTGCCGACTTGGGCTCCTCATCAGTGGCAGTTAACACAAATGTGGAACAAAATTTAGGAAGACTATATTTTGACTGATTTTGTTTCTCATTTAGATCTTCTTAATACCGAGGTCGGTTTTTCCAGCTCTTTATCTGATTCAATCAATTCATTTGAATCATCTTCTTCTTCTTTCCTCAGTTTAGACCTCACTTTATCTAGATTTTTATCTGTTTGAACCACTTCAGACTTGGACTTCCCTTTGACTTCTCTAAAGACCACATCTCGAATGTACACTGTTCTCCTTGATGCAAGATCCCAAAGCTTATATCCTTTCATTCCTTCTTTATATCCAATGAAAATACGCTTGAATGCCTTCTTGTCCAACTTTCTCATCTTTTCCTTGGGAACATGCACAAATGCATCACAGCCAAATACTTTGAGATGTGAAAGTGAAGGATTCTTACCAAAACATACCTCATGTGGAGTCGAGTCGACTAGTGTCGACGGAGGAGACATATTCACTAGATATTTTGCAGTGTCGACTGCCTATGCCCATAATTCTTGTGTGACCCCAACACCACTGAGCATGCTCCTTTCCTCGTCCATCAATATTTTTTTCATTCTTTCGGTAGCTCCATTTTTCTTTCAGAGACCGATAATCTATATGTTTACCTTCTTCAAATTACAAAATAATTTCTAAGTGATGATGTATCAAGCTTAGGATGGTCATATGTCATTCAAACTAAGTCTCATTTGAAATGAAAATTGATGGAAGATGATATAATGCATGACGTGAAATATAATATATTACAAGAAACATTGGAAGAAGATGGTGAAGATGAGGTTTGAATGTTTGAAGAAGAAAATTCAATTCATAATGAAGAGACTAAGAGTAAGAACGTAATGGAGTTGATCAAAGCAATCTATTTGCATGAATTTGAGGAAGAAATTCAAGTAGATGCATATATTAGTGAACTAGATTGTGATCCTGATAGAAACATGGATGATGATGCTTGTTCAACTTAGATTTATGGATTAATGTTTACTATTCACCTTAACTATCCAAATGAAATTTTTTGTTTTGGTCATGGCATCGACCAAACGATTTCATTAAACTCTATTTGAAAGTCATTATTCTTAGTTTTATTTGGATGCAAGGATTTACTTATGAAATAAGTACATGATTTATCTTAGTGTACTTTGTAAACTTCTCATTTTTATTCCAATCTCATAGGTGATTAAATTTCTAAATAGAATGCTTATACTTACTACTTACTATAGGTAAAGACATAAGTATTGTTTTCTTGATATAGGTCATTGTATCTCCATTGTATCTATTATAGATTACTTATATGCTTGTTACAACCTTGCCACATGCAATACTATTGTGTTTGGTTCTTTTAGTTGTTGTTGGGTAAGAAAAAATATTAGTGCTTTAGGACATCTTAACTTGTTTTAGGCTTCTCTTCAAAAGTTAGGTTGCTTTTTAGTATGACCAACGTGCTTATATCCATTCTCCAAAGGCTACCAACTATATTATTATTAACTAGGGATACTTGGTACTTTTTTCAAAATCTCTTTGATGAAGAATTATATTAAGAATCATATTAAGAATCATATTCTCAATTAGCACTGCTAAGCCAAGCACTTTTCATAGGATTTTTGCCTTTCAACAGTACCCGACTTTTTTTAATTGCTGCAAAATGGTGCGAATTTTGTTCTTGCTTGATGATCTCAGGAATTTACATCAAGAGCATTGTGCATTATAACTTCTCTGAGCTTCAAATCGAAAATGACTTTTAATCATTTGTTTGGTTGTTAGAATTACCTCATCAAAATATGTAGAATAGAACCCTACACTTCCACTGCGTCCTCAGTCCTTCAAAGGATCGAATTTCATGTACTATCATGGTGGATGGGTGCTAATCTCGTGGATCATTTTCCCATAGAACCATGCATTGTGATCAATGGCTAAACAAATGAGTGCAAACCCTATTCTAATTCTAGCCTGAAGGCACTTCTCAAGTGACCACACAATTTAACTAGGAGTTATCCCAATTAGTGCTTTACCTCATCACAACTTCACATTTTCCATATGACCTTAACCTATGATTGAGAGAGAGAACATATAAGGCTTATCTAGGCTTCAATCAAATCAACAGTTGGCTTTTAATCATGTGTTGAGTGGACGGTCCAGGCTTAACTAGATGCTTAAAGAAATCGATGGTTCAGATTTAATCATCCTTTGAGTGGACGATCCACATGAGTTTCACACTTGAGAGATGGCATTGAATTAATCCCAAACCAAAATGTGACGAACCTTAACGTTGACACGTGGTTTATTAAATTTTGCATAATACACTTTTTACGTCTTCCCTCTTACATTAACTTCTGTGCGTTTTTTTTTGCAATTTGCATTAGAACCGTCCGATCTTGCTTGCATTCTTATCCAACAATCAACATAGATTTTACAATTCACATGGCTTAGTCCAGTGATCTAACAATCACAGTCATAATTCTAACAATACCTTCATACCTATAATGACGATCATAGCATTGATCTTTCATAATCATGGCTGTGTTCCCTCTCTGTGCCTTTTCTAACTCTGTTAGTGATCCGGGGTTTTGTTTTTTTCTTTTTGTTCATAGTCCTTTTCCCGGAACCTTTGTTGATAGTTTGGTCTCCAATTTATGAATGATCCAAAGTAAAATATAGCCCTCTGAACCCCATAAAGTGGTCTATTTGGTCTATCAAAGTTACATATCAAATTAGTAAGTATATATAAAAAAATTAATCAACTTGTTTTAAATATGGAGGCTTCCAATAGGTTGGTTAGGGGATGACTAGAAATGGAAATATGGAAGTGTGTTTTATCTAGATCTGGACCAATTGGTTGGACATGTAAAAAACAATGATTTCTTTATGAATAAATGTTGGGATTGTGACCATTTGGATTCACAACCTATGGGAGAGAGCACGAGCTTGACAATGCCATTTTAGCCATTTGATGATGAAAACCATATTGACCTCTTTTAACATCAATGCCAACACCATAACACCATGTCCAACATTGACCAAATTGGCCCTCTTTGACATCAATGCCAACACCATAATACCAGGTCCAACATTGGGAAGCTTTGATTGTGGAGCTTGGCAGTCCTAATTATGCCAAAGTAGGGGACAAGATGACGAACTTGGAAGGGAATGAAGTTTATGTGCTCGGTGCCATGGGAAAGGGCCCCGATTACAAATACTTTAGGGCTACGAAATTACTCCCCATCCCCAAAAAGCTATTCGATAAGCCCCCTCAAGGAGAAGAAGAGGATGTGTAGGTATGGGATCTACAAGCGAATTGACGCCAATTCATATTATGGCTACAAGAATGACGAGGATGGTATCTTGGAGAAAGTCAAGCGGCATGCAAAGGAGGATATGCGAGGAAGAGAATCGAGGAAGTGGTAGAGGATCGAGTCCATGCACTAAATTATGAAAGACACCAAAGAGTGACCTATGTTTTTGCCTCCGCAAAGCAAAACCTCCACAAAATTTAATTGTGGAGGTTTGCATTTGTAGATTGTGAATTGTTATTTTTTTCTTCTGGCTGCTATTGTTGTTGTTTCTACTGCGCTCGACGTTGTTGGCATATCTAATTCACATAAAATCCTTTTTAGGAACATATATACAGATAAAATGAATTTAAAATATATAAAAAAACATATATAACTAATTTGTATTTATAAAAAATATTAAATAAATTTTGTTTGTAAAAAAGAGTGAAAAAGTAAGCGGTACTCTTAACAAATACATATGCACCGCGTCTGGTGCACCTTATCAGACATAATGCACCAAACATACATATGTTCAATATAACGCATCGATGTGTCATTATCAATTGAGCACCAATATCTATAGCGGTGCGTTGTGATTTATAATGCAGGGGTTAAGGGTTGGTGTTAAACCATGCGGTGCATTGGGTTATATTAAATGCACTGACTCTATATGTTAGTATGTGCATCGAGCACTTTTAACTGGTGTGTTGTTTTTTCATGACATGTCATTAACAAGCATGTTTTACAATGCACACTGGAATGATAATTTTTAAACTATTTTTCCAAGTAACTTATTTAACTGCCTCAGTGCGTTGTGTTAACACCAAAATTTGCAACCTATTTCATAGGAATCAAGCATAATTGAGGTTTAACCTTAGGAGCATTATGGTATAAATCATGTGGCATTTTGCCCATGATTTCCATGGGAAAAATGAAATGTTTGGGGTCTAAAAATGCAAGATACCAGATATATAAAATATGCAGAACAGAAACGAAATGCTAGAAATAACAGAATAACAGTGAAATATCCAGCATAATCTTCACAATACACAGAAATGATATACGAAATAGCAACAGAAATAGCACTTGAAC
>ML797106.1:326371-342906 GCA_009831015.1 Picea engelmannii
GATCCTTCTAGAAGCGGAAGCTTCTATTAGGTCTTCTTACATCCGCCTTATTCTATTTTATTGAAAGGTCTTATTAATATTGACCTTTATTACATCCGAATACATTAATCTACCTATGTGCGGGTTAGGACCTTAACAAAAAATCTCCAGCATCCTTCGCTTCCTTCCACGTGACCGTCGCTCACTCATCGTGCCATGCAAGTTTGCGCCAAGCATTTTGCTCCACGTCACCCCTATGCATACGCTATCGGCCTGACACCTGCTGCACCTGTATTGGTCACAGAAGAAGATCTGCATAACCTTGAGGCGTCAAAATTGACTCGCAGAAGTCATTGGCACCATCTAAGAGCAGTTATGGGTGTCAGGCATTGTCCTGATCCCGATGAAGGTAGTTACTGAGAATGAGAGCGGTGGTTGAGACCTCGTCTCAACGCATAAATGGAAAGCCAGAAAGGATTGATAGATTTGAGCTCGTGTCTGACAGAGAGATGCATGCGCACTTTGACAGAGAAGGTCTAGACAGAAGAGCTCGTGTCTGACAATAGAAGATTGTCTACACAGTTTAACAGAGCAGACGCCGAATGAAAACTTTGAATGCAACAATCTGATCACACTACTGATGGTTGCAACAGTTCTGCTTATATATAGGCAATTTTGATATTTTGTAAGGGTCGATGGTTGAGCGAGGCTCCCTTATTGTAATATTTTGATGAAGAACACTGGTTCTCTGGTTATGTAACTTGATTTGAGACTTCTTGATTAATCTAAGTCGACTTTCTTCTTCCATCTTATTTGCCTCTAATACTAAGAGATTTCATGATTGACTGAGTCACATGGATTGTTTTAACTGTATTGTGATGAATGTTTGATTATAATGTCGTTATAACGTCTTTCAGTTTCCTTGAAAATTTGAATTCAAGAGGATCTTGTGTTTGAGTTTTTTCCTCCTTAGGCTACTGGAAGACCTGATGTCCGTAGCATACCTCTACACTTTCTCACCAAAGTCTTCCTCCTATTCACCTTTACTCCAACTTACTGACTTAAGTTGATACAAGACCTCAATTGCGTGTGCATGCCACCCCAGATTTTCTGAGTTAGAATGTTACTATCTCGAGTCTTATCCATTTGACCCCCTTAAAACTCATTTACATTTACTATATAAACTGATGGGTACTGGGCTTATCCTCATTACAGTCTAAGGGTGATTCCTAGTGCTAACATTAATGGCGTCGTTGCCAGGGATGGATTTGAGCAGATTGAAGAGCTCCCTGGGAAGAACGACATAGATCCAACTCTTGATGGTAGACAAGAGAGGGATACAAAAATTCACTGTAATTATCTACTTGGCGACTCCACATCAGAGACTCCACTGGGGAGGATCCTATTGATAGAAAGATGAAGGGAATGACTAGGTATCATCTTATGAGCTTTCTTCGTGAACTTCTGTTGTTCTTTATCAACTCATTTTTGTTTTTCCCTTCACATATAAAGATGATAATATTTTTCTTTGTTTATTCGGTTGATCACCAACATTCTTTTATATATCCATCCTTGGAAGAAGCAGACTTTCTTTCTACCTATGTTGTAGATATTGTTATTATATCCTCAACTCAGCCTACTCATAAAGATGAGCTTCATATTGAAACCCCTCCTGAACTCAATCACCCTTGCAGCCCTTGGGAGGTTGAAACTAATCCACAACCTCCTCAAATCTCATCACATCTTGCTATTATTGTTGAGCCTTTCCATCAGTGTGTTAAGCCTCATATTCAACCCACTAGTTTTCAAACTAGAATCAGAGACAAGATGTTTAAACCTTTAAAGCTTCCATATCATCTTCATCCTTATCCTCTTGACTTCTTTAAGTACTTTCCTCATTTTTATGGAGAGGATCATGTTACAAATGAGAGGCATGTGGAGGCTTTCGAGAATTTTATTGATCAGTTTGAGATAGTTCATGAGGATGTTACCATGAGGTTGTTTTCCAAATCCTTGTTAGGAGATGCTGCTGTATGGTTTAAGGGTTTGGGAGCTGACTCCATTGGACAATGCTTTTTTAAAGTGGTGGGGTGAGAACAAGTCTCTTGATCAGTACTGGGATGATTTTAATGCCTTGAGGAGAGGGGAAGAGGAAGCCTTGGCTGTCTTCAACAGGAGGTTTTACAGTGTTTATCATAGTATGCTTGTAGAGATCAGACCCACAGAGACTGCTGCCATGGTGTACTATGTCATGGTTCAACATTCATATCTTGTCCTTCTCCTGAGAGAAATGAAATCTACATCTTTATCACAATTATTCATGGATGCTGAGGAAGTAGAGGAGAACCTTCGAGCTTGTGGCAGGATTCAAAGTCAGTATCATCTTAGCTTTGAACGTAAGGCATTTTTTACCTGATGTCCCTATGAAGAAAAGACTGTGGACAATTTTGTCTTCGACGCAGGTATCCATGAGCAACTCTGTCTTGATGAAAATCATATGTATGAACAACTAGAAGAAGCAGTTACTACTGTTCCCGAAATGGATATTTTTAACAGTTATATTCTTGATGAAATTACTCTTTTAAAGGTTGATCATAGACATGAAAGACAACCCATTTTTGATGGATATTATAGTGATGATGAGCAACAAGATTATCTTATATTTGATCACTATGAAGACAATAAGGATGTTGCAGATGTTGGACTTGTCACAGAAGACACAACCCGAGAGTTTGACCAGGAGCAACCCTTAGTTGAGGCACGTGAAGAGATCGTTTATACACAACCATAAGTAAATCAACAATCATCAATGGATCAACAACCTCCTACGTCCAACCTTCTTCCACTTGTACCTACAGTTCACAACAAGCATCTTTTTGACCCACAGATGCCTGTGGCTGTCATTCAATCAAGTGTGCCTGTAGAGGACATCAAGCCAACTGTCATCAACTTTGAAACAATGAAGGCAACCTTTCATAAGTTAATCATGCGTTGCCTTCAGTTTCAGGACCCTATCGATGAGTACATAAAGTTACACTTTTCAAATGCTTTGGAGCATGCATGCTTGATCTTTTTATCAACATTTGAAGGTAATATGGGTGATCATAAGAATGAAATTAGTCATCTGTCACACTTTCCTTGTCTTTTATGGATCATTTGCAGTGAAGCGAAGGATTCAATTATCAAACAGTTTGAATGGCTATGGTGGAAGTTTGTTTTCACCTAGCATTTCGTAAAAGTAAGTTAACTTAGGTTTTGTACATAAATAAGCTCCCTCAGGAGCATGTGTGTTTTCTTTCATTTTTAGAATAGTGTACATGTCGACCTGTTTTCTTCAGTATGATGTTTCAGAGCATGACTCCATATCCCAATAGCTAAGGCACTGGAACTACTTGTTCTTGGCAGCTGGCAGGGAGCATGCAATCCCCTATGGAGCCAAATGTTAACACCAGAATTTGCAACCTATTTCATAGGAATCAAGCATAATTGAGGTTTACCCTCAGGAGCATTATGGTATAAATCATGTGGCATTCTGCCCATGATTTCCACAGGAAAAATGAAATGTTTGGGGTCTGAAAAGATCCAGCATCCTCCGCTTCCTTCCACCTGACCGTCACTCACTCGTCGTGCCATGCAAGTTTGCGCCAAGCATTTCACTCCATGTCACCCCTCTGCATACGCTATCGGCCCGCCACCTGCTGTGCCTGTATTGGTCATCGAAGAAGATATACATAACCTCGAGGCATCAAAATTGACTCACAGAACTCGTTGACATCGTCTAAGAGAAGTTATGGGTGTCAGGCCTCATCCTGATCCCAATGAAGGAAATTACTGAGAATGAGAGCGGTGGTTGAGACCTTGTCTTAGCACATAAATGGAAATCCAGAAAGGATTTGCAGATTTGAGTTCGCTTCTGAAAGAGTGCTGCATGCGCAGTCTGGCAGAGAAATTCCAGATGGAAGAGCTCACGTATGACAACATAAGATTGTCTGCACAGTCTGACAAAGCAGACGTCGACTAAAAACTTTGAATGCAAAAATCCGATCACACTACTGATGGTTGCAGCAACTCTGCTTATATATAGGCAATTTTGATATTTTGTAAGGGTCGATGGTTGAGCGAGGCTCCCTTACTGTAATATTTTGATGAAGAACATTGGTTCTCTGGTTATGTAACTTGATTTGACACTTCTTGATTAATCTAAGTCAGCTTTCTTCTTCCATCTTATTTGCCTCTGATACTGAGAGAGTTCATTATTGACTGATTCACATGGATTGTTGTAACTGTATTATGATGAATGTTTGATTATAGTGCTTGTTTCCGTCCTTATACACACTTGCAAACGTGAGCTAAGTCCTCCTCACTTAGTGTGTCCTTGGAGGTACAATGCCTAGGTTCAAAGCCCACGCTGTCACTTTGACTTGAACCTCTTCCGTCTAGGTTTACTCTTAGGGAAGCCAAGGGGGGTAGACCTTAGTTACTAGATATGATTAACGTTATGTTCTAGGAGTTGGTTTTAATTAGTTACAAGGTTGGGGGGAAAGACTAACCTATGGTGCAAAGGCAACAATGCAAGATGCAAGATTTACTTATGTCAAACAAGCCCTTTCCTAAGTCAACTAAGACTAGCGCCTAAGATTGTTCAAAGTGGTCAACTAATGTTTAAGGAGGGTTGATTACAAAAGATTTACAAATAAAACAATGATTACAATTACTTCACAACAATGTTAGATACAAATCCACAATTAGATACAAGATGAATAGATGATACAATATATACAACAAGAATATCTAAGAACTACAAAATATAAAAATACAAAGAGGCAAGTTAACCACGTGTTTTAATGTGTAGGAAATAAAGGATTTCAAAGCATGAATATCATCAACACATTAAGCCAAACATGCCCCAATAGCACTTACTATATTGGACTGCTTTTCAATGGCAACCACAACACTCAAGACTCAACAAGAAGATGCCTCCAAATGGGATGTGTTATCTTTTGAGGGATCACACCATAAAGAACACTTAACAAATAAAATCGAAAGCTTGAAAGAACAAGTTCTCAACAATACTTAAAATATTGACACTTAGATAATTAATCCACAAAGCAAAAGGAAATGCACTTGCATGTAAAATTAAAAGAGAGGTGTGCTTGCAAGTAAAGTTTTAAACAACCATAAGATGTACCAATGAGAGTAAGGTGTTCAAAAGCTTAGTAGATTAAAAGTTACTTAAATATTGTTAAAGATTTTATTACCCTAAGTGTCAAACCAAAATCCTCCTCCCCCAATTACCAAATGGCTGCTGGATGCTCAAGAAGTGAGGCAACGAGGCCTACCCTAGCACCTTCCGTTGCCTTCCTCAAACCCTGTTTTAGATGGCAAGGATGGAGAATTTAGGTGTCCTATTAAATCTAAAATGTTATTATCCCTATAGACTAAGTATTTTAAGGTCTTTGAGAGTGTTTAAGTGCCTTTTACTTGTCCAAAATTAGTGAAAAAGTGCCAAAACCGAAACTTAATCAGCTCAAAAAGTGTTATAGATCATGAAATTTAAGCATGTAGACACATATGAATCATGTAAAAGAAAGCTAAAATAAAAGAACTACTCCATCATCATTTACTTAACCATAAACATGTGCAAGCTTGTATGAAAAAAATG
Source organism: Picea engelmannii (assembly GCA_009831015.1). Lineage (NCBI taxonomy): Eukaryota > Viridiplantae > Streptophyta > Pinopsida > Pinales > Pinaceae > Picea > Picea engelmannii. The sequence goes on from ML797106.1 coordinate 332,013, forward strand.
CTATGAAAAGGGAAAGAACAACTTACCAAAGAAAGAAGAAAATGCTTTAGCTCATCACCACTTAACCATGAGTGTTATTGCATTAAGAAAAAAAGTGCTAAGAGATGAAAAGTACTTGTTGAAATAAGAGTGTGTCCATGCATACATAAAGCCTTCAAAATCTGCGATCTTGATTTATTATATGGAAACTTTTGAAGGAGAGATGATGTATGCCTTAAGAGATAAGGATCCTCAAGATCTAAAAACAACACAGGCCATGGCTATAAGAATTGATAAAAATATACAGGATGCTAGGAAGTCCAATATTCCTGGTTTTACTAGAGGATCTTCTTCCCAACCTTATGAGGAGAAGAAAAAGAATGTTGAAACTTAGAAATCCTCTAACGATGGCATGAAGGAACTTACTCAATTGATTAAACAAATGGAAATTAATCATGCCAATCAGATCAAGCAAATGGAAATCAACCAATCAAATCAAATCATTGCCTTACAAAACAGGTTGATAGCCGTGGAGAGGGGTCAAGCTAGTAGGCCCCCACATAGGCCAAATGAAAAATGGCCTAAGAAGTCCCCTCCCCAAGATCAAAGACCAACAAATCCTTTTGAATCCACTAATTGGGTTGACCACCAGGCTATTCATTATTGTATACCTTGTGAGCAATTTCATGACGAATCAACTTGCCAAGTCTTACTTCACCTTTATGATGAGACGAGACCTTATGGATCTTCAAATGAACAAGTTAATATGTTTGGTCATGAGTTTAATGTTGGCATGTATGATTGGATGGATTCTGATGAACTTGATGAGGGAGTGGATAACATGAATTGCATGAGTGATGTTGTGGTGGATAAGGCAACATAAATGTTTGGTCCTAAGCCTACTCCACAACAAGCAACTGAAATGGATAGATTTAAAGGCATTACCTATCAAAGGAATGGGAACAAAGGTCAAGATACAAGCCAAGCAAACATTCCCAAGGTAGTTCCAACCCCCCCTAAGTCAAATGTGTATGCAAGTTCAGAATTAAATATTGACTTAGGAGGATGGTTAAGTAATGAAAATATGTTGGTGCCTGTGTCGGAAATAATGAAGATCCCTTCTTAGAGAGAAAAGCTTCTTAAAGCCATAGATTGTCCTTATCAGAAAAGTGTTGACATCCCACCAACAAGAACTTATCAGGATGCACCAGTGATTCTACAAAATATGGATAGGGGGAATGAAAAGAATAGACCCTTTTTCCTATCCTTGCTCGTGAATGATTTTATTCTTCATAATTGTATGCTAGATTCATGAGCTACTTCAAATTTTATGACTAAGAAGGTGATGGAACAATTGAACTTAAGAATATCTAGGCCTTAACATTTGTGCTATGGATAGCAAAACCATAGCGGTGCATGGCTTGATTAAAGGGTTACAAGTACACTTAGCTGCATTCTCTGAGATCATGATCGAAATGAAATTGTTTTCATTGATGTGCCAGATACTTGGGGTATGTTGCTAAAAAGAAAGACAACTGCAGATTTAGGTGGTAGTTTACAAATGGACTTAACTTATGCCATCATTCCAACTCCAAGTGGTTTTGAGTTTAGATTGAATAGAGAGTTGGAAAGAAAATATCATGTGGAAGATCCTAGGAATAAAGAAAATGAGATTGTTTTCTGGGAAGTTGAAATGGAATGTTATGAGATAGAACATACTCCGACATTTGCCAATATGGAACTAAATAGAAAAACCCCAAGCATTTGAAATGTTTGAGACTCCATGTATTCTTTTGATGAGCTTTTTCTTAAGGAAAATGTGAATCAGATAGATAATATTTTGCCTCCTTCAGAATTAAAGTTAGAGTTGAATTTACCAGTTGAAAATGTGTCATAAGCTCAACCTTCGTCAACGGAATCGGTTAAATGTCGGAAACAGTAAGATGGGATTCTTGAGCCACACCCTTCTTGATTTTTGGAGGTTGGTAAAGTAAAAGATGGGTTAAGTAATATGAATCTGGTGGGAATTGCCAAGGATGATAATGTTAGTATTGATAAAGTAAAGTATATCATCCCTAGTAAACAATGTGCCAAGCCTTGTAAGGAAAACTTAAGTTCAGAAATTTTGCACTTGGCACATATGGAAAACCACCAATTGTTTTTTAAGGGGAATTGCCCCAAGTGGCCTAAGGTTAGAAATTGGGATTCACATGAAAGAATATATAGTCAGCATAAAGTGTATCAGTCTTCTAGCAACTCTTCTCAGCCAGTGGGACGACATAAAGTCAGACATGCCAGTGAGAGGACCCCTCCTTGAGATGTTTCTTTATGTGGCAACTTGGTGTCCAAAGGGACACCCTCTGTAATGTATCTCTAACCTTTCTCCTTGTATTTCAATTTTGTATTATTTCATTCATTATGCCAATATGTACTTAGAATCATTTCTATATCATAGATTTCATTTTGTAAAATTATAGATGTTGTACTTTAGTTATTTCATTATGTAGATGTTGTTTATAGCATTTATTTGTTTCATTGTATATATATGTATGCTTATGTTGGATATTGGTGAGCACTTTGTTTTGTAGGTGCTGGATTCTCGTATTCTCTCCGTCCCATTTGAGAAGATCGAACACAAATCCTCATGTGGAGCCAGATGTTGACCGCCTATCCAACTAGGGGGTCAAATCCATGTGCCATGAAGAGATGCATCATTAGATGCTCATTTGTCGAAGACTATTTGGTTCTACAGGGCATTTTTTGCCACCAACACTTCTTTTTTGTAAACATAATTTCCGCACCCCTGCGTGGGTTAATAATGTAATAGGTCTGCATGGGTCATAGTTAGGTCAGTTACCTTGGGATTTATTCATTAAGATAGTTCCTTTCATCGAGAGTTTTTTATCCTCAGGTTATTAATTGGGCTTTTTAGCCTTATTAATTTCCCTTGAGTTTTTCCCTCGCACTAGCAATAATTCCTCCAAAGTGGTGAAAGGCGTTCTAATGGGGTTATCTTCTGGTATCTATTGTTTAGAAATGATGTAAATAACCATGTATGGCATCTTAGAAAGTTTTGCGGAATTCCGTCAAGTCTAGATAGATTTTTTTTAATTAATTAAATTAATTAAATTTTCCTAAGGTTGAAGGTTTAATTATTTAATTAATTTATTGTTTTTGAGCAAATATTGTAAAAACTAGGTCTTTGGGCTTTTGCTAAGGGTATTTCTTCTCAAAAGAAATGGAATGAGATCCCCTACACCCTTGGACCAAGTTTCAACTAAGTCGAACAAATTTTTCTAGGTGTTTGTCCACCAGGAGTCTCAGTTAGTCAAAACAACAAATTTAATTGCTAAGTCATGACATAGGTAAAATGTCATTTTTGTAATTTATAAGCAAATGGATGAAAGTAATGATGGAAAAGGTGAGAGAGATTTGTCCTAACCTTTTCCAACCATCACATCACCCCCTCACCTAACCATTAAGCAAAAACATCACTTTTCCTAGAGTGGTGTACCTCCCTTCTAGAAAGTCTCCAAAAAGTGAAAAAATAATAAAAAAATAAATAGGAGACTTATTATATCCCTTGGTGTGCCTCCCTAGACCCTACAACTCATCATTTCACTTATCAAAGCCTTGCCAACTCACTCCAACTCATTTCCACTTCATCCATCCATGCCAAAACTCTAACTTACCAAAACCTTAAAAGTGACTTTTTTTTTTATGTGTGACACTTGTAACTCATCCAAGAGGGGTAGCTTTGCCTTCCCAAGTATAAATAGAGCCTCCCCTCACTCATTGCTACACCATATCTTGAGCTATTGTTATGCTACTTGATTTCTATCTCATCTCTCTCTCTCTCTCTTTTCCATCTTGCATCCATTCTTTTGCTCTTGAGGGTTTTGGAGCAAGTATTTCTCCAAGATCTATTGTTGAGTAATAAAGAGAAACTTTGGAGGATATTGGAAGAACACCGAGTATTCTTGTCTCTTGCTTACATATGAGGTAATATTGTGGATTTGACATCTTGGGTTGCATAGAGTAGATTCTTGGGTAGATTATACAACGAGTATTCTTGTTGATCTATATATGTGGGTTTGCTAATAGGGTGCAAGTATTTCATTTTGTTAGCATATTCAGCCATATTATCTACTTGTATGCATCACATGTGTTGAAGTTTTGCAGGCTGCTTCTAGGGTTTTGTTGGAATTGCCTCAAGGAAGAGTCCTCCCTCAAAGCTCCCTCAAACTCCTTCTTTTCTCCCTCTTTTCTCATTCTTTTCTTGCTGCCCATTTCACAAAACATTTCAGCCAGCTTAACATCATAGAGTGGTCATCTAAATCTACTTTTTCCATAAAATTTTCTATGTAAAGTATTTCTGCCCTAAAACAAAAAAAATTCTTCATCTATATTGTTGTGTGTAGCTTTTCCAGCAAGCATAGCTTGCTGGTTTTTGCAGGTTCTTAACAGGTTGAGGGGGTTATGCTGCCCAAAATCAGCCACACAACACTCCGAGACCCTTATCTTCAAGTGGGTAACAAATCTCAACCTTCATTCTCTCTTTTCTAGCTTTTTGTGCATAGTTTCCTCACCTTTTGCTGATTTTTAATAGCTCATAGCTTGGGAGGAGAATTGGTACGACCTACCTCCCACGTGTGAGCTTAGGGTTGGATCTAGCTTTAAGTTTTTCATCTCAAAATCACCTTCTAAGGCTAGGACATGGGGTTAGCAAGTGATTTAGTGATTGGTAGTTGTTGCTCTTGCTTACTTCTCAACCCCTTTGGCACAATAAAGGTAGGCTTGCCTCCACCTTGTGTCATTGAGTGGTTTGTCTTGCTTTCTATTTTTCTTTCCAAGTTTTTCTCATTTTAATAATTGCCTACACCTTGGGAGAGACATCCCCAAAATCGTAAGGCTAGGGTAATAATGTGTTAATGATTTCTTAATGCTTTGATTGTTAGAATATTCTAGATCTAGATCTCTTCACACATTAGTTCTTAGCTTAAGTCGTTGGGGCATAATCTACTTGCCATAATCTATTTTGCATGTTTTAAGGCTATCTCAAGTTCTATTTCTTTCACATGCTCTAATCCAACACTAAATGGTTTAATGCATTGATGGTATAGTAAGTGGTTTTCTCTTTCATGCTATCTCATACTTAATGCCATTTTCCATCACTTAAGTTAATGTGTTGTTGGATATGTTGATAGTGTAGTCACACATCTAAATCTTGAGCTTTATTCTTCACACTTAACATTCTCTCTTAATGCTTTAACAATAATAAGATAAGTGATAATAAGCTTGAGTTTCTCTCTTTTTCTTTGGCAAGCTGTTATCGCCCTTGTTCATTAGCATTCTTTACAAGCTTTTCATGTTGTGGCTTAACTAATGGTGATGCATTAAAGCTTTATTTCAGCTCTATTTTTACATGCTTTACATGTGTTAATGTGCTTCATTTTCATGCTTAACAACACATCTTTATAAGCTGCATGAAGTTTCGGTTTTGACATTAAATAACCTTTTTAAGGCAACTAAAAGTCATTAAAACACTCTCTAATACACCTAAAAACCTAACCAATTGATCTATAGACTTAATAGGGTACTTAAAACCACCATCTTCGCCATCTAAAACGAGGATTGAGGAAGGCAATGAAAGGTGCTAGGCCGGGGACGGTCTCACGACGCTTGACGTCCTTTCCGGGAGTACTTGTTTTGTTAGGGTTGACCTGTGAAGCTAGGGTAGGCCTCGTTGTCTCTCTTCTTGCGCATCCAACAACCATTTGGTAATTGGGGGAGGAGCTTTTTGGTCAAACACTTAGTTAGGGTAATTAAAATCTTTCAAATCTTAAAACCCTTAACTCACTAAGCAATTGACAATCTTGGTTAAAATTGATATATCTTAAGGTTAAACACTTGCAAATATAATCTTCCAATCTCATCTATAAGTAATGCTTTGTAGGTAATTAACTAAGTGTCTTAATTATTGTGGAGCACTTGTGTTTCAAGCTTCTAAATCTTCCAAGTGTCCTTGTGATTTTTGAGTGTTGATATTGCCATTGAGGAGCAGTCCAATAGAGTAAGTGCTATTGGGGCATGCTTAGGCTTAATGTGTTGATGGTGCTCACATCTTGATTGTATCTAATTTCCTACACATTTAAACACACATGGTTAGCTTGTCCTATTGTAAAGTGCATCTTATTGTAATATTGTGTAACTAACATTCTTTATTTGTAAGTATCTAACCTTTATAATCTTACTTGTAATTAAACACCCTTAACTTTAGTTGACCCTTTGCCCAACCGTAGACACTAGTCTTAGTTGACCTAGGGAAAGACTTGCTTGACATAGAAACTCTTGCATCTTGCATTGCTGCTTTTGCATCATAGGTTAGATTCCCCCTAAACCTTAACTAATTAAAAACAACTCCTAGAACTTAACGTAAATCTCATTTAGAAACTAGGGTCTACCCCCCTTGGCTTCCCTAGGAGTAAGCTTAGACGAAAGAGGTTCAAGCCAAAGTGACAGCGTGGGCTTTGAACCTAGGCATTGTGCCTCCAAAGACACACTAAGTGAGCAAGACTTGGCTCACGTTTGCAAGTGTGTATAAGGACGACAACAATGCTGTTATAATGTCTTTCAATTTCCTTGAAAATTTGAATTCAACAGGATCTTGTGTTTGAGTTTTTTCCTCCTTAGGCTGTTGGAAGACCTAATGTTCGTAGCAGACCTCTACACTTTCTCACCAAAGTCTTCCTCCTATTCACCTTTACTCCAACTTACCGACTGAAGTTGATACAAGACCTCAATTGCTTGTGCATGCCACCCCAATTTTTTTGAGTTAGAGCGTTATTATCTCGAGTCTTATCCATTTGACCCCCTTAAAACTCATTTACATTTACTGTATAAATTGATGGGTACTGGGCTTATCCTCATTACAGTCTAAGGGTGATTCCTAGTGCTATCACATTGCGTTTAAAGTAACACACTGAGGCTTCATTTGAGCTTTGTATGCATTGATACCAATGTGTTTGTATTATAACGCACCAGTAACATGGCATCCCATAAATGAACTGATAGGGCAAATTATCAATGGAGCTATCCTAGTCGGTGTAGAGCATCAGAAGCAGAGCGTCTTAGGAAAAAAGGCGAGTACCGGTGCTTGCTTGAGAGTTCAGAAGCACGGGATGCATTGTAACAATGAAAATCAATTTGTTAATTTTTTTTTCTACTTACTCTAACGTGATGCGGCTTTAGACATAAAGATGCATCGGTGGAATTTATTCGGTGCATGTAATTTTGTTATAAAGTAGGGTTGTGTTACTGAAACATGGGTGTGCCAGTGTTGTATTGTTCATAAACGTTCCTGTGTGTATTGTTCAACGACATCAATGTGATTTATTTGGTGCATGTAATTTTATTATAAAGTATGACGATGCTACTGGAACATGGACGCACCGGTACTGTATTGTTCATGAACTAGCCAATGCATATCTTCCTTAAAGGCACAATGAGAAAAAAAGCTTCCGCAAAAACTTACAGTCGTTCACCTCTGCTATGAACAGTGACCATGTGTTTGAACATTTAAATCTCGGTGCGATTTTATTTAGGTGTGCACCAGGGCATTTGTACCATAAAGACACATCGAAAGAAAAACATCCTCAAAAACCTTCGACCACTCACCTTCACCATAAACAACTAAGAGAAGAATTTTTCAGGGAGGTTCTGTAAAAACCTTCACTAGAAGGTGTTCTCCTCGTAGTGAAAACAATCTCATGATGGTGTCTTGATTGTGTCAAGACATCTTGTTTAATCTTTTATTAATCATATTTTCTTTCTTTTTAGCTTTAATTTTCTATAATGTATTTTGGAGGCATGTTGTAAATTTTTTATTGATGCTTTGTAAGAATTATTATAGGAATAATTTTGAGAACCATTAGGGTATATTACCTTATCTAGTGCTATAGAAATTGCAATCTTTTTCTTTGGAAACAATATTGTGAAAAACAATAGCTTCAATAATAAATAATAAATAGTAATGAACAATAATGAATATTAATAATACATATCACTATAAAAACCACTAATAAAATTCTATAACATTAATAATAATATCTATTACTAATTGTCAATGATATATACTATTAATTTTATCAATGATACATAATTACTAAAACTGATGTATAAATAATTATTTTTAAAAATACTCCCAATACTAGTAGTATTGTTATAGTCCTATTTAGCACTACTAAATTTATAAGTAAAAAAATAAATTAAAATAACTCGATATATTAGTAAATATACATGATTAGTAGTAAAAATAACTCAACATATGATTGAAAAAAATTACTAAAACACATACACACATGATGGTAATTAACGTCCATTAAGACAGAATTGGTCTATTGGACCTTAAGAGGGTAAGGGATTACTTGGAATTCTTTATAAAAGAAATTTGTGCCTCAAATTCCTATTTTATTATCAATATGGTCTCTATCTCTAACAATAGCTTTTTGATTTCTAATTATTGCCCATTTGTCTTCCTTCCTAACTTATTTTACTTTTTAAAGACACACACATTTGTTTTAGTAATTTTTTTCAATCACAAGAACCTTAAATTGTACTATTCTCTTCTTCTTATACCATTGATACCAAGGTGCCAAATGGGTTAAAAATGGACAACCCTTTAAATGCATGGGTAAAACAATCATGCCATTTAAGTTTTTGGCTTTTTCGAAGCCTCTTTAGAATCTCACGAGGCCCGAGGATTCAAGAGTGGGGGAGGGGAACAAGCCCATTTGTTCACATTTTGAGGAGCAACTCCTTGAGAAGAGTGCACTGATTATTTGCCTTCAGCATCAAAGATCTACCATTGAGATATTGGTGGCTTATTAGTGACTTGAATTGTCACGAGTAATTGACTTTCACTATTCTAATTAGCTTAGGTCTTGCCAGCCTATTATTTACTTCTTATCACTATAATTCATCCTTGATTTGATAACAATAATTAGAGTGGTTGGTGGAGCTTAGGTTAATGGGGCCTCATCCTTAGTCATAAGGGCACATTTCCTAATGCTGTGATTTGGGCTTTGATCCTTAAAATAGATGTTGTGCAAGTGGATATAAGGCACTAACTAGAAGAACATTTTTTTCTAGACTTGTATGGGGGCATATTCCTTATGATTCTTAGACAAATTGACCTAGATAAAAACATGCCTTTGCCACTGAAGGTTGTAAAACCTCTCAATGCCCCAATAGGCTTGGAGATCCTATCCATGATAGGCCAAAATTGAGGCTTGAGAATTCAACCTAGACGGATAATGTAGCTCAACAGTTTTTTTAGCTCAAAAATCTTCGACCCAACACGAAAACACAACCAAAGTGTTTCTGCATAGCCATGCTCCTCGAGAAAAAATCTGTTTTACAGGAATGTTTTTAGAAAAATAAAACATAAAAAAGCCTTCATTAGGCTTTGGGCATTTTGGCAATGTCAATGAGTTCCCAAACCTCTTTCATTTAGGCCTTCATCATGGCCTTTGGAAGAACTCATCGAAGTGTGCTCTCAATGTATCTAGAACATATAGCATCATATTTAGACATAAATATCAATTGGGATTTCTTCAGGATTGTTAGAAGCATTGCCTTGTGATAAAACTTCAAAACAAACGTGTGGGGGGTGCTTGGGCTATTATCTTACAGACTGCTAACATACACAATAGGAACTCCAAAATTGGCAACAATCACAAGAGCACTTTCGGGGTCATTATGAACCATTATTAGCTCCATAAACCCTTCGAAGCCAACCAGTTGAAAGAGGACACAGTAATTACAGACATGCGATAGAGTTCATGACCTAACGCACATACAACATCAACTCAAGACATCCAGGCTTTTATCTTTTACGTGACTTATTGGGCAATATTGGTAAAACTCTAGAATATTGCATTGGTTTGTATCTTCAACCCAACCACTCCATAGTTCAACACTCTAATCTAGAAAGCAAAAAGTGACTGTAAATCTAAAAATATCACTAAATGCATTTGCACAATGACTATATATAGGGAATCTATGATTCTATTCCTTGAATTTAAGGTGGAACATTATACAATGATGCATTGAAATGGAAAATGGCTGGAAAGTTCTATAATTTTCAGAATCCGTTCTACATTGCTGTTCGTACATATACGAGAAACCCAGGGAAGTGGGGCACATACAAATCAACAAAGCATTGTTGACAAAGTTTACCTTTCGTCTTTGGAGAATGGCACAAAATGAAACGCTCAAAGAGCACCTCTTCTTTCTCCTTGCTGTCAACACAGTGCGGAGTTTCTGAGTTTTACAGACTTAATCAAAATAGCAAACTGATTAATGCTTCTTTTCACAGTGAATTAAAATGTGTTTTATTAATATGTCTACATAGAGAATACTTCCTTAAACTTCAACATGTTTAATTCAGGGCATCAAGACGATGTTAAATGTCATAAACACATGATGTAATATGTGTTCCTAATCAATGCATATTCTGCTTGCATTCAAACACAATTGGTCGTTATCAAAGTAAAATTCAGACAAACAAACTTTCAGTACATTGAAGTATAAGCACGCTTGATGAACTAATTCAATTTTCATCAGAGGCCCTCAATTTTCAAGGCTATTTTCAGTCAAAGTATTTACTGCAATTCCTTTGTTGAGTTCATTACACTTTAATTGATATAAAATAACGGTAAGCTAAAACAGTATTTCTAAGAGAATGGTAATTCTCCACAGATGAGATTTCAGAAAGGAAAAAAGACACTAATATTCAGCACAATAGCCACCCAAATTCCCTCTAGTGATTTCCAATTTTCTATTGATGTAGATATATACGACACAACCTACAAAGCAATGATAACTTAGACTAGCTTTGGGTATTTCAGACTTA
>ML797107.1:0-22972 GCA_009831015.1 Picea engelmannii
ACTAGACACGAGAACACAAGAGCTTATCCTCGGAAACCCAACCTTGGGAGAAAACCCATCAACCTTTCTATAGAAGAATTCAATCCAAGATATTACCAGTAGATCAACATCAATAGCTAAAATACCATACAGAGAAGATCCTCTCAAAGGCTAGAATCACCAAGACCTAGCACCTCAATAAGATGACCAAGATCAACCAAGAATATCCTTCCCAAGTGTGTCGCACTCATCAAGATACTAGTAACCGAGAAATAGTTAAATTACCAAAACCGTTGTTGCAACTTCCTTGTGCACACTACAGGAAGAGTTGTCTGACTGTCCAAATGAAATGATCCAGTCCTGTATTTATACTAATATGGATGCGTGTCTGGTGTCGACTTCTTATTCTGAGTCTTCCAATTACTTTATTATTTTCTGTCTTTTACTAGTGGGGTCGCCTTCTCTTCCTCGGTCTTCAATTTCTTCCTGGGGCTTCTGTAATGGTGTAGATTGGTCTGCTTGTACTTTCTTATGGAGAATGACTTGCCCCATGTTGCAAATATTCAACAGATGGTAGTTTGGACCACAAATCTATCAATTGAGTGATGTTGTCTTGAGGTGGCATAGCTATCTAGGACTTCAAATGAGAGGCACATGAGGAAAATGTAAAAGAAGTGTTTGTACCTCAACAATTTTGGCAAATCAAGTGTACAAGAGGCTATGTGATCGAATTTTCAAGAGTTCAGGATGGAAGACTAATGGCGTTCCTAGAGAATACGTCCTCCAAGGAAATATTGATTCCATATGGCCACAATCAACATGTTCTCTCTCATCCCTTATACTTTCTTCAACTGCAAAACCCTAGGTGCATTGTAGATTCACTTATTTGGAGGTTGCAAAAGGAGAAAGGGGGATCAATAGAAAAACATAACCATACAAAAGTGTTTGGCCAATCGAAACAATGACCAAATGTGGAGCCCAAAGTGACAGTTAGATCAACAATAATTTCCAAAATGTGGGATAATAGCTATGGAGCGGTCGGGTTTGTATGTTGGAAGTCATTATGTGTCGAAGATGAATATAGTATCGTGGCACAATATAGCTACATTGTGACGGAAATGCTTGTAAAGGTTCAATGGACCTGGTATGGTCCTAAGGATGCAACATGGGAGCATGAAGATGCTATGCGGGTAGAGTACCCACATCTTTTTGAAGATTTTGGAAATCTTGTTGTTGTTGTGTAAATAAGTTGCATTGAGAATAGTGCAAAAATAAGGGGAGAGGATTGTAACACCCCAAGGCCGAGCCCCTGCTGAATTGTAATTATGTTTATAGGTTGGTGAGCCAAGTGTTTATAAGCTGAAAAACTTATGTGTTTATTAGGCCGAAGAGCCCAGATGCTAAGGCCAATGAGCCTGATTTTGTATATGTAAATACTCACATCATTAATAAAATTACATCGTTGCGTGTAGACTGACCACGAGGAAAGAGTTATGGAGGACTAAGCTCCACTAGGTAGGGAAGGGTCTAAGTGTCTAGGAATAGGGGCTAAGCCAGAGGGTTTACCTCTATAGGAGTAATATTATATTAATATTTCCTAGAGCTAAGGTTTGACATAAGCATGTTATCCTAAATTTCTGGGGAAAGGGGACGAGTGTTAAGTGGAGCTCATGTAGCTTCAGGAAGACATGTGTCAACCTGGGCACATGCGGTTTTTAGGTGGGAAAGTCAGCTCGTTGGGGGTTCCTTTCTCACAATTATCACCACTCTTATGATCTTGGTGATGGTCGCTACTCTGGAAGTAAGCCATACTCCCCATTGATGCACACACTGAGACTAAGCATTCACGCAACTAGCCATTGTCTCCATCGTCGATCTCTGCAACTTCCGAAACCTGCAAACCCGTGAAGCTAACTGTGTTTCTTGTGAAGCACAACACGATTGCGTAGTGTCTGAGCCATATCGCGCCTTAGCCTTTGTTGTTGCTACCCACGTTTTCTATGGACTAGTGTGGCTTGTTGTCATTACTAGAACCTTACCCAATTTTTCTGCGGAGGTTACCCGCTGGACTAAGGAGTTGAATAGAAGAAGCAGGTTGTCAGGCTTGTGAGCAACTCTCTCCAGGTGAGAGAGTGTGTTGAGGAAGTGAGTTCTCTTGGAGGGAGTCTCGTAGCAGCTACAATACTCTGAGACTTTCGGTCCACCTTGTTGCTGAAGCCCTAGAAGGGAGGTGGACAACCAATGGACTTGTGATAGTGAAGGTGTACACCCCTGGGGTGGAACAGGTGTGTGGGTAATGAGGGTTTGTGGGCTGTGGGCGTAAGTGGCTCCTGGGAGAAAATCCTTCCTATTGATTTGTGTGACTTTCTTGTTGTTCTTGCCAAGCCTAAGAATCCCTTGCCCGGTGGAGTTTAGTCCCAGCTCGGAGGTGACCCACTGCTGAGCGTGATGAGCAGCGTGGTCTAAGGCTGGGAGGTTCGTGGAAGGTTTGCACGCAGTGGGTGGTCATCTATTAAATGATAAGTACCAAATCTTTGTTCTTTGTATGATGTGTATCTTGAAATCAAGTTATAATGTTATTAGAATTGTTTGTATTGCATGTATGTTTAATGTTGTTTCCACATGAATATGCGCATGAACAGAATGTTATAATTGTTTAAATTACATTAGATAGATATGTATAGGAATATGTGAATATCAGTTGTTAGCTCTATTTATTCTTGTTAAGTCTTTTTATGTAAATATTTTTGCAAAGTTATTCGGTGGCATGGCCCGACATGTTGGTTTAAGGCCGGGAACGGTGACAAAATGGAATCAGAGCAGAAAGTTGTTTCCACTGTGGTGTTGTCCGACTTGTTGGGTGGCTGGGGATGTTACAAATACAATTTAGTATTGTTGATTGATTAGTGGTTTGTTATTTTCAACTGAGGGAGAGAGGCATTTTATATAACTTAATATGAGAAAGATGTATAATTCCTTCCATACTTAAGTAGATTTGACATGTAACACTAACAAACATAAATATATCTTAACTATAATTTTATCATGAGTTGAGAGGGATCAAATCCTTTAAGATGTAAATCTTTCCTCAAGTTTTTGCACTTAAAAAAAAGTTTATACTTTCAAAGATTTGATCCCTCTCATAATAGAGTTAATATAGATTTACGCTATTTTATTTCCAATTACATAAATAGTGATCTAATCAAGAAAAGATAAATATTTGAAAAAACAAAAATAAAAATGTGAATAGTAATAAGGAATTTGATTTTTATCCTTCTATACAATTCAAAATTCAAAATTGAAGAATTATTATATACCTAGAAATTTTTATATACTATGTATCATAATAGAATTCCAAGTGGTACGTAGAATTCCAATTGGATTTCCAACATAGCAACCACCTTATAAACATTTCTTTTATCACCATTATATATTTCTTTTATCACCAATGCTCATTATTGTATATTTATTTTATCACCATTACATTATACAATGGTTTTATTATAAATTTATATACTTAGTATGCAAAGATAGAAAGATAACTTACAATAACATTATACAATGGTTTTATCTTCACTTTATATACTATAGAAAGATAAATTACAATAACATCGTATATTCCTTTTATCACCAATGCATTGTATCTTCAATTTATATACTTACCATGCAAAAATAGATTAGAATAGCTTAAATAGATTACAATAGCTTTGCCATGTGCGGTTAGTGGTGATTCTGGTGCAGTGCACCCTTGCCATACACTTTTTACGGAACAATCCAAGTGTCTCATCCCAAAGGCCATTCTAAGCATAACCACCAAGCATTGCAATCCACGAGACCACATCTCTCTGAGATGTTTCGTTAAAACCTTTCCCTGCATCCTCCAAACTCCAGCATTTGGCATACATATCTACAAAGGCATTAGTCTCAGAAGCCTCGAATCCACAACACATTTAGAGATTAAAGCATGTATCTCCTTACTCTGATCCAAAGCTCATAAATGGGTACATGTAAGTTGGAGACAACTAACAATATCATACGAGCTAATTTACATTGATTCAGATTGCATGTATTTCCTTACTCTGCTCCAAAGCTCCTAAATGGGTGCATGTAAGTTGGAGAGAACTAACAATATCATACGAGCTAATTTGCATTCAGCGGCAAAATCTTAACGTCTCCTCAACATGCTCATTCTGGGCATACACAGAAAGCATTACATTCCAAGGTACTTGATTTCTCTGGGGTATTTTGTCAAACATTTCACATGCAAACTCAACACTCTCACATTTCGCATAAATATATACAAGCGTATTCCAGGCACTTGATTTCTCTAAGGCATTTTGTCAAACATTTCGCATGCAACCTCAATACTCCCACATTTCGCATATCGCATACATATATACAAGCGTAATCCAGGCACTTGATTTATCTGAGGCATTTTGTCAAACATTTCACGTGCAAACTCAATACTCCCACATTTCGCATACATATTAAAGGGTATTCCATGCAGAAACATTGAACTTAAACCCACATGTTAATATATAATCATGGAATTTCTTTCCCTATTCCAGAGAACTTAGGCTTGTGCAAGCCTTGAAAACAATGGGAAACGTATAATTTTCAGGTTGAATGCCTGTTGCTTGCATTCGGTAATATAGGGTAAGGGTTTCCTTGCGGTGCTCGAGCCTGGCATACCCTCTAATCATGGCGTTCCAAGAAAACATACTTTGCCTCGAAAGAAATTGAAAAACAGTGCCTGCGTCTACCAGGCCGTTGGTAGAGTAATGTATGAAGCACATCTTGGATTTGGGATTTGTCCATCTAAGATGAGAAAAGGCACTCATTAGTTGTTTGCCCAGCTGACAAGAGCTGCTGTCGGCATGAGAATTGACGTATAAGAAGAAGGAATGGTATATACGAGGTCTGAGCATGATGCCCACCTCAATACAGATGCTCCATCAAACAGAACCCATATGTGCAATAGATTTTCAGTTCAAAACGTCGACACATGCTCCAACAGTTAAGCCTATAGCTATTGAAGAGGAAAGATGGAAGATACGCAACAGGAAATCAAAACAACAGGAATGAACTCGGTGGATTTGGCTCAAGGAATCTGCACTGCTCTTTTTCAAATGGACATTTGGAATGGATACAGAACCAAAATTGTAAAAATGATATAGATTAGTAAATTTACCCCATAAAATAAGATCTTTGGCCAGGTAAGGAAAATCCGTAAATTATCATCGTTTATTATTCCCATATTACAAAGCACGAAGTTTCATGGCTTTCTCCATGAGAAAACGGTGCAATAACCATTATTAGTACCAAATTTATAATATCGCTTGATTTTTTCATATATAAACATATAATTATATACAATAACCATTATTTTGAAAGGAGAGGCGGGAAAGAAAATTTTGAAAACCTGCAACTGGTTTGGTGGCCTCTAATGGCGTTGCTGCGATTTTGACCGGGTTTTCGGGGTATTCTCTTTACTTAGCTAGGTTTAGTGGTGGTCTCAAATGGCGTTGTTGCCATCCCGATCGGCTTTTCGGGGGTCCTCTATACTTAGCTAGGGTAGTGATGTCTTTTCTTTCAGAGTTTCTGACTATTTTAATGGTTGTTAATCTTTACTTGGCGTCATTTTGGTGGGGTCTGGTGCTACTAGTTTCTTCGGAGCTCCATACTTAGTGCTCTCCACTTGTCTTAGGCTTTAATGCTTTTTCATGGATTTGACATTGGTTTTTAACTACATTTCTTTCTTCGGAGCTCCATACTTAGTGCTCTCCACTTGTCTTAGGCTTTAATGCTTTTTCACGGATTTGACATTGGTTTTTAACTACATGTCTTGTCTTGTCAGTGCGGAAGCTTTGCTTGCTCTTAACTCTGGCATTTACTGTCCCTCTTGGTTAGTGGTTTTTCCTGGCACTTCTCCCCGAGTAGCCTTCAGTGGAAGTCAGGGGGCATTTCTTCTTTAGCCCCAGCTGCTTCCATAACGGAATCAATTGTCAATGCACTTATGAGTGCGGTTGACGAGGTTGCCTAGGAACAAGTGGGGCTTTTTAATGAAACTTACACTCACTCATTATCTGATCACCTACCCACTCTTGAACCCTTACCCATGGTATCGACGAAACCATCGGTGCCTTTATCCTTTTCCCGTGAGGACAGAGTTAAACTGTTGAGGTCGGTTAATGAGCCTTTTGTTCATTTTTCTCCTGGGGGCGTTGTTACAAATGGTGCTCTTAAGCGTCCGGGTGGTGGAGAGGCTAACTTCGTTGGTCGGAAGATTGTTCCTAAGAGACAGTTTGTTAAAAAGTCGTCGCTGCCTGACCGGGCTCATTGGAAAATGGTGTTGGGGGATGATCTGGGTTTGGAGGAAGCAATGAACTTGGCCTTAAACGCCCTGGTTGGCAGGTTCTCCTATTGCTCGCGTTGTACCACTCCTTTGCTTTCATGGATGAAGTCGAACTGGGAACCCTTCCTGGGTTATACGTCGGAATTATATTTCCTCTCAAGAGGCTGGTTCGGTTTCAGATTTCACTCGACGGACGATGTGGTGAAAATCCTAGATAGGCTTTAGCCTTTTGATGGGGGGAGCTTGATGCTCAAAAGGTGGAGGATCTCCTTTGATCCTGTCCAGGACTATTTTCAATCCAGGCACTTGTGGGTACTTCTACCAGAGCTACCTTTAAATCTGTGGAATACAAAAGCTTTAACAACCATTGAGAATGCTCTAGGCCGCTTTATTTGTGTTGATGAACTTTCACTGTGTGCGTCGGATCGCAAGCTTGCTAGGTTTTTGGTGGAGGTTGATATTCACTCAGGACTTCTGGAGACACTGGATATACAGTGGCGTGACCATTACTTCACACAGAGACTTGATTATTTAGGTCTACCGTTCCAGTGTACCCTCTGTCGCAAGAATGGACACCTGAGAAATTATTGTCAGGGGTATGTGGAGGAGGAAGAGTCGGAGAACTCCCGTCTCCCAAAAATGCCAAGATGTGATTCGCCAAGGATCATTTCATCTACTCAAGAAGTACCTTGTCATGTTTCCTCAAACTCTCCGACTTGCTCGGGCTCAGACACTCTCACAGGTAAACTAAAAGTTTATTGTCTTAGTTTTTTTAATTTGCTCACTTCTTGGGAAAAGCTTGTGTTGGATGTGTCGTCACAGTCGGGGATTGAGCCTGTAATTTCACCTTGTGGTCTCATTCCATTAACTCTGACTGTTTCCACGCCATTTGAGAAACCCCACTCCTCTAAGTTGGTTTATGCGCCTAGTGTTGTCTTAACACTTTCTCCTGTGGAGGACAAGTCTTTACATGGCTCGGTTAGGGCCCACTCCACTCGGGAGGAACCAAGGGAGTGTACTCCGACCTCTGTCAGTGCATCTTGTGGAATGGGGGTTTCCTTACCTGAACTCCAAAATTTTCCTGAGACTGCTCGAGAGGGGGAAGAAGTGGGGGGGACTGAGCCTTTTTTAATTTCTGGCTATCGGGAGACTGAACCCGGTGACTGCTCACTTGGGGAGACTTTGGAGTCATTAGTCCCACTACTTCGTGAGGTTGACTCCACGGTGTCGCTTTCTACCTATCAAGGAAAAAGTATCTTAACTCTTCCGGGTTCTACCGATTTGGTGAACCATTCTTAACTCCGTTGTGGGGGGGGTTGGATCAAGTTATGTGTGGTCGAAAGGACTGGGATTTGAGACATCCCCTATTAAGACAAGAAGTGCTCAAAAGAGGGTTATTCTCACTGTGAATACACATGTTGTACTATCTCCTTCTTCTACAGACTTTGGGGTGCTTAGAGGCATGAAAGCCCTTGCACAGGCCAGATCATGATCCTTTTATCCCTAAATATTCGAGGGGTGGGAGGGACCCCAAAAAAAGCCTCCATGCGCAGAGTTCTTAGAAAAGTCAAACCAGATGTGATTTTTTTACAAGAGACGCTAGTAGATGAGGAGAAGGCACGTCATTTTATGCTGAAGTTTGTACCAAAATGGTGTTCTTGTGTTGTTATCTCTATGGGAAATTCGGGTGGTCTCCTAACGACGTGGGACCCAAATAAGTTTGCACTGCTTCCTTCACTATGTAGCGGGGGTATTATTCTCAACGACATTTCACTAGAAAACAACTAGGATATTTGATTACTAAATGTTTATGGGCCCTACGTCGAGAGAAAGATTTTTTGGGACCGGGTGGCTTTGGGGGGTTTGTTAGACTCTAAAAAATTGATTCTTGTAGGAGACTTAAACTTTACTACATGAGCTGACGAGGTCTGGGGTGCGACGGCACAGTTGGATAAGCTTGCATATTATTTCAAATGTATTATTTTGGATCATTAATTGATTGACATGTTACTAGACAAGGTTGTTCCTACTTGGAGGAACGGTAGAATTGGTATGGATAGTATTGCAAAGCATCTGGACCGAGTTCTTTTCTCGAAAAGCCTACTAAATGATGTGGGTAGGTTTCAGACATGGGTTGACCTTCCTTTTGTCTCGGATCATGCACGAGTGGTATCCCAATTCAAATTTCAACAATTTCTGGTGGCCTATCCTTTCAAGTTAAATCCATCTTGGTTGAATGAGGCGTATTTCTCTACTATTGTTATTGAGGTTTGGCGGGATCCTGACTTTCTGTTGGAACCAAATGTCCAGATCAGGGTCACTTGGAAATTAAAAGTTTTAAAGACCCGGATTAAATCCTGGGATAGACTTAGACGGTGTGAAAATAAAAAAAGACTAGTCTCACTTGAGGGGGAAATCAGAGTGGCATTTTTTAATTTACCGAGGTCTGGGTTGCACCCAAACAATGATTGCAGATTGAAATCCTCAGAGACTTAATGTAATCACCTCCTTCTCATCAAAGAAGAACATTGGCGACAAAAGAGTCCTGCAATCTGGTTAAAATGTGGGGACCAAAATACTAAATACTTCCATAAATATGCCAGCGCAAAAAGGAATCAAAAACATATCTGGGGGATTTGTGACGAACTTGGGCAAGAGCATAGAGGTCAAGAGGCACTTAAGTCTGAGGCCAACAGATTTTTCAAAAATTTGTTCACTGTGGATCCCCGCATTTCCCTTGTAGAACAATTGAATCTAGTCAGGCTATTTCCACGCTTTATTTCTGCGGAGGACTCTAATCTCATCGATAGACCGGTTACCAAACTGGAATTTTGGGAAATCTTAAAACACTTTGCAACTGATAAAAGTCCATGCCCGGACGGCTGGATGATTGAGTTTTTTACAAAAAATATTGATGTTGTGGGGGATGATCTGTTGGAATTAGCTGAAGACACAAGAATCAGAGGGAAGATTAAAAGCTCATTGAATACCACTTTCCTGGCACTGATACCAAAGGAGAATAATCCTCGGACTTTTGGAGATTACAGACCTATTTCACTTTGCAATCTATGCTACAAGCTGATCTCCAAGGTGATTGCCAATAGAATAAAACCCATACTCTCGAGGGAGTTGTCGAGTGAACAACTTGGGTTCTTGAAGGGAAGACAAATTTTGGATGCAATTGGAACGACGCAAGAATGTTTACACAGTATCAAAGCTAGAAAGAAAAAATCTTTGATTCTCAAACTAGATCTAAGAAAAGCTTATGACTGAGTTAATTGGGATTTCTTACGTTTGATACTTGTACAAACTGGTTTTAGCATGCACTCTATAAATTGGATTATGAGCTGTGTGGTTAGCTCCTCATTTGTTGTTCTGATCAATGGGGAGTCATCACCCTTCTTCAATAGTGAAAGACGATTACAAAAAGGATGACCACTCTCACATTTTATCTTCATTCTTGTTATGCAAAGCATCAACCTTCTATTGAAGAAAGGACAAGTGGAAGGAAGCCTGACAGGCATCAAGGTTTCCAGGGTCATTACAGTTTTTTACCTTATTTTTGTTGATGATGTACGTATAATGACAAAGGCCTCACTAGATGAATAGCAGGTGATTAAATATTTGCTGGAACTTTTATGTTGTGCCTCAAGTTTAAAAGTTAGTCCACAAAAATCTACTTTTCATTTTTCGGGGATTCAAGGAGAATCTTTGGAGCAGTATAAGGTTTTATTTTCTTATAATTTTTTGGAGTTGATTGAGGGATTTTGATACTTGGGTTACTATTTAAAAGTGGAGAAAACTACATTTGAAGACTGGATATGTCTTATCATAAGGTTTGAACATGGGATCAAACAGTGGTGTAATCGATGGTTAACACTTGGTGGTCAATGTACACTTGCAAAGACGGTCCTAGAAACTCAATTAGTCTACTAGATGGCCCTGGCGGTGGTTCTGGTTTCTGTTCTCTCTAAGATTCGTAAGATTATATTTGATTTCCTCTGGTTGGGGGGTGGAAAAGCTCATGGGATACATCTATGTAGTTGGGAGATACTAGCAAAGCCGAAACACCTTCGTGGTTGGGGTCTTCAAAATCTGTTCATTTTTAATCGTGCCCTGGCAACAAACTCTTTATGGCGAGTTTTTATGAAGGAAGGTATCTGGCATTAGGTGATCAAGGATAAATATTTACCTTATTATTCAGTGGTTATTTGTCTTAGATCGACATCGTCTCTTCAACCAGCGGCCTAACAGATCTGGAAAAAACTTGTTGAAATATTTACCTTTGATTACTCACTGGATTAGCTGGAAACCTGGTAATGGATCCTCCATTTTAATTGGATTGGATAAGATTTTGGGAATCGATAACTCCTCTTTACTTTCCACAGAACTTTGATTGGCGCTAAAGGAAAAAAACATTCGATATTTGTATCAAGCCTCCACTCAATCATCATTGGGTTACATTACAAATCAATGGAAATCTAGTGCAGAACTAGATCTCTCGAGAAACCTGTCAAATGAGTGGCATTCTTACTGCGAGGCACTCATCCAATCTGGGGTCCAACTTCAGCCTAGAGAGGACTCGCTTATTTGGAAGGGAGGTGACCACTCTGGTTATATCACTGTTACAAATGTATATAACGCTTTGGCAAATGTATACTGACCGATACAAGCTACAGGATGGCGAAGACAACTTTGGACATGGGACGTAGCATACAAAATCAAGCTCTTCACTTGGCTGGAATTAGAGAATAAAATTCTAACTTGGGAAAATTTGAAAAAATAGAGGTTGGGAAGGACCAAGCTATTGTCCATTATGCAATAGGGATGAGGAGACAGTCTTTCACTTACTTGTAAACTGTTCTTTTACACAACAACTATGGAAGTTTTTGTCTTATGTTTTCAACTTTGTTACTGTTTGGGGTGGCATCTCTCTAATAAATTGTTTTGAAAATTGGCTTAAGTTGGAAAAAATGTATCACATTTTACCCTCATTGACTTGTTGGTATATTTGGTTGGCAAGGAACAAGTGTATCTTTGAATCCCGCTTATCTACAGTTCAGGGAGTTTCCTTTCATATCTGAGGAATGGTGGAAGATACTAGTGCACAATGCCCTCAAACACATACTCTCAAAAGGAAAAAGAAACCGCTTGATCTCACTATGCATACTATTTGTTGGTTCGATGGTGCTGCTAAAACAAATGGCACTCTGAGTGGAGTTGGGGTATCATAAAGACTGTGGGGAATATATTCTACATGTGGACGTTCAATTGTGGGATGGGTTCAAACACCAGGGAATAACTTCTTGGTGTGTGGGCCACTTTATCTTTAGCTCATAGGTTTGGCATTGATCATCTTTAGTTGTTAGGGGATTTGAAGATAGTGGTGGACTGGTTAAATTATAGGAGTAATCTACAGGTTAATTCACTTATGGGTTGGATGGAGAAGATTAGGGACCTTATTGCACTCTTCAACGCTATTAGATTTGACCAAATCTATAGGGAAGAGAATGTGGAAGTAGATATACTTTCAAAAAAATCACTTCAGGTTCTGGAAGGGAGGATCTACTTCAACAAATGGAAGGATGGCCAGGAGGGCCCCCCACTATCACTTTGTCTCTACTTATGACTTAGATAGCTTTTCGGTGAAGTCTATGACTTCTATTATTTTGAGTTATATCTGGTTCCAAAATGTAATCTTGGCTATTGACACTATGGACTGTCCTCTTGCACTTTTTTGCTATTTTGGATTGTTTACATAATGTAGAGACTCACTAGTTTTCGAGTAACTAGAATAATGCAATACCACTTATTTTGTCTATGATTGGTATGATAATACCAATAGACGAAGCTTGTAAGTAGTCAATGTAGTATGAACTCGTGTACTCTCTTTGAGAACAACATATATATAATATATTGAGAAATTTTCTACTGGAAAAAAAGAGAACAAATTTACAAAATCATTTGAGTTTTTCATAGTCTCTTAAAATATATTATATAGTATTAATATTTAATATTAATTTAATTATATATATATATATATATATTCTCCATGAGAAAACGGTGCAATAACCATTATTAGTAACAAATTTACAATACTTAGATTTTTTTCATATATAAACATATAATTATATACGATAACTATTATTATTGATAATAAATTTACAAAATCATTTGAATTTTTCATAGTATCAAATTTACAAAATAATTTTAATTTTTCATAGTCTCAATTATGAGTACCGAATTTACAATACCTCTTGATTTTTTTAGATATAAACATATAATTATATACAATAACTATTATTGATTTTTTTCAGATATAAATATATAATTATATACAATAACTATTATTAGTCCCTGCCGAAGGCATAGAGGGACTATAGCGATCGATAATTCGTTGACTTCGTATTAGTTTGTCCTTTGACCACAAATATTTCCCTAATATCTATTGTTGGAACTAGGGAACTAAAAACATTGATTTTTATATAATAAAAAGTACCATATATGTCATGATTTGATTGGATAACAGATTGGAGGTCTTATTGTCACCTTCGTTATTCCCAATGTTATATATGTTGGCATATCCAAAGTATTTGATCGTATACAGTCTTTTTGAATAATATATTTTCTTATGCATTTTTCGAAGGTGGATTAATGATAGCATTAGTTCGAATGTTTGTCTTAGCATTTTCTGCTAGCATTGTCTTAGATCATATACGGTGAGCAATGGTTTATAGTGATCGATAATTCCAAAGTTTATAACCTTGTATTGTGATTTATTTTTTTATTTGTGCTACTATTATTATTATTACTCCTTTGTATTTGTATTATAGAGGGACTATAGCGATCGATAATTCGTTGACTTCATATTAGTTTGTTCTTTGACCACAAATATTTCCATAATATCTATTGTTGGAACTAGGGAACTAAAAGCTTTGATTTTTATATAATAAAAAGTACCATATATGTCATGATCTAATTGGATAACATATTGGAGGTCTTATTGTCGGCTTCGCTATTCTCAATGTTATATATGTTGGCATATCCAAAGTATTTGATCGTATACGGTCTTTTTGAATCATATATTTTCTTATGCATTGCTCAAAGGTGGATTAATGCTAGCATTAGTTCGAATGTTTGTCTTAGCATTTTCTGCTAGCATTGTCTTAGATCATATACGATGAGCCATGGTTTATAGTGATCGATAATTCCAAAGTTTATAACCTTGTATCGTGATTTATTTTTTTATTTGTGCTACTATTATTATTATTGCTCCTTTGTATTTGTATTGAAATGTATTGACTCTTTTTTTGAGGTGCTTGAATAGCCCTAACAACTTAAATGTTTACATGACGCAAGGTCCTCCAACAGGCCTGACAACTTAAATGTTTGCATATCGCGAGGCCCTTAGACAACCTGACAGCCTTAAATGTTTATCTAAATACTTCTCGGAGTACATTTTTCCTCGAAATTTTCCATACAATGTTGCAGTGATTTTGGACAATATTGTTGTCCACCGCCAGTTGAATAGGCGTTGTATTTTTCATCCTTCTTCTAGCCTTGCAATGTAATTTTGTCATCGTTGAAGCTACATACATTGTTTACTGGTTCAATGAGTGCTTCTTCTTTGTTGGTTCGTCGGTTGTTGCTTGTTTTTGTTGTTTGGTTCATAATTCGACCTGCGCTTCTGCCTTTCATCATTTCGGAGTAAGTTTCCATGCCCTAGTTTCATTTTCTATTCCTTCTTTGTTGTTTAGTGTTTGAAATTTGCAAGTAATAATGTTTTATTATTTCTACTAGCATGCTCATCATATGTTTCCAGTTCCTTCTGTGCTTCGGCTGCAGTTTCATAATCGTTGGTGATACATATGTTGTTTACTGGTTCGATGGTTGTTGCTTGTTTGTTGGTTCATTGGTTCGTCAATTGTTGGTTGTGTTTGTTTGGCTCAAGTTTACGATTTGGGGCCTTAGGGATGCAGTTGGGCTTGTTCGTGCTTTCTCGTTGGTTTGGTGCTTGTTGTTTTCTTTTGTTTGCTTCGGCTTTGCAGGGTTGGGGTCATGCGCCGACAGTTGGAGCTGTTTTTTTTGTGTATTATTATTATTTTTGGGGGCGCTTTACGTTGTTCAACCCCTGCACCCACGAGTGAATATACGGTTGTGTTATTTTCCTTGTTTGGTGAGGTCGATATCTATTATGCTATGAGATTTTGTTGGTGCTTCAGTGTTGAGATGATAGAAAATAGTTTCATGAAAAATAGTTCGAGAAGTACATGTGAAATTGCAATATCCGTTGTTTTTTTGTTAAAATAAAACATATGCAAGTTGCACTTATAAACCATGTATGGTGAAATGTTCCCAATGAAAATACATGTTCTTTATCCTCTACACATACTGGTGTGACCACGATACAATTTTTCTTGTACTTGAGATATGATATGTACAACAAAGATACTGCAAAATTATATTTACATGTCTGGAAGCATATCTGGGTGGTTTTCCATGGAAAACAAAAATCTTGTATCATGGGCACAAAAGTCTGTGTAGAGAATAAAGAACATGTATTTCCATGGGTGGAAGCATATCTGGATACTTTGCCGCAGAAAACCAAAAATCGTTTAGCTATGGCCATGCAATTTCGTAATATTTTGTGGCTTGTAATATATTTTGGGCAGGTAAAAAAATTACATATTTACAACTATGGAATATTTACAGCTATGGATGGAGAAGCACAAAGGTTCATGTTTCTGCCTATCTTTTATTCTATTCGTTGAGTCTTGTTTACTGTATGTACATATTACTTGTTCTCCGGTGCATACCAACTTCCATTCATGTTCTTTGTATTTTGTGTGTTCCCACATTCAAACAAACAGAATAGCTGGAGAAAACGACGGAGTCTTGACTGCATCGTTTGAAGAGGAGATAGAAAGGTACATGCTTGTACTGTTATTTCATATTGTGTTTTTTTGTATTTCATTTATTGTTTGTATATGTGTTCACCTAGTTTATTGTATGTAGATGTTGTGTACCTTCCTACACAATAACTCATCTTCATTACATGTCTTCTTTCATTGCTACATTTAAACAAACAAAATGGATGGAGAGGACGATGGACTCTTTGGCGGGAACGTAGCCGAGGAGTTAGAGAGGTGGATATCTATACTCTTATTTCATATTCCAATGTTCAGTATTTCATTTACTGTCTGTATATTTGTTGTGCTTGTTCTGCTGCTTTGCACCTTCTTCTTTTTTTTAAATCAAATATAATTTTTTGGTTTACCTGTATGTATATACTACGTATCTTTCTGCATATTCTCATGTGAATCGTATTCTATTTGTTGTTACATTGGAATAAATAGAACTATTTTTCTTCTTTTACATGTCTGTATTCATACTAACTTGCCTTCATGTCCATTGTATATTCGGCGTTGCTACCTTGGAAGAAACAGGTTGGTTGGACAAGAAGATGAATTGTTTTGTGAAAAAACAAAGGGTTATGCGGTACAATATTTGAAAAGGTATACCAACTGTGTTGGTAAATTAAATATACAAACTGGGTGGGAACATATAATATTAGACTAGAAAACGATGACTTGGCAGCAATGGTCCTTTCTGCCCTCCCCATTTCTATTTTTTCCATTTTCTATTACCCCTTTTTCTTTCTAATTTCTCTGCTTAGTGGTCTTTCTGAAAATTCCTTGGTGCGCTGGTTGGAAAACTAACGGTTTCACATCTATGGTCATACTTCTACCTTATTTCATACTTACCCACTTTGTCGATTGTGGGTGTCGGGATGGTGGGTTCAAGATTTCTCCCCTGGCTTTCAGGGGTCCGCGATATACAGATTAGTCGTCGTGCCCGACCATCACACCCTGTTTACTGTTACACATTTTTCCAGTCAAAAAATCAGAGGCATACAATTTGATGCTCGGGTCCTCATGTTTCCTGAGTATATTCCTTGACACCCTATTTCATATTCCATCTCCTTCCACCCTGCATGTGACATTAAGAACTATTATGCATATGATTTTTTAGTCCTTCTGATGTTCATCTACACATGCTTGCTTTAAAAAAAGTTGGACTAGTGACATGGCCATGAGTAGTCAGTCATCCTAGACATCAGCAAACCGACAAGGCCAAAGGTAAAGATGCATACATTATGTTCCTAGTATGTTTGCCAAACAAATATCCTCAACTATTAATTCATCTATGGCATGGTGAATATGTTGATGTCATCTGCAATACATGGTTTGCAGTTCACAAGAAGTATCAACAAGTACAAGCGAGACACTGAGCATAATGCAGGTTCGGCAGACTAAGAGGTGTGGTTGTAAAAATCTGGCTTCATAGTTCATCAATTCTATGCGTCTACTTGTAGATTTATGCCAATGAAAAAAGAATACAAAAAAGAATGCACACTACCATTCACTTTAGTTTTCCTGTTCAAAAATTGTCACCAGGTCTAGAGTTGTAACACCCAAAGTACTATCAATAGAGGGCTTGAACAGCTGTCGAACTGGACAAGTGTTCATCAGGGACATAATGGTTGTCTATAACACCTACTTGGACAAGGAAAACAAAAATAGATCCATTATGCGTGCTGACATGATAGACAAGGAGGCCATGATAACAGTCACAATGACTATTCCTACACAACTTGTCCAGAAACATGTAGAAAAGATATTGTTGGGTAATGGGATATCCATTACAAATTTTAATATATTGCCCAAAACAGTATATGACCATGGTGATTGTGATCGAATTATTTCTCTCAACAAAACAAGTATTGTGGAAAAAATTCTTGTTGTTTGTTAAGAATATCGTTTCATCCCAGATGCAACTATCAGCCAACTTGCACAGAGTGGTGATATTTACCCAATCAGAACCATTGGCGCAGTTGTCACATTGGCGAGAAAACTTAGCTCACAACACATTCTCCATATAAAGGATGGAGAGTCGGACATCGACAAGGCAATGGTATCGTTTTCCATATCCAGTTTTGTCCTTTACTTTTGCATGTGCATGTATCTTAGGTAAGTTATATAAATATTGCATTGTTCTATGTTGCAGCTGTAATTGTTCGATACCTATTCAAATTTGCTTTCGTCAATGGAACAACAATTGCATAAAGGGCAGTTTCTACTTATGCTCTTCAAAAATATAACAAGGAAAAGGGATGTTAGAGAAAGGATCTTTCGCACAATCCAAGCAACATTTGTAACAGAGTTGTGAGCAGACATAGTACAGGATCTGAAGAAACTAGCTGGCTCTACAACTATTGTGCGTATACATCCACATAATCATCCTCACTTTGCTTATACAAATAGCCTTCACCAAATTTATTTTTAAAGGGGGGGGGGTGTAGTTGTGTATCATATTGTTCAATGTATTAATTCTTATGCTCGTGTTTCCAGGTTGAAAGTGTTTTGGTTGCAGCGAATGCGTACTCGACCCCCTTTGAGCCTGTATGTGCAAAATGCAACTCTCCTGCTTCTGCTTCTGCTTCCGCTTTGATAAGTGATGATACGATTGATTGCTTGCAATGTGGTGAAAAATTTCCATATATATATGGACATTTCCTCAATGCTTCCATCTGAACCATGGGAAACACAACCATACATTATACAATTAGGCAGCCTTTGTTACAAGATGTGCTTCCTAGGTTGGCAGAATTTTCATATGAAGCATACCTACATAAAAAGGAAAGCAGTGTCTACATGTTGCGTGACTTTCGTATACACAACAAATTTACCTTAAATGAGGACACTGCAATATTGCATATCGGCTGAAGAAGAGAAAAAAAAAAAAAAAAGACAAGTAAAAAAAACATATCAAGCTTTGGCAGGAAATGAAAATATCTCATGTGTCTCTATAATATTTCTTCAACACCCAGAAGAATGTTCGTCGGACTCGAGTACTTGAGATTGCATGCACATAAGATTGTTTGGTCCAAAAATGGGAAACATGGCAGCAAACCCCATATATCCCATGGCCCCGATTATTTTCTCATTGGAACATATACCAGATGTAAGAGAAAACCAATGCACGACGTGTTTTCTTTGTATATCAAATTGTTTGATGCAAAGGTTGATGTGTGATGCTCTATGGAACCTTGTGGGATCTTGCTTGCGGCCTGTTTGGAGTTTAGTTGGTTCTTGTTTGTATGCTTCGTCTGTCAATTTTTATATCGCGGAACTTTGAATGTTATTTGGAGGACACGAAACAATAGAATTGCAATTTTTTAGCCAGTTAGCCCACAAGTCCGCTTGTCAATTTGTATGGTGTTGTGTCGCAAATGTAGTATGTGG
The DNA here is from genome assembly GCA_009831015.1 of Picea engelmannii. NCBI lineage: Eukaryota > Viridiplantae > Streptophyta > Pinopsida > Pinales > Pinaceae > Picea > Picea engelmannii. The sequence continues at coordinate 18,640 of ML797107.1, forward strand.
CTTGTTTTAGCACTTTTCCTTGATCGATGAACTTGGTAATATTAATCTCTTGGAATAATTTGAAATAAACGAATATATATTGTGTGAATTCCAATTGTTCTATCATATCAACAAGAGGCCCTTAAAATTCAAATTGGTCGTTGTTATGCTTGCGGTGATAGAATTTAAAAAAGATTTGTTTTGTTTCCTTCATTTTTTTTAAAATAAGAGATTTAACATCCTTTAATAATTTTATGTAATTAAATTGTACAATATCAATATTTAATATTAATAATTTAGTATTTGAAAATAATGTTTTTAGATAATGTTATATAGTTGATAGGCATGACCATCCGTAAACAATCGTAATCTTGAGCCCACCAGTCCTGGAGTTCATCTGTCAATTTGTATATTGCGGAACTCCAAGTGTTGTTTGGAGGACATAGAACAATAGAAGTGCAATGTTGAGCCAGCCAGCCCGCAAGTCCGCCTGTCAAATTGTATATCGTGGAACTCTAGGTGCTATTTGTAGGACATGAAACAATACATGCCCAATTTTGAGCCCGCCAGCCCGAGAACCCGTGATCCAAAAAGTGGCTAAGTATGGAATGAGGGATCCGTACATGCTCTATAAAATCTCATGTCCATACTTTATAAAAGTACATATTTAGCATGTATTCCTCATTTCTCGAAAAAATTCTAGGTGCGGAAGTTGGCGGATACACGTGTTTAGATTTCCATTTACTTTTATATCACCAGCCCGACCGATCGCTTCCCTATTTCATATTGTATAAACTTTTTGGATCGTGAGTTTCCAAATACGCGGGTTTTTCTTTTAAATAAGATATTTAACATCCTTTAATAATTTTATGTAATTAAATTGTACAATATCAATATTTAATATTAATAATTTAGTATTGAAAAAAATGTTTTTAGATAATGTTAGATAGTTGATAGGGATCACCATCCGTAAACAATCACAATCTTGAGCCCGCAAGCCCTTGAGTATGTCTGTCAATTTGTATATCGTAGAACTTTGAGTGTTGTTTAGAGGACATAGAACAATAGAACTACAATGTTGAGCCATCATGCCCGCAAGTCCGCCTGTCAATTTGTATATCGCGAAACTCTGGGTGATATTTGTAGGACACAGAACAATAGAGGCCCAATTTTGAGCCCGCCAGCCCAAGAACCCACGAACCAAAAAGTGGCTAAGTATGGAATGAGGGATTCATACATGCTCTATAAAATCTCATGTCCATACTTTATAAAAGTACATATTTAGTGTGTATTGCTCGTTTCTTAGAAAATTTCTAGGTGCGGAAGTTGGTGGATACACATGTTTAGATTTCCACTTACTTTTATATCACCAGACCGACCGACTACTTCCCTGTTTCATATTGTACAAACTTTTTGGATCGTGAGTTTCTGAATACATGGGTTTTTCTTTTAAATAAGATATTTAACATCCTTTAATAATTTTATGTAATTAAATTGTACAATATCAATATTTAATATTAATAATTTAGTATTGAAAATAATGTTTTTTGATAATGTTAGATAGTTGATAGGGATCACCATCCATAAACAATCACAATCTTAAGCCCGCCAGCCCTGGAGTCTGTCTGTCAATTTGTATATCGCAGAACTTTGAGTGTTGTTTGGAGGACATAGAACAATAGAAGTGCAATGTTGAACCAGCCATCCCGCAAGTCTGCCTATCAATTTGTATATCGCGGAACTCTGGGTGCTATTTGTAGGACATGGAACAATAGAGACCCAATTTCGAGCCCGCCAGGACAAGAACACGCGATCCAAAAAGTGGCTAAGTATGGAATGCGGGATCCGTACATGCTCTATAAAATCTCATGTCCATACTTTATAAAATTACATATTTAGTATGTATACCTCGTTTTTCGAAAAAAATCTAGGTGCGGAAGTTGGCGGATTCATGTCTTCAGATTTCACTTACTTTTATATCACCAACCCGACCAACCGCTTCCCTATTTCATATTGTACAAACTTTTTTGTCTAATTAAATTGTACAATATCAATATTTAATATTAATAATTTAGTATTGAAAATAATGTTTTTAGATAATGTTAGATAGTTGATAGGGATTACCATCCGTAAACAATCGCAATCTTGAGCCCGCCAGCCCTGGAGTCCGTCTATCAATTTGTATATCGCGGAACTCTGAGTGCTATTTGGAGGACACAGAACAATAGAAGTGCAATGTTGAGCCAGCTAGCCCGCAAGTCTGCTTGTCAATTTGTATATCGTGGAATTATGGGTGCTATTTGTAGGGCACAGAACAATAGAGGCCCAATTTTGAGCCTGCCAGCTCGAGAACCTATGATCCAAAAAATGGCTAAGTATGAAATGCAGGATCCGTACATGCTCTATAAAATATCATGTCCATACTTTATAGAAGTACATATTTAGTATGTATTACTCGTTCTTCAGAAAATTTCTAGGTGCGGAAGTTGGCAGATTCACATCTTCAGATTTCACTTACTTTTATATCACCAACCCGACCGACCACTTCCCTGTTTCTTATTGTACAAACTTTTTGGCTCGTGGTTTTTCGAATAGGCAAGTTACCAGATAGGCGGGTTCAATATTGCATTTCCATTGTTCCGCCGCCTGCAAACAGCACCAGGACTTCCGCGATCTATAAATTAACAAACAAATTGAAATAAAAGAATATATACTATGTGAAGTCTAATGGAACAATCATATGAACGAGAGGAAATTCAAATTCAAATTCGGCGTTGTTATACTTGCGGTGAAACTAACAGTACAAAAACTTTACTTAAACATCCAAAAAATGATTTTTTTGTAACTTTTCGACGCTTCTCTTATACGAACAGATCCTGGAAACTATAAACATCGTTCATTGTATCTATTCCTTGATTGAAGAGCCTGTTAACATGTTTAATGCACTCCATAGTTACTGTTAAGACCATCAATGGTGCTTTCTTACAACAATTTTGTCTTCCGAAAATTGCCATCTGCTTTCTCTTTTGCCCTCTGCTTTCCCTTTCTTTACTTACTCATTTTTTGGAAAATGTCTAGGTGCGGGATTTGGCGGATTCACATCTTTAGATTTCCATTGTTACTTTTATATCGCTAGCCCGATCGACTGCTTCCTCGTTTCATATTTAACAAAAATTTTGAATCGCGGGTTCCCTCATAGGAGGGTTCAACATTGTGTTTCCATTGTTCTGTTGCCTGCAAATAACACTCTGACTTTCACGATTTACAAATTAGCAAAAAAAATCCCCTTCATCTGGTATGCTTTCACTTTCTGTTTACTTGGTCCTTTTTTTGAATGTCTCATGCTTTTATATACAACACCCAAAGTTATGCAATATACAAATTGCCCTCTCAACATTGTGCTTCCATTGTTCCCCTACGCACAAACAACACACGAAATTACACGATATACAAATTGACGATCGAAATCTATCACTGAGATGCAATATGATCATCAGTGATGCAGGAGCATCGTTGTCACTTACGCGGAGAAAGACCCATTAGCACCTAGGAATATGTACAGGAGCTCAACACTGGCAATTATAACAGATATTTTGAACACCGCCTTAACTCAGCGCCGGAATTAATCTTTTGACGCACGCTTGAACTCAGCGGGAAAATCGCGGACGCACGCTGGAACGATTATGAGAAAAGTGGGAGATTCCACTACGGCTCTGGAATGCAACCGATCTAGATAGTCGTTAGGTTAAGTTTTTGAGTAGACAGGTAGTCAGGGGAAACCCTAAGAGTCCTATGAGATAAATAGAGGTTTTGTATGCCCAGATGAGGCTAGTTAGTAAGATAGATAGATGCAAGCGAGTAGCAGCAAGTTAGTAGGATATTTCTGAGTTTCAGTTTTTGTTTTGATCACAGTTGTAACCAGTTTCGATTTTGAATATAACAGAGGAAAATTGATCCAATGTATGGTGTGAACATTGTTTGCAATTCTTTGTCTTTGTGTTTTTTTTATGAGTGAATGGAACGGTGAATGTTAGGATAAGTTTCAATTGTTTCTCTTATGTTGAAGTAGTGCAAGGTGTGCACACAGAGCACAAGGAGTGTGTTAACAAGATCTATTTCGATTCTGAAGCTCAGAAGAGATAACATGAAACTTTCCCTTTTGCAAGGAGTGCAAAGAGACTGGTGCAAGGCGCACACAGTCATACGCAAGAACTGTTACACATTATTTTCGTCATCCCTATGATCGTTAATGATGTAAACCTATCTATTGTCTTTAGAGGGGTCACAGTGGCCTGAGTTCCTGAAGAGAGAAGGAAGAAGAACTTTTCCTGAGAAAAGAAGTTGCATTTTCCTA
>ML797107.1:29910-116160 GCA_009831015.1 Picea engelmannii
GTATGTTACTTATTCTTGCCTCTTAGTAAATTTAATATTTAAAACTTAAGGAAAGCGTCCTATTCTGTCATGTTTTGTTCTAGATCCAGGTGGATCTAGGGAGATCGGTTTGTGTCCGCACTTACGGATTTATCCATAAACAAGAACCAAAAACCTTGCGTAAAGATCTAGTGCAAGGAGTGCACAGATTTGAGATTCGACTAAGTGTCAGAGGGACTTCACAAGAAGGAAAAGAGCCAGGAAAGGAGAACGCCAAGAGGGCGAGAGGAATTTCTCTTTGAGAAATTCGTATGATTTGAGTTATCAAATTCCCTGAACGCAAGGAGTACGTGGGAGCTCGAAATTTTCTGAAGACTAAGATCAGGAGGAATAACACTCTTCATTAGTCTTAAAGAGATCCAAGAATCGGGCTCGTCGAAGAATCAAAGGTTTGAAACCTTTGAACACCCAAGAGATCTTCTAACTCTGAAGATAACATAAGTGCAAGGGGGAAAATACCTCAGCCGTTCGATCTGAACGCTAGAGAATCAGAATCGTCCATCAGGAGGGACACATGGTGAACGATTAACGTTTCACTTACTCACACTTGGAATAAGTCAAAGGGTAGAACGCTAAGAATTCATGAGGCCGGAATCCATGACTTAATTTGAGTTGTTGGATCTAGGAGAGATCTGGACCATTGTTTGTCCAGGGCGAAATCATTGACATTTCGGGGATCGGAGGATCCGAGGTGATAAGTCTTATGACTTCGGGAAACGCAAAGTCCTGAAAGCATCGTGATCGCCAGATCGAGGGAGGATTTGGAATGTCATATCTAAACCATCGGGAGTTCAGACATTGGGAGGACAGAGGTGCCTCACGTCGGGAATCCTCGATACACGAAACCCCGATGTGCTCAGAGGTTTGTCCCCAGGTCATAGTGAGGGGTCACGTGAAAGGATGAAAAGGAGGGGACTAGCGAGCGCTAGGTCCTTGTCGGGATTTCGGCGATCGAGAAATTTAGAGTGGCTCACGTGCAAATACCCGACTCGTGAAATTGCGACGTGCCTTTTGAACAGGTAGGTGGTCACAGCCGTGGCCACGTAAAGGGAAGGGCTTAGCCAAAGAAGAGCTAGCACCCATTTGGCATTGAGATTGGAGCAATGCTCAGGAGAAGGACCATGGGTCTCATAAAACTTATGTATTTGGAGAAAGGACCTGTGTAAGTGGGTTTGGGGTCTAGCGGAGACCTAGAGAGTCAACCCGACTCAGTTTCTTGATTGATCCTAGACCGAGAGGTCACACAGCCCTTAGGAGAGAAGGGGGGTCTTCATCAAGTGGTATCAGAGCTTAAATTTTTCTTACAGACAACAGGCAAAGTTAAAGAGACAAAATAACTCAGAGTTGTACTCTGTGTATGTGACAGACAGTCAACACAATGCCACCAAGAAGATGAGTGGAACCACCTTTGGCCAATCGAGTTGTATAAAGGGAGATGCGAGAACTCTGTGTAATATTAGAGGCGATGGAGGCAGTGCAGAGATGAGCACCTAATGTTGGATATGTCAGCGATGAAGAGAGCCAAGAAGCAATGGGTGTGAATGTCATTGGAGAAGTTGCAAGAGAGGATGTTTTCGAAGAACACTTGTTGAGAGCAGTTGCCAGATTGGGAGGCAGAGCCAAGATAGAGATCTCAATGTATGAAGGCAATTTATATGTTGAGGAGCTATTGGATTGGATAAGATCCATGGACAAATATTCTGACTATGAAGACGTTGATGAGGAAAGAAGGGTGAGACATGTTGTCACCGGACTAAAAGGACATGCAGCGTTGTGGTGGGATGAACTACAAGATGAGAGGAGAAGCAAAGGCAAGCAAAAGATAAAGAGTTGGGACAGAATGGTAGCCAATATGAAGGCTAAGTTCATGCCCAAAGATTATAAAATCAACTTGTTCATGAAAATGCAGAACCTGAGACAGAAAGGGATGACGGTTAAGGAGTATGCAAAGGAGTTCTATAGGATGAACATCAGAACTGGACAAAGAGAGAGAGATGAAGAAAAGTTCGTCAGAGATATAAATGGCCTGAGATATGAAATCCAGGATGAGCTTAACATGATGTATGTAAGAACAGTGGAGGATGATTATCAGTTTGCGTTGAAGGCAGAGGAGAAGTTGGCCAGAAAGTAAATCCAACGGGGAAGAGGTAAAGGCCCAACCCCAACCAAAAGAAAGGGAGTTGCCCATGACCAAGAACATAAGTCTAAGGATGAGACTAAGAAACCACATAGTCACTCGGAAAGAGGAGGAAGTTCATGAGAAAGACAGGGTGGTGGAAGGAATCCTTCTACAGGAAGAGGAAGAAGAGGAGGAGGAGAAGAAAGATGCTATGCCTATGGAAAGACAGGGCACATGTCTTGGGACTGTCCTGAGAAAAAGAAGGAAGGAGGAGGTGAATCTCACATTTCAGAAGAACAAAGAAGAGATGTTGAAGCAGAAGGTGCAGAGGATGGAAGATCCCTGATGTTGAGGAAGATTCTCTTAAAACCAGAGGCAGAAGTTGAAAGGCTAGTGCAGAGGAATAGTCTCTTCAGAACAAATTGCAAGACTAAAGACAGAGTATGCAAGGTGATAATTGACAGTGGGAGCACTGACAACTTAGTGTCCATGGATATGGTGGAGAAATTGGAGCTGGAGACAACTACACACCCAAATCCATACAAAGTCTCATGGTTCAGAAAGGACACCAGGTAATGGTTACTAAATAATGCTTGGTTGAATTTAAGATAGGAGGATATAGAGATGAAATTCTATGTGACGTAATTCCCATGGATGTATGCCATATTTTGTTGGGAAGACCATGGTAGTTTGACAGGAATGTCATTCATGATGGGAGGAAAAATGAATACACCCTGAAGAAGAATGGTAGAACACACATGTTGCTGCCAATAGAGGAGAATAAAGTGAAAGAGGAAGCCAACACACGCATACTTCTCATGAGTGGGAAGGAACTCCTTAAAGAATTCAAGGAAGAATAGGAGATGCAGTTCAATGTGGTGAGGAAACCCAGATTTATCCTTACAAGCACTTCAATGGATGATTTGCCTGAAGAAGTATAGGAATTGCTGGAAACTTTCGCCGACATAGTGGTGGATGATTTGCCTAACTCATTGCCACCCATTAGAATTATCAACCACCATATTGACTTGATATCAGGAGAAAGTCTTCCAAACAAAGAAACATACAGATTGACACCTCGAGAGAACGAGGAAGTGAAGAACCAAGTCCACGAATTGTTAAACAAGGGTTTGGTCAGAGAGAGATTGAGTCCATGTTGTTGTAGGTGAATCCCCCTGTGGACAAGTGGATTCCCTCTTGGTCTCTAGACTCCTAAGGCCAAAACAGAAAGTGCTTAACATGGACACTGACTTCCTTTTAGATCTAATCAAGCTAATGAATGAAAGAGAAGGAAAAATATATGTACCTTATGAACGACGTTTGTCCTTGCAAAGTCCTGGATGAGCTTTGATCCTGAGCTCCTTGATAGGTTCTACAAAAAAAACAAAGATACAATGGACTTCCTACTCTACTGAGATTAGCTCAATCATAGATCCATCTATTGTAGACAAACTCATATGGAACAAGCATAAGTTTGAAAGAAACATGTCAAGCATTGATTATTAATGAGAACAAGTAAAAGTACTTACTATCCTTTGAATGAAGGTGCAACATCTTCTTCCAGTTCTCCTTGTCCAACCCCTTTGCTCAATCAATATCCACGGATTGCTTTGATGACATCTCACTCATGAGATCATAGGTTAGATGTAATTCTCAATTGTCATTCCACCTTTCACCATCAGAAGACCTCCTTATATAACCTTGGAGAGGTCCAACCACTTGAGAGATATTTGGAATAAGTTGAAGATTCCTCTCCTTTAGTTGAGGATCTCCCCTAAGATCATGCCTTGACCATCTATTCGAATCCAACTGCCTTCAGGAATTGAGGGGTTCTTCCCTTATTTTCCTCAACAAACCAGGAATTTGCTAAAAAGAGGGTAGTGCTCTCCCATAAGGGTGCACAGGGCACTCAAGCACTCTCCCAAAGAGGCTCAGGGAGCGTCAGCACTCCCTAACAGTGGTCAGGGGAGCGCTCCTCTCCAAAATCCATTTTTTTGTGGTTTTTTCAATGGGAAAAGGTTCGTACTCCCTGTCAAGAGACTTTTCATCTTCCAAACTAACCTTTGAGGTGTCTTAAGTGTCTTTATGATGTCGTTAGAGGCACGACATAGGAAATATGGCAGTATATTGTTTATGACACTTGCAACACTTATAGTCAAGATGCGACACTTGCGGACAAGATGCAACACTTACAACACTCGTAATGACGACACTTGTGACACTATCAAAGTGAGTAATTTTGAGGTGTAACAGATTGCCCCCCAAAGTATGAAGTTAGAAGATGATGATGACTGAAGTACTTTGTAGACTTTTTCAAGCAAGGGTATGGAAGAAGAGAAACTGGAAAAATCTACACACAACCATCAAACAAATATTATGACATGTTTCAAAACCCAAGGCAGGCATACCTATGCTTGAGTGATAAAGACTTTTTAGGTATGGCCACCATAAAATACACTATGGATCCATAATTATATTGACAAAATGGTATAGCCATTGCAGATACAATGTGGATCTATACTCTTATGACCTAAACTGATCGTAGCCACGAAGAAGACACAATGGATCTACGAAATGACAAGACATAGCCACGACCAATACAAAGTGGATCTATGTAACAGTATATGTGTCATAGTTCAAGAGAACTCCTTCGCAACCTGGGAAAAGTAAATATAAGAGTGATGATTCAACCCAAGGTCTTCTTATTGCTCTCGGTGTAGTACGAATATAACCATGTGAATAGATTTCCTGATGTCGAACATGGCAGAAACCACTTGATTACTGGTTAATGATGTAAACCGTTAACAAGCGCGAGGGAGATCACCATTGATGTCAATGATTCCCAAGGTACTCTAGTACATACCGATGAATGTGAATGAACGAGCTGAAGTCGAACATCCATGGAATCATCCAATCAGAGGTCAATGATGTAAACCCACTGTCGGACGTGAGGAGGCCTGCCATTGAGGCATGCAGGTCCCAAGGTACTAACTGGTTTCTAAGTCTAGCTCCTGGATAATGTGTTGAAGTCGACAGAAATAGACTCGTCAAAGGGGGGCCTTGATGTATCCCCCATCAATGACATGAAACTGACACAGATCAAATGAACATGGACTGACACGGGTATTGAAACAAGATATTTGTGATGGTTGACTCTCGAGGCAGATACTTCCCTTGAACACTGAGGCACATTAGCAGAAACATCACATGGACCAAAACTTGATAATGCAGTGGATGTAGTGACTTTCGTCAGGTGACCCAAAGGAGTAAAAGAAACTCAGAGGATTGGCTCAGTGCAGAGGTTCAGCGGATTAAAATGCATGCAAAAAAAAAATGTCATGTTCAAGGGCGACCGTAAGAATTACTGGTAGTTTTCTCAAAACTGCTTGGCTTGCTTCTTTTAATTTTTCCCCCATCCAGATAGACGCGTACCTCTTTTTAATTTAACGAGCTCAAGGAGGATAACACATGCTGGATATGACTCACCTTTCGTAAGTCCTTCTTCCTTTGTTGAATGAACCGAAAGAAGTAAGGATTCGATCCCATATGGACCCTTTAATGTATGATTGTTTAACGAGTCTAGAGAAGGTAAAATCGGTGGTTTTTCATATTTAGAGAGTTTGAAAACAACATAAAGGCGACTCCAATGTTGTCATTTTTTCGTAATGTTAGTCTTACGAGGCTGAAAAAGAGATAAATTATCACTCGAAAGACACCCTTTCAAACCTTTTAACGAGTGGGAAAGGAAGCAAGATCACTCGACAATCTTTTCATGTTTAGAGAGTCTGAAAATAGCTTAAAGATGACTCCAAAGGGTTCCTTTTTCGTATATCCATGCGAGTCCGAAAAAGAGATAAAAGTTTACCCGGTTGCATTCTCATGTATTTAAGAGCACGAGAAAGAACAAAGATTAAGCTTGGTATTCCCCCAGCTTGAAATCTAGTGGCTTAACTCCAGAATGATCATCAAAGGCTGGAGACATGCCCTCCAAGATTCAATTCATTCACCGACTGTGAGGTTGTCCCCAATTTCTCTACTAGACAGAGAAAAAGGATAAGAGTGGATGAAAAGAAGGTTCAAGAGACGTGACTTTTTCATTTTTTAACGAGCTTGACACAAAAAAAGAACTATGCTCAAGGCTCTAGGTTCAATCCCCAGATTGTTGTTTCATTTTTTAACGAACTTGCGACAAAAAAAAAACTATGCTCAAAGCTTTTGTTTTATTTTTTAACGAGCTTTCCATAGAGAAGAGAAAATGTGCTCATGGACTCTCCTTGATCATGGTTGTCATGAGAATAACGCTCTCGAAGGACACTATGTCAAGGGACAAAAATTGGTCATGGCTTCCAAGAGATCTTCACTGGATGGAGGAAAATCACTCTGGAAGGAATACATGTCGAGGGTCGCGACAGGGGTAAGGAGATCAGGATCCAATATCCCTACCGAAAATATCACCATGTCAATGACCAGATCCAAGTTGTCGGAAGTTGAAGGCATGGGAGACGATGGAAAATCAACAGTAGGAGGGGAGATATAGTGTATATCTGCCCGAATTTCTTCACAAGGGGGAAGAAAAGAGGATCGATGATGGTTATCATCTCGAGGTAGTTTGTCAATGCTCAACATTTCCTTAATAGATTCATCAGAAGGAAAAATTGGGGAAATGTAGTCGATCGCAGATGACAAGGAACTTAACCATGATGGCATCGAGTAACTGTCGGGTGCCAATAGATGTTGGTCATCCGATGAGGGAGAAGCGGATTGGATAGAAACATATGATGTTTCGGCTGGACTAAGTGGCACAGTGTCACCTAGTGCATCGAATTCCAACGAACTAGGTACAATCCAAGGGTCAGATGATTCCAAATATTGATAAGCCGCAGTCGAAATCATATCGACGGTGGAAATATGATGTGTAGTCGGTGGAAGTGGTGTAGGGAAGGTACCCATGAGGCTAGAATATTTCAGTAAGCCAACACCAATGCTTTCATACGTGATCTTGTGGTCTCCCAAGAAAGGAATATTGTTGGTGTCAGGAGCGCGAGCATCGATCGTGCAGAAATCCAACTGATCAATAGTGACAATTTTTCCCTGATGAGGAAATTGTATACATCGAAAGACCGATGAGAAAATGACAGTCATAGAATAATACCAACTTCTTCCAAGTACAAGTTGTAATCGAGGGGAGCATCGACTACCTCGATATCAACAGTGACAGTTTTTCCACCCAATTGGATGGGCATGGACTGTAAAATCCCATGGGGATGAAAACCTCACCCATCGAAGGCGCGTAACATCGTTGGGGATTTTTTAAGTGCGGGTGATTTTAAACCTTTCCAACACGCTAAAGACATGACACAAGTTGAGGTTCCCTCATCCAGAATAGTTCGGTGGATTTGTTGATTGTGAACAACAACATCAACATGGAAAGCAAGTTGGTGGGAGAGTCGAGACGCATAATTGTCCAGGTTAAACATGATATGGTTGGACGACTCAGGATTAATAGCGCCAATAGTGGCCAAGAGCGTTCTACGTTGATTGGGGCAGTGCTGTAGAACTTCTAACGCAGACATAACACACGGTGCTTGAGCCAAATCTTCAACAATGTTGTAGTTTTGGGAGACACATGAACTAGGATTAAAGGTAGCTTTGTTGATAGTGCTCTTAGGAGGGCGTAAGATAGAGTCAAACATAGGTTTCTCAATCTGAAGTGGTCCAGACGGAGGATTAATCGATCGAGGACTAACGGAGGACAGTGATGGATCCGGTAAAGTACCGATACCGTTAGTGTCTTTTCCTTTTTCAGGGTTACCTGGTGTGTCGTATGTCTTAGAGCGAGTGTTCAAATTAATCCCATTAAAGATATAAATATGTGCACTCATTGAGGCCTCATCATGAGGATGGCTAGAACTGCCCCCAGGAGAGGGGGTTTGGGCAACCATGGATTGTTGTTGTGGAAAAGGTTGAGGAAGCACAGCGGCTTGTGAATTTCCCTGGAAAAGTTTGGCCACTTCATTGCGATGTGGACAGTCTCGAGTGTAGTGATCATCACCACAAATGATACACGGGAGTTTCAGTTTCCGTTGTGGCTGCTTTTAGGTAGCAAGTGTTTGAGCTTGATTTTTTGGTTGTTCATTGTTATTAGTATTTTTTGATTTATTTTTTGTCTTCTTCTTACCTTCAGATTGTTGTGAAGGGGCAGATTGAACTGAATTCACCTTAGATATCTGAGTTTGGGGGGAGGTAGAGGAGAGTGTGGTCGATTGGGAAGTAGATTGCGTTTTGACGGAACCGATAACACCATTCACATGAGATGAGGATGACGGCTTGGATGGATCGGTATTAGCTCGAGCAACGTTTGGAAGCAAATCGTACAATGTACCGGATTGGGAATAAACCAAATCTAAGTATTGGGCCTGAGAAATGGTTTCTTCCTCGGTGATTTCACCACCCATAGCGACATCACGAGCGATCGGGGGTAAAAGTGATTTAGTAAACCATTCTGCCAATAATATGTCAGGAATGATTACCTTGATCATCCTTCGTCTTCGTCTCCACTCATGAATATGGTCAGAGATATGCACAGAGTTAGTTTGACGAAGGGGAGGTCAAGAGTTCAGTACCCATCTCGTAGTGAATAGGTAGTTGAAAGTGCGTGAGGAAAGACATGGCAAGGGAGTTGAAATCATGAAAAGAAGCATGTGGTAGTTCAATATACCACTTTGCTACTGAGCCCGTAAGTGTTCGTTGGAAAAGACGCAAACGTATAGAATCATCCATGAGGGAGTTTGATGAACACCACAAATGGAAAGTCACCACATGGTTATTTGGATCTTCTTCATATTTTCCGTCAAATTTTGGAATATCGGAAGGAAGTTTAGTTGGGATAACTAGCCAAACCGATGAATGAAAAATAGGATCATTAGTCAACCAAGAAAAGTCTGGGAGATCCAGAGTCGCAAGGAAAGGTAGTTGTCCGTTAATTTGCGGATGATACTGGTGTGGCATAGGAACAACAGTAGGACCATAAACTAGGTTAGGTGGATAGTTGTAACCAGTAGGTCCTCCTACATATGGTTGTTGTTGGCCAGGATAAGCAGGATTTGATGATGGCTGAGAAACATTTGCATAACCCGGTGGGTTCTGAGAATTATAAGTCGGGTGATTTGCTGGCACATAAGGAGGATAATTTTTTTTCCCTTGAGGATGGTAAGGAGTGGATCCCAGAGGCGGATACACATTAGACCCATGAGGAGGATAAGGTTGTTGTCCTTGAGAACTCCAGGTGGTGTTTGGGATGCCGCCCGGATAAGGTTGTCCATAAGATGTTCCGGAAGGAACAGGATTTGATACTCCTCCTTGTGGCTTACAATATGAGTGCCCCCCAATGTGGGGTTGGGTAAAAATGCCTCTTGAAGATACTCCCTAGGATTGTGAATGGTTTCCAGCAAACGAAGGTTGCCTCCCTGCCAACGGTGGATTAACGACCGGGGTATGACTGGAAAAGGGAGGTTACCCTCCAAGAGGAACATGAAAAGGGGGTTGTCCCCCGGGAGGAGTAGGCCCTCCATAGAATGGTGGTCCTCTACGAAGGATAGGTCCCCCAGATGGTGGTTTCCCTCTAATCGGTTATATTTGGCTGGCAAGGGTCTACAATCTCTGGTGCAAAGATGTCCCAGCAAGATCGTGCGGAACATGTGGAGTTGTAGAGTGAAAGTTTGTAAAAGCGGGGGCAGGGATCGAAGTGACTTGGGAATGAGTAGAGGTGATGAGTCCATCATTAGGATAGACTTGTTTTAATGAAACAGTAGGGTTAATGACCTAATCGATGGGGTGATTCATAGTTTGACCAGATGGTCCACTTTTAACAGGAGGGTCATGAGGATTAAAGGGTTGTCGAAAGGACTCAAAATGCTCATAGAGATCGTGTCCTGATGAAGTCCTCCATACAGAATGAGCAAATGTGGGATTTGTATCTGCTGTAGTGGTAGGACGAACATGAGTCCTATACTCATCATCGAAGGTTGGTTCTGTGGATCCCATATATGTCTCGGTAAAATCTCTCGCAGGTAATTGTGGGACCTCTTCGTCTATGACGTTCCCAAGGGAGTCTAAACGAAGAAAAATTGGTTCGAGAGGGGTTATCGACACAGATGTAGTGTGAGGAGTGGGATTCTCAACCATAACCAGAGCGCCTTCTGAGTTATCTAATGGAGGAGCCACAACACTCGCAACGTCAGATTGATTTTCTACCTCTCCACGGTAATTGTCTTCTTGAGGATTAGGAGGTAAGGGTTGGTAGCCTTCTAGAGGAAACCCTTTCATCCTACGTGATCGGAGAAGACCTTTATTTTCTACAGGCTCAATTTTGGAGAATAACAGTACACGCTGAAAATCTAGGGCCAACTAACAAAAAGAAACAACATACGCTAATAAAATCTAGGAATCAAAACTAAGTAAACAAAAAAATTCTCTCGATGATCGTACTAGTTGGTGATTAAATCCAATGTCGTGTGATCAGGTCAAGAAGGGGCTAGGATATGGTGGAACAGTTACAATGGTGACCTGCTTAACAGACTTTCACCTTGGTGCAAGCTTCCTCACAGTAATTGTGGATTTACCCTCCAAGGAGCCCGAGTGAGTTTGACCAATGTCTGTCCCAGGTACAGTGAGACTTCCCTTCACTATCACCTCATGTAAATATCTAAGGATTATGGAAACTACGGACACCAACTCACAGTCATCCCTTGGGTGGGTACAGTCGACAATCCGATCTGAACATATGGGCGAGATAACAAGTTCGAAATCAACTCGAGAGGCTCCCACACATAATCGTGGGTATACCCTCAAGTGACCCCCAATATACGATATGAACACTACAAACAGTTGAACCACGGAGGGATAATCTTCGTAATTCACCCGAATGCGACCTCGTGTGTAACCCTTGTGTGAGAGGGGGATCCCAAAAAGCCTATACGACAATTAGATTTGACTCTCCCTATCTCAGGACGACAATGTTTGTTTTGAAAATCTTTGGAGAGTTGTACTCACAGCCTAATCCAAAGTGCTAATCCTAGTCTAATGTTGGTGGAAGATCCTAAAAACAAAAATGTTCTAGATAATTTTTAATTAGCATTGATTTTATGGTTGTTCTTTACTCAAAGTGTGCATGACAATAAAACTGATGGTATGATAACTCAAATCCCAAAAAATGCACAAGAAGATGATAAGAAATCTTGTCTTTCAATGAATGGCTATTTAAGGGAAAGAGAGAAAGTTGTTTTCACTATCAAACACTAAGATGCAATGTCCTCATACAAGCGTTTCTCAATGAAATCCAATGCAATGCTAAAAATTTCAGAAATGCCTTCTAACATCCAAACCAATCACTAAAATATGTCCTTTTGCTTTTATGTGAATGATAATCAAATGCAAGACTTCTAAATGTCAATCAGACTTCAAGATTAAACAATCAGAAGCAAACTTCACACAAAACAAAAAATACACTCTCGTCGTAAAATAGACAAGAAGGACAAAGATAACCAAATTGCAAACAAGAACCAAAAACCTCAAACAAAAGAGAAGTGATGGAAAGTTGACCTCAAATATCAAATGAAAAGTTCATAGACCTTTGGATTTCCTCACAAAAGTTTTCACTCAATCAGATAAAGGAGAAGAAAACAACAAGTTAACTCTAGGTCAGCAAAGACAAAGAGTTATTGCAAAGCAAGAACAAATGTCAAAAGTCCAAGAAAGAGATGAATAATCCTTAGAAATCAAATAATTGGAGGCTAAACAAGGACACACTAATATAGCACAAACCCTTAGCAGATGAATCAGAAAAAATACTGAGGAAAAACCAATTTCTAAGAAGATTTCTACAGAAAAAGGGGTAGCACTCCCCCAAAAGGGGACACATAGCGCTCCAACACTCTGTGGAAGACTGTAAGGGAGTGCCAACGCTCTGGTGGTAAGGGAAGGGGAGCACTCTGCTGCAAAAGCTCAGAGAAATGCCCATAAAATAAAATAAAAACTCAGGAAGAATGCAAAATTCTGTGTTTAAGATAAATCCAAGAGCCAACAATCAAACCTAAGGATCAGAGACATTCATGGAGAAGTTCAAATCAGTGGGAAAATCAAGCCAAGACAAGACTTAGGAAAGGAAACAAATCAGAGCTCCTCCCCAATGGAGTCGCCAATTTTTGTTGTAGGTGAATCCCCTTGCGAACAAGTGGATTCCCTCTTGGTCTCTAGACTTCTAAGGCCAAGACAGAAAGTGCTTAACATGGACACTGACTTCCTTTTAGATCTAATCAAGCCAATGAATGAAAGATAAGGAGAAATATATGTACCTTATGAACGATGTTTGTCCTTGCAAAGTCCTGGTTGAGCTTCGATCCTGAGCTCCTTGATAGGTCCTACAAAACAAACAAAGATACAGTGGAATTCCTACTCTACTGAGATTATCTCAATCATAGATCCATCTACTGCAGACAAACTCATATGGAACAAGCATAAGTTTGAAAGAAATAGGACAAGCATTGATTATTAATGAGAACAAGTAAAAGTACTTACAATCCTTTGAATGAAGGTGCATCAGCTTCTTCCAGTTCTCCTTGCCCAACCCCTTTGCTCAATCAATCTCCATTGATTGCTTTGATGACATCTCACTCATGAGATCATAGGTTATATGTAATTTTCAATTGTCATTCCACCTTTCACCATGAGAAGGCCTCCTTATATAACCTTGGAGAGGTCCAACCACTTGAGAGATATTTGGGATAAGTTGAGGATTCCTCTCCTTTAGTTGAGGATCTCCCCTAAGATCATGCCTTGACCATCTATTTGAATCCAACTACCTTTAGGAATTGAGGGATTCTTCCCTTATTTTCTTCAACAAACCCATAATTGGCTAAAAAGAGGGTAGTGTTCCCCCATAAGGGTGCATTGGGCGCTCAAGCACTCCCCCAAAGAGGCTCAGGGAGTGCTAGCACTCCCTGACAGTGGTTAGGGGAGCGCTCCTCTCCAAAATCCATTTTTTTGTGGTTTTTTCAATGGGAAAAGGTTTGTACTCCCTGTCAAGATACTTTTCATCTTCCAAACTAACCTTTGAGGTGTTTTAAGTGTCTTTATGATTTCGTTAGAGGCATGACATAGGCAATATGGAAGTATACTGTTTGTGACACTTGAAACACTTATAGTCAAGATGTGACACTTGCGGACAAGATGCAACACTTACAACACTCGTAATGACGACACTTGTGACACTATCGAAGTGAGTAATTTTGAGGTGTAACACATGTGCAATACCAACTGTGTTAAGTCCAAATAAGGATGGAGGATGGAGAATGTGCACAGACTCAAGAGCCATTAACAAGATCACCATTAGGTATAGATTTTCTTTACCAGGAATGGATGATTTAATGGACTGCTTAAGTGGGGCAAATTTATTTTCCAAGATAGATTTGAAAAGTGGATATCACCAGATTAGGATGAGAGAAGGTGATGAGTGGAAAACAACCTTTAAGACAAATGAAGGTTTGTATGAGTGGCTTGTTATGCCATTTGGCTTGACGAATGCCCTGAGTACTTTTATGAGGCTGATCAATGAAATACTGAAAGATTTCATTGGAAAATTTGTGGTTGTGTATCTGGATGATATACCGATCTTTAGCAGGACTAAAGAAGAGCATTTGAGGCACCTGACACTAGTGATGAGGAGGCTACAACAGGAGAAGTTGTTGATAAATATGAAGAAGTCCTCTTTTATGAAAATAGAACTCATTTACTTGGTTTTTGTGATCTCTTCAAATGAACTGAATATGGATCCAGAGAAGGTGAAAGCAATCAAAGAATGGTCGTCACCAAGGAGCATGTTTGAGGTAAGAAGCTTCCATGGATTAGCAAGATTCTATAGGAAGTTCATCAGAGACTTCAGTGGAATTTGTGCACCAATGATGGATACAGTGAAGAAGAAGCACAAGTCTTTTAAATGGACAGAGGAGGTCGAGAGGAGCTTCAATATACTGAAGGAGAAAATAACAGAACGACCAATTTTGGTCTTGCCATATTTTGAAAAGGCATTTCAGGTAAGATGTGACACAAGTGGAGTTGCAATAGGAGCAGTTTTGAGTCAGGACAATAGACATGTTGAACATTTTAGTGAGAAGTTGAATGATACCAAGAGAAAATACTCCACACATGACAAGGAGTTTTATGCCATAATTCAAGCCTTGAAGAAATGGAGACATTATCTTGCCCCATAGGAATTTGTCTTGTATAGCGATAACCAGGCTTTACAATTCATAACCAGGCAGGAAAAATTGAATCAAAGGCATGCAAAATGGGTTGAGTTTATGCAGAATTTTACTTTTGTCATAAAACATATCACTGGCAATGCTAACAAATTTGTTGATGCGTTAAGCAGGAGATGTCTGATTCTGCAGGAATTCCAGGTGAAGACCTTGGGGTTTGAACACCTTAAGGACATGTATTGTGATGATACAGATTTCAGGGAAGCATATGAAGCATGTGCAAATCCTGTGTTGAGAGACAGAAGCCAATGGACAGAGTACATGATTCAAGAGGGATTGTTGTTCGAGGGAAATCAGTTGTGGATACCAAAATGCTCAATGAGGGATAACCTTTTGAAGGAAAATCATAGTGGAGGATTGGATGGACATTTCAGCCATGATAAAACGTTTGCATAGTTGAGCAATTCATACTATTGGCCAGGTATGAGAACATAGGTGATAAATTTTGTGAACAGATGTAGAATATGCCAACATGCAAAAGGGAAGAGACGGAACATTGGATTGTATCAACCATTGCAATTACCAGAGAGGCCTTGGGATGCAATAAGCATGGATTTTGTGTTGGGACTGTCGATAACACAAAGAGGATTTGATTCCATATTTTTGGTGGTGGATAGATTTTCAAAGATGGCACATTTTATCCCATGCTAGAAGACAAGTGATGCAACACATGTTGCAAATCTGTTTTTCAAGAAAGTTGTAAGACTTCACGACCTACCCAAAAACATTGTCTTGGATAGAGACACAAAATATTATTGGTCACTTTTGGAGAACACTATGGAAGAAGTTGGGGACATATTTGTCCTTCAGCTCAGCTTATCATCCTCAAACAGATGGACAGATTGAGGTGGTAAACATAATTTTGAGAAACTTATTGAGGAGTCTGGTCACTGAGCACCATAATCAGTGGGATCAAATTATGCCGCAAGCAGAATTTGCATACAATGACTCATCAAATAGGAGCACTGGAAAGAGCCCATTCCAAATATTGTATGGAATGCAACCCAGGGGAGCATCTAAATTGAGAGACTTGGAACAGAGTGAGATCATGAGTGTTGGAGAAGAAGATTTTGCTGCAGAAATGTAGAGGCTCCATAGCCAGATCAGAGGACAGTTGCAGAGTTCTAACCATGAATACAAGCGCAGAGCTGATCAACATCGTAGAAAACTTCAATTTGAAGTAGGAGATCAGGTTCTGGCACATCTCAGAAAAGAAAGGTTCCCTAGGGGAACATATAACAAGTTAAAGATGAAGAATATCAGACCATGTAGGATCTTAAGGAAGTTCGATGCAAACTCCTATGAGATTGAGTTGCTATATGATGTGGGCATATCACCCATATTCAATGTTTCAGACCTGTTTCCTTATAGGAAACCTGACACAGAAGGATAAGAAGATCAAAAGAAGATCCAGTGGGAAAAACAAATGTCGGTAGCAGAATAACCACAGATGGAGAAGATTGTTGATCAGAGGATTGGCAAGAGGACCAGGATGAAGACCTATTTTGAATATCTGGTCAAATGGAAGGGACACCCAATAGAAGATGCTAGTTGGGAAAATGAAGTTGTTATCCAGAGGCATGGAAGGTCAGTACGGGAACTCATGGACAGGAGTCCATGAATTTTTGTCAAGGGGATTATGATGCAGGAGTATCGATGTCACTCGCGCGGAGCAAGACCCATCAATGTCTAGGAATCTGTACGGGAGCTCAATGCTGGTAGTTACAACAGATATTTTGAAGACCGCCTTAACTCAACGCCAGAATTAATCTTTTGAGGCACGCTTGAACTTAGCGGGAAAATCGTGGAGGCACGCTGGAACGATTACGAGAAAAGTGGGAGATTCCACTATGGATCTAGAATGCGACCGATATAGATAGTTGTTAGGTTAAGTTTTGGAGTAGACGGGTAGTTGGGGGAAACCCTAAGAGTCCTCTGAGATAAATAGAGGTTTTGTACGCTTAGATGAGGCTAGTTAGTAAGATAGAGAGCTGCAAGCGAGTAGAAGCAAGTTAGTAGGAGATTTCTGAGTTTCAATTTTTGTTTTGATCACAGTTGTAACCAATTTTTCTTTTGAATATAACAGAGGAAAATTGATCCAATGTATGGTGTGAACATTGTTTGCAATTCTCTGTCTTTGTGTTTCTTTGATGAGTGAATGGAATAGTGAATGTTAGGATAAGTTTCAATTGTTTCTCTTCTATTGAAGTAGTGCAAAGTGTGCACACAGAGCGCAAGGAGTGTGTTAACAGGATCTATTTCGATTTCGAAGTTCAGAAGAAATAACATGAAACTTTCCCTTTGAAAGGAGTGAAAAGAGACTGGTGCAAGGCGTGCACAGTCATCTGCAAGAATCAAAAACCTTGCTTAAAGATCTGGTGCAAGGAGTGCACAGATTTGAGATTCGACTAAGTGTCAGAGGGACTTCGCAAGAAGACAAGGAGCCAGGAAAGGAGAACGCCAAGAGGGAGAGAGGAATTTCTCTTCGAGAAATTTTTAGGATATGAGTCAAATTCCCTGAACACAAGGAGTGCGCGGGAGGTCAAAATTTTCTCAAGAATAAGCTCAGGAGGAATAACACTCTTCATCAGTGTTAAAGAGATCCAAGAATCGGACTCGTAGAAAAAGCAAAGGTTCGAAGCCTTTGAACACCCAGGAGATCTTCTAACTCTGAAGATAGCATAAGTGCAAGGGGGAAAAGACCTCAGTCGTTCGATCTGAACGCTAGAGAATCGGAACCGTCCATCAGGAGGGACGCGTGGCGAACGATCAGTGTTTCGCTGACTCGCGCTTGGGATAATTCAAAGGGCAGAATGCTAAGAATCCGTTACTTGATCTGAGCCATTGGATCCATGAGAGATCTAGACCGTTGTTTGTCCAGGGCGAAATCATCGACATTTTGGGGATTGGAGCATCCGAGGATCCAAGGTGATAAGTCTTTCAACTTCGCGAAACGTGAAGTCCTAAAATCATTGTGACCGTCGGATCGAGGGAGGATCTGGACCGTCATATATGAACCATTGGGAGTTCGTACATCGGGAGGATGGAGGTGCCTCACATCGGGAATCCCCGATATGCAAAACCCCGACACGCTCGAAGGTTTGGCCCCAATTCATAGTGAGGGGTCATGTGAAAGGAGGAAAATGAGGGGACTAGCGAGCGTTGGTTCCTTGTCAGGATTTCAGCGATCGAGAAAGTTGGAGTGGCTCGCGTGAAAATACCTGAATTGCGAAATCGCAATGGGCCTTTTGAACAGGAGGGTGGTCACAGTCGTGGCCACATAAAGGGAAGGGCTTATCCATAGAAGAGCTAGCGCCCGTTTAGTGTTGAGATTGAAGCAACGCTCAGGAGAAGGCCCGTGGGTCTCATACAACCTGCGTCTTTGGAGAAAGGACCTGTGTAAGTGGGTTTGGGATCTAGCAGAGACCCAGAGAGTCAAACAAACTAAGTTTCTTGATCGATCCTAGACCGAGAGGTCGTGCAACCCTTAGGAAAGAAGGGGGATCTGCATCAATCGGCCCCTCACATCTCCTGGGTATATCTTCTGACCCTTTTTTTGTAACCCGCCCAACCGCTTTCCATACTTGGGCATTTCTTGGAATCTGTTTTGCGGGTTGGCGGGTGGACGAAATGTACAATGCTTGGTCTCTCTTCGCCATCACCACTACCTTCATACTTATTTCCATATATGCAATTATGAAGCTTTAATGCTAGTAGTTCATCCTGCAGGAACCGTTAAAATTGTCATTAATGTCCGGAAGGCCGGAGAAGATTTGTCATTACTACAAATTAAACCAAGATTTGCAGAGAAGAGTGTTATCCTTTCCAAGTATTCATTTCAAACATGATGCAATCTCTTTCGTGCACCAGCTGGTTGGCGCCTTTAAGAAATCTCTAATTCTTAATCGCTCTTCACCATCACCGCCACCTTCGCACTTTTTTCTAAATATGCAATTAGTGAGCTTTAATGGTAACAAATCATTATGCATGAACCCTGGAGATTTTCATTGATCAACGAAAGGCTCGAGGATATCTTCCATTGATACACATTAAACCATGATTCGTGGAGGGTTATATTATCCCTCCCCAATTTTCATTTGAAACATCGTCTGGAGAAAATGGAAATTCTCGTTAACTTGTGGAAGCAATTCTTTCCAGATACAGTAAACACATTTGGGCATGATGGCAAGAGGTTCCAGTATTCCAGGGTATATTCTTACTATTCATCTCCCTCCGCCCAAGAGAAAAAAAGGATATGGTCCCTTGGTACACCGAGAGATATATTTCAAGCCAAAGAATTCCAAGGAAACCTTGCCTGCTCAGAGAACCTGCCCAGTTGCATTGATGGCTGGCGTAGAGGTTGATGCCATGGATTCCAAGCCGGAAGAAGATGATATGATTAACAATGATACAACAATGGATGATGGCAATGCAGAGACTATTCCCACTCCTGCGCCCAAATTGAAATCAACTATAACGGGCAGAACTTCCTGGCTCAGTGATGGTGGTCCTGGAAACACCAAAAGGAGGAGTTTCAGAAAAGAAACTGATGCTTAACGCAATAGTCTCTTTGCATCTCGAAAGTAGGAATTCTAGAGGTCCAAATTAGTCCATTCTAGGCGGAAGACTTTCATTGTAAGGAAATGATATGTTGATGCTCCCAGAGATATATTTCAAGACAAAAAAATATTCAATTGCGGGACTACTGTCATGTTCTCTGGATATACAATTAACATCTTCGGGAATGAGGA
The DNA here is from genome assembly GCA_009831015.1 of Picea engelmannii. Classification (NCBI taxonomy): domain Eukaryota; kingdom Viridiplantae; phylum Streptophyta; class Pinopsida; order Pinales; family Pinaceae; genus Picea; species Picea engelmannii. The sequence continues at coordinate 49,134 of ML797107.1, forward strand.
CCATAACTCCCACTGGTGCAAGTCATATTTCTACTAGTCATCTCCTTCCACCCATAATGGACTAATTTGTGCCTCTGAAATTGCGCGTGCAACCTGTGTCCCTGAAGTTTTTCGACTGTGGAGAGGCGGTTTCTTGGTGTGTCCTAAATTTTAGTTAAGGGATATTCCATTTTCCCTGCAACGTTTTTTGTTTTCTTCCTCACGGGAAGCTTCTGAGAACTATCAATTTTACCACATGATGATCCATTGAGGAGAAAACTGCAAGGATTTCCTACAAACAAAAGGCATGGTAATCAAGTTTGTATGCATGTTGAAGAGCATCTCAATGGATCCTACATGTTGCAGATCTCATGTCTGTGTTTGTGGTAGATACGTTCAATGTTTTGGACCAAAGAATTGGGTACAATTTCTAAGGATAGATGTACATTACTCGATGTTTTTTTTTTTTTTAATGGATTTGCTATTAAAAAAAATTGCCTTGGAGTCTTCGTTGATGCTTCTTTTCTAGATTTAACGCCTCTTCTCATTGGCATGGTTTGATAGTCTTGTAGTTCTTCGATATTGTATTTTCTTAGGTAATTTGTTATAATATGGAGCATCTAACAATTATATGACAATGTACTATGTCGATCCACCAGGCTTTTATGAAAACAAAAAATGGATTACACACAGTTTCAAACCAATGTTCAATTCTATTCGCAATGCAGATAAAACATAGCAATATCAACAATGTTGCAGCAAAATCGTCATTCTTGTTTCTAGACATGCAATTATTAAGACTTAATGCCAACAACCCATAATGAAAAAAGTTTAAGACTTAATGCCAACAACCCATAATGAAAAAATTTTAAGACTTAATTTAATATGTTACAGTCATGGAAGAATGTATCAAGAACACACTTACACCCACAAGCTGCAATAAAATCTAATCTTCAGCAAAGCATTTACTGACAATTACTAGAAAATGATGGTTTTGCAACAATGGGGCTTGTTTGAAACCAATTCGCGCTTACGAAAATTGCCCTCCGCCTTTCTATTTTCCCACTCTTTTATCCCCTGTAGTTTCTCTTTATGGTTACTTAATCATTTTTTTCCAAAAATGCCTTGCTGCGCGGGTTGGAAAATTCACGCGTTTCGACCGAGCGCTTCCCCTTTGTCTAAATATAAGTGGAAATTTGAACACGTGTATCCTCCAACTTCCGCACCTGGAATTTTTCCGAGAAACGAGTAATACATACTAAATATGTACTTTTATAAAGTATGGACATGAGATTTTATAGAGCATGTACGGATCCCTCATCCCATACTTAGCCACTTTTTGGATCGCATCTTCTTTAGTTGGCGGGCTCAAAATTGGGCCTCTATTGTTCTGTGTCCTACAAGTATCACTCGGAGTTCTGTGAAATACAAATTGACAGGCGGGCTTGTGCGTTGGTTGGCTCAACATTTCACTTCTATTGTTTCGTGACCTCCAAACAACATTCAAAGTTCCGCGATATACAAATTAACAGAAGGACTCCAGGGCTGGCAGGCTCAAGATTGTGATTGTTTACGGATGGAAAAGTTCTAAAACGAGCCACATACTACATTTGCATCACAACCGTTATATTAAAGGAAAAATCATGTCCTCTATAGTTTCGTGTCCTACAAACAACACCTAGAGTTCCGCACTATACAAATTGACAGGCGGACTTGCGGGTTGGCTGGCTAAAAAAATGCAATTCTATTGTTCTGTTTCCTACAAACAACACTCGGAGTTCTGCGATATACAAATTGACAAACGAAGCATACAACCAATAACCAAGTAAACTCACGGATTGTATTCCTAGTCGTTGTTTTATGTGACCGCCACCTTCGCACTTCTTTTCAAGTATATATCTTGGAAGGAAATGGGATATTTGTTACAGATGTGAATATATTAGCCCTTCTTTTCTGTTTTCTATGCTTAGCCAAATATTTGTTTCTCTTTTCCCTGAACTTTATCTTTCTCTTCACTTATTCATTTTTTCAAAAATCTCTGGTTGCGCGGGTAGGCGGACTTGCGAGTTCACGTTTTCACTCGTGCTCTTATATTGCGACACTGACCGACCACTTCCCCATTCCATACCCAATCACTTCTCCGACCTCATATTCCCGGTAGGCGGGCTCTAGATTGGACTTCTTATTCCATGACCTGCGAGCAGTACCGTGACTTTCGCAATATACAAATTTACGATCGGACTCAGATCATATCGTCTTTTGTATTACTGTCTACCTATTATGCCCTCTTCCATGGTACACATTTTGCACTGAAAACTTATGAGACATACAATTTAACCGTCGAGTCCTCACGTCTTTTGTGGAACTATTGTCACCCCATTTTGAAGCCCGTCTGTTCACTTTCCATACTTCGCCATTTCTTCGAATTTCTTTCATGGATCGTCAGTTTGGCGGGTTCAAGAAATATCCAATTCCTAATCGTTGTTTCTTGTGCCTTCACCCTTTTGCAATTATCAATTACCAATTATATATAAGATATTATTTCTAAGTATGCAATTAGCAAGCGTTAATGCTAAACCAGGATTTGAGGAAATCTCCCATTAATACGCATAAAACCAAAATTTCCGGGTGGTTATATTATCCCTTCCGACTGTTAATTTCAAACATCGTGGAATGTCATTTGCGCGTCGTCGGGTTGGTCCGTTCACGAAATATTCAATCCTTGATTCCGAAAATTATTCTGAACGATTGTTTCCCTATTCCATACTTAGCCACTTTCCCGGAATTCTACAAATATACAAACCGGCCGTTGAACTGCTACATCATTCTCTCTTTCGTTTTACATGTCTTGGAGTAAAAATTTTCGATACATAAAATTTGACCGTGGGACACTCGCCTCTCTTGGGTATCCCTCGTAACCCTATTTTAAATCCCGTCCGACCGCTTTTCAGACCTTGCCATTCGTTCCTTGATCTCCCTCATCTCCCTGACCTTGGCACTTGTCTATAATAAAAAAATGTTTATATATATATATATATATATATATATTCATGCTCTCTTCTGTTTTACACGTTTTGCAGTCAAAACTTCCAATACATAAAATTTGACCGTGGAACACTCGCCTCTCCTGAGTATCCCTCGTAACTCTATTTTGAATACCGTCTGACCGCTTTTCAGACCTTGGCATTTGTTCCTTTCTCTCCCCCATCTCCGTGACCTTCACACTTGTCTATGATAAAAAAAAATGTTTTAATATATATATATATATCTTGTTTCTAAATATGCAATTACTAACATTTAATTCTAACAGCTCATCGTGCAGGAACCGTATAGATTGTCATTGATGGGAGAAAGGCTTAAGGAGATCTCCTATTAATATGCATTAAACCAATATTTGTGGAGGGTTATATTATCTCTTCCGAGTGTTGATTTCAAAATCATGAAATGTCGTTCGCACGTCGTCAGCTTGGCATGTTCACGAAACCTCCAATCCTTAATTTCTCTTCACCGTACCCGTCACCTTTGCACTTCTAAATATGCAATAAGTAATATTTACTGCTAACAATTCATCATGCACCACCCATACATATTGTCATTAATCAGCGAAAGGCTCGAGGAGCTTTCCCATTCATAAGCATTTATCCAAGATTTTGCGGAGAGTTACATTATTGGCTCCAACTGTTCATTTCAACCATCATCTGGAGCAAACCAACGTTCTCATAAACCTATGGCATCATCTCAACAGCAGTTCTATGGAGATACAGTGAACATCTTCGGGTGCGAGGACCAGAACTTCCAGTGGTCCATGGCATATTCTTATTACTCAACCCTTGTCGCCCATAACCAAGTAATTTGAACCTCTGGGATTGCTCATGCAGGCTGTGTCCATGAAGTTTTTGACTGTAAGGAGTTGGTCTCTTGGTGCACCGATAAATTTATTTCAGACAAAAGAATTATTCCACTACGGGACCGCTCTTTTGTTTCTTTGTCACCTCAGGTATTCTGCCAGGTGTTAAGATTGTCGGAGCCAACATTGACGTTCATAGGAGAAGATTGCAAACAGTTCCTAGCAAAGCATAATAACGGTTTGGACCTCTTGCCCGATTTATTGAAAGACCCGATTGTAGTTCCTGAAGATATCACAATCTTGCTGCTTAGTTCATTTAGAAATCCATTCCGCGAAATTGTCTGCTTGTTTACAAGAATAACGGGACAAGAGTCCACATCAACTGTTTCCCGGATGACTCTTTATATTTTTTATTTCATAGTCAAGGAACAAGCCATTTTTTATTTGGGCAAGTTAATTTCCCATGAAATATGTTCCCAATTGTCAAGCTTCAAAAGGGAAAAGAAATTTATATGTCATCCTACTTAGTTTTTGCGATAATACATTGCTGCCAATTTCCAGAACTATCTTTGTCCAATAATGTCAACTGGGAATTCGACCCAATAACGTTATGGTACCAGGCCTTGTGGAAGCACAAGGCTTCCCACTGTTTTTATGAGGTTTTTAATGGATTTGTGTCTATTTTCAAAGTTTTGTTGTTAAGAAAAGATGCTCCCCGCATATCTGAACAGGCAACCAGGTTTTTGGACAGGAAGGGGACACTTGAACATTTGGATAATTACACTTTGATAAGGATTTTGGGCTCTAGGGAAAAACATGCTCTCCTTCCATGTCACATTACGGACAAAATGTTTGTTGCGGAAGTAGCACGGAAATACAACTATTGGTTGCATCTATTCCAAGAGAAGAGAAAAAAAAAGTTCATTCCTCTACCTTGGAAAGTCGGGGACTTCGTGTTGAAAAACCTCAACAAAATTGACGAATTCGTAGCGCATTATAGAAACTTCAACCTGAGATATGATGAAATCCTAAGAGGGTTCGACCTCGATAAAAAAATTCGACAACATTTACAAACACTTGGCTTCGACGATTGTTTTTTCAAAAAACACCTATCCGAAAACAGAGACACTGGCGACAATCCTCCTGCTTCTGATGTCGGTGACCTAGACACACTGCAAAGCAACACTAAATTGTACAGGCAACAAGGATAAGGCCTCAGTGAAAAGAGTGTTCAATCAATGAATAACACTCCAAAAAGTATGGCATCCCGGAGCATCACTCCAATGACCCACCACAACAACAAAGAAACTCAGAGTTCTTCAAACGGAGGAGGAGATAACGACCCTCCTCACTCTAAAATTGATATTTCTCACAAGCTTCTAGTAGACAAGAAGAGAAAAACAAATGTGGGACAGGCGAAAGAGCCCAAAATTCAGAATGAGAACATGGAACTTGAGCCTTATCTAGATAGCGTGCTCCGTTATCTTGATCAGCTCGAAGATGCCATCCAGCATAGTCATCCAATGGACATATCCGATACCAGAAATTTTGACGAAGATGAATCCTTCGTGTTCCAGAGCGTTGTTTTTGACAGCCAGTCCAAAAAATTGATTATTGAAAAAAAAAAATTAAAAAATAAGAAAGGAAAATCTCGTTCAGAGGTTAACCTTGTGAACATGCGGTCGTCCCAAATCTATCAACTTCACATAATGAGCGGAGATGCACTTCATGATTCCATTGGAGGCATCAAGGCCGAGAATTCCAGACTAAAGGACCGGGTCAAGGAATTGGAAGAGGCTTTGATTCCTATGCCATTGCTTGCCAATCCTTTGGAAATAGCCATGCCTGCCAACCCTGCAGCCAACTTAAAAGGATCCTCCAGCCTCCTCACATATTGTAGAGGATATGTGGAGAATAATATCAAGAAAAGAATGGAACTGGTTACTAAGACGTGGGAAACATCACAAACCATGACTTCCCTTGGAACTAGGGCACATAGTTTGCTCGAACATTTGCAGGAGGAGTTAAAAGATGAAGAACATTTCTATTTAAACTCAGTCCTTCCTTTTGGCACCATTGTCAACAACATAACAAAAGAAAGAAGAATACAACAAGATCTTCCATCCAAAAACTGGATAGGTCAATTAAATGCATGCTGGAAAGAAAAAGTGAAGAACCTACATCTCATTGTTCAGTCATATGAAAAAGCCATATCAAAGAAAGAAACATTATTCACAAGGATGTCCAGAATAAACTTAGTCAGAAGGACCAACGACTTCCAATACCCCAACTTAATCATCAACTCCTTGCCCTTAACTAGGCAAGACTTCGATAAACATGTTGATATGTTTAAGGCGTTGTCTTTGGAAAAGATTTGCAACATCCTTGAATATGGTCAAGATCACGTCGATGATTGGTTAGTCGACTATTCAGTACAGAATGAGGAAATTGATCAATCTCTATGTAATCTTTCTATCGACTTCGGGGAATTAGAAAACAAACTTTTCAACATAAAAATCTGGAATGAGATCAACGTCGCCCCAATGAGAAGCTACATTGAAGAATGGCTCGAAAGGGAATTGAAGCAGGTCGCCGACGAAAGGCAACAGGAAGTTGCCATGATTTCAGCGGCCGCATCTGCAAGAAAATAACAAAAGGGGTCATATGTACCATCACTGTAAGTCCACTGATCACACCCTGTTTTGTTCATCAACCCAATTATTCCACTATTTTAAATAGAAATGTCTAGCCAAAGACTGGTACCTTTCAATTTATTTTTTCAGGTATTGCACTCTATCGTCGGCCACTTCTTCTTTCTACAGTCATGTTTCTTGTACATATTTCTCTTATGGTCAGCAGGAGCCCCAATCCCAGCCTATATGACAAACACATTAAAATTTTGCAAGAATATGTAACAAACTTTTATTTTCTGATATATTTCAAATAAAACTGTTTTTTTTATCTCCTTTTATATTTATGTCCTCATACATTTTTCTCTTTCACCAGTCTATATGAAAAATGCATTTAAATTTCTAGGAACTTGTAACTTATTTAGTATATTTCAAACTAAATTGATTTTTTTATCTCCTTTCATATTTATTTCAAACTAAACTGTTTTTTTATCTCCTTTAATTTTTATCTACCACTATGCACAAATTGTATTATGTTCTATGCTTTCAAAAAACAAATGAGGCTTTAGAGGTCACGTGTCATTTATTGCATGGATACCACATGTGCTTCATGTTGCTTGCCACATCTCCGCTGGAATTTCCATATGCCTCTGCTACTTTTTCCTATCCCAATTCAATCCAGCAGGGACTACACTGCCATGCAACCTTATTTAGAATAAATTTACAAAATTATTTGAATTTTTCATAATCTCAATTATGAGTACCGAAATTACAATACCTCTTGATTTTTTCATATATAAACATATAATTATATACCATCACTATCACTATTATTGATAATAAATTTACAAAATCATTTGAATTTTTCATAGTATCTTAAAAGATTAATATCAAATTTACAAAATAATTTGAAGTTTTCATAGTCTCAATTATGAGTACCGAATTTATAATACCTCTTGATTTTTTCAGATATAAACATATAATTATATACAATAACTATTATTGAATTTTTGAGATATAAACATATAATTATATACAATAACTATTATTTAGAATAAATTTACAAAATTATTTGAATTTTTCAGTCTCAATTATTAGTACCGAATTTACAATACCTCTTGATTTTTACATATATAAACATATAATTATATATACCATAACTATTATTGATAATAAATTTACAAAATCATTTGAATTTTTCATAGTATCTTAAAATATTAATATCAAATTTACAAAATAATTTGAATTTTTCATAGTCTCAATTATGAGTATCGAATTTACAATACCTCTTATTTTTTCAGATATAAACATATAATTATTTAGAATAATTATTATTTAGAATAAATTTACAAAATAATTTGATTTTTTTTATAGTCTCTTAAGATATATCATAGTATTAAAATTATATATATATATATATATATATATATATATATATACTCCAAAAAAGGAGGAAGTGTTTTTTATAAAAAGAAACATAGAGTTTAAGGTTAAGCAATAGTTATATGGTGAAGAAGGAGAAGGAGATGAGCACCGAATTTATCAGAGCAATTGTAAGCTAGGGTTTTCGACAATCGCGGCCATAGCAGAGGGAAGCATGAGCACCAGAGGAGGGGGTAAGGGTTCCCCTCATACAAACAGATAGTGGTAGACAGAGGGAAAAGATCAAGGGGTGTATTTTTCAAGGCACCTATGACAGGCACCTTGTGATCTGACCGTGGAATGGGTTAGGAAAGGGACAAAGGAAAAAGTGAATGCATGGAAGAGGAAGCCAGAGAAACTCAGAACGAGAAGCACGACACAACGAAGACCAACCAGGCAGAAGGGCGCAACCCATGCAAACCCAAATCAACACTGATACCCAAGGTGGTATTGGAGGATCCGTAGACGCAACTCTACAGGGATCAGATGAAGGAACATGCACTAATTTGCAAATTTATGGGCTTGTAGCCCACCAAAAGAGTGATGCGCAACTAGATCAAATATCACTGGAATCCAATGGGGAAGTGGAGCTCCATCTGGGCTCAAAAGGTTTCTTCACAACAGTCTTCATAAACCTAGAGGACAAAGATAGAGTTTTTGAAGGAGGGCCATACTTCCATGCATCAGCAGGACTGTACATGTAGCCATGGAAGGAGAATTTCTCCCCAGAAAAAGAGACCTTCAAAAAGGTATCGATCTGGCTGAGACTCTACTCCCTACCTTAGACTATTGGTTACCCTCTACTTTTGAAGCAATAGAGAATAAACTGGGGAAGTATATAAAGACTGCAGAAGCCACCCTGAAAGGGAGATACACATCTTACGTAAGAATATGTATAGAGATGGATGTGTCGAGAGCTCTCCCCGAAGCCATATGCCTTGAATTCAGGGATGAGGAATGGATCCAAAACATCGATTATGAACAGATCCCCTTTCAATGTAGAAGATGCCATGAACATGGTCACCTGATCAGGGAATGCCCCCTGAATAAAAAAATAGAAAATGGAAAAACCCAAACCACAATAGGATGAGGAAGGGTTTGTTAAACCAAACCCCAAAAGCAGAGCCAACAAAAAGCAAAGCAAAGCCCAAGTAGAAAATAACCCGGAAAGAAGGGATAAAACCAATCAAGGGACAGAAGCCAAGAAGGATACAATAAAAGCTCAGGAAGTCCGAGAACAAACACCAAACGAGTCCACCGACCGACCAAACAACCAAAAGGAACATGGAAGCTGCGCAACTCCGATGGAAGGAGAAATCAGAGATGACAACACCCCCATGCAAGACGCAAAGGGAGAGGCGGAATTGACACCAAGCGAAGTAGGCACAGAAGATCCGGAACTCAGAGACCTAGTGGAGAGGGAAGGAATAGATCTCACGAACATACTGGAGCAATGGAAAAGACAGAGAGTAGACAATGTACCTACAGAGCAACTTGACCGCATCCAGTACTTGTTCCTCCTAAGGGAGGAAGCCAAATCCAGAGGCCTAAAGCGCACACATGGGGAGATTGGATACCTAGGAGTTAAATCCGGTGAGGTACAACCACAGCTCTCACCCAAGCAGATGCGGAGGAAAAAAGGTAGGAAATCCAATAGCGTAGCCCTGCAGGAGCTTGGAGCGCTACTGATGAACTCAGGTAAGATAAAAAAACTCTTCCCTAACTCCCCCCCGCATGTTTAAAATTAAGGTTATAACTTGAAATATAAGAGGCCTAAACAGCCCAAGAAAGCAAAGAATCCTTAGAAGTAGACTAAAACAAGAGCAACCGGATCTCTGCTTTATTCAAGAGACCAAGTGCAATATAGACAGAATGGAAACAATCAGTCAACAACAATGGCACAAGTACAAGATGGTGGCTATTAGCGGCCACCAAATGGCAGGAGGTATCCTCACCGTGTGGAACCCACAAGTACTAAGCCTAATAGTAGTCGAAGCGATAAGGAATACCCTTACGGTCCGCATGCAACTCATAGGGAACACAGAGGAAATTTTGTGCACTAATGTGTATGGACCCCAGGTGTCAAAGGATAGGCGTGGAATGATAAGAGACCTAGATGATCTCAAAAACCGAGCCAACAACCTCCATTGGATCCTAGTTGGGGATTTCAACATCATCACGTCACTTGCGAAGAAAAAATGAGGTACAAGAAGATTGGATAGAGATGCGGAGGAGTTCTCAAACTTCATAGACACAGCGGAGATGGTAGATCTGAAAACCAATAATGGCCAGTTCACCTGGAACAATAAGCGAATGAGCTAGCATCAGGTCGCAACAAGACTCGACAGATTCATAATGTCAGAGTCAATCATAATGCAGGGGCTAACCTTAGTCTGCAACATCCTCCCGTGGGGGGGATCCAATCACTGGAAATTACAACTAGAAGCCGGCTTCCAGACCACACCAAAGAACAAACCCTTCAGATTTGAGAAATTCTAGATGGAACACCCGAATTTCAAGGAAAAAATAAAACATTGGTGGTGTGAGGAGTAACCAAAGCAAGGGACAAGGATGTTCCAACTCTACAAGAAACTAAAACATATCAAATATAGGCTCAAGGAGTGGAACAAGGACACTTTTGGGAACATAAACCAAGAGAAGAACATAATTGAAGAAAAAATAAAAAAGCTCCAGGAAACCTACATTTTGGAGGGCTACAATGAGAAGCGGAAAAAGGAGGATATCCAGATGACCCGGGATTGGGATGAGCAATGCCAGCAAGAAGAAACTCCATGGTGACAAAAGTCCCAGATCAGATGGCTAAAGGAAGGAGAAAGGAACACCAAGTTTTTTCATAGAACAACCATAGCTAGAAGAGCCCATAACAAAATATTGAAGATAAAGGACCAGAATGGCATAGAAAGAGAATCCCATAAGGACATCGAAACAACTATGGTAAACCACTTCCACGGGTTAGCCCAGAAACCTAACCAAGATAGAAAGGAGGCCATACAAAAGGTAATCCATCATATCCCTCGCCTGGTAATAGATGAATAAAATCGCAACCTGATCAAGCCCATTGCAGAGGAGGAAATAGACCAAGTACTCCAGAAAATGCCCAATGGAAAATCCCCAGGACCAAATGGTTTCACAGTGGAGTTCTTCAAAGCCTACTAGGAAGTCGTCAAACATGACGTTTATAGGGTAGTGGAAGACTCTATAAGGTCAACCTCCATTCTGAAAGAACTAAATTCTACGTTGATTACACTCATCCCCAAATAAAATGAAGCCAAAACCCCCGATCGCTACAGACCTATAGCACTGTGCAATGTGGTGTATAAGATAATTTCCAAGGCTACAGAAAATAGATTGAACCCACTCCTACCCATACTGGTTTCACAAGAGCATGCAGTTTTCATGGAAGGAAGGCAAATAACGGACAATATTATCCATGCCCATTAACTTATCCACACCCTGAAGCTTCATAAAAGAGGAGGAATGATAATACAACTGGACCTAGCGAAATCTTATGACAAAATCAGCTGGCACTATCTGGTCAAGACACTGGAAGCCTTCGGTTTCACCCAGCACTGGATCAGATGGATAGTCAACCTAGTATCCACAAAAAGCTTCTCGCTACTAGTAAATGGAGCCCATGCCAAACCTTACTGGCCCACGAGAGGCATCAGGCAGGGAGACCCGTTGTCCCCCTTCATTTTCATCTTAGTGATGGAAGGACTAGTCGAAGCATAAAAAGCGCAACCGCAACAGGGGAAATAAAAGGTATCAAACCCTACGAGAATTTCCCAACTTATACACACCAACAATTCATGGATGATACCTTACTACATGGAATGCCCATAGTCAAGGAAGCAAAGCCTACAGATAAATCTTAGACGAGTTTGGGGAATCCTCAGGGGCAGAGATAAACCAGTCCAAATCTATGATCTTCTTCTTTAATACCAACCCTGCTATCCAAAGGAATTTGGCCAACATCTTGGGCTTTGAACGCAAAACCCTCCCAACCAAGTACTTGGGAATCCCCTTGACAGACAAAGCCTACAAGCTGTCAACTTGGGAAGGAATAGTCAACAAGATACAAGACCGGGTAAAAAATTGGACGTACAGATCCCTCAACCTAGTCGAAAGACTTATCCTAACCAAGTCGATTTTGCAAGCTATCCCAACCTTTATGATGTCAATTTTCCCAGCCCCCAAGGGGATTCTACAAAAAATAAGAACTATACAAAGGGAATTCCTATGGCGAGGAGAAGAAACAAGGAAAAAATGGGCACTAGTGGCTTGGGAGAAGGTATGTAAGCCAAGAAGCAAAGGAGGCTTGGTACTACACGACCTGCAAGTGACCAACGATGCCTATGGGGTGAAACTCTGGTGTTGATGGGTCAAAGAAATGACCACGCCATGGGTCAACCTGTGGAAGGCAAAGTATGCCTCATACATTAGTGATCGGGATAAAATCCACTTCAGAGGCACCAGGGAAGGTTCCGCCATCTGGAACTTAGCCTGGCGCAACAAGACCTGGATCCAGACACACAGATTTTGGGAAATAAGGAATGGCAGAACCGTCCGATTCTGGGAAGATGCCTAGCAACAGGAACCCAAAATGGAAAAACCGGGCCGAGAGGAACTCCAACAGGAGACGATGGCGCAAGGCAAAAACCAAGTCTACCATTACTAGAAACAAGAAACAGACCGCAACAAATGGAGAATCTGGAACACTCTCACTCCACAGACAAGAGACGAGACCACAATAGAAGTAAAAGAAGTGGAGGAGGAATTGGTGAGACGAAAAAATTGCAATTACGGATGGAAGTGACCAGCTGATATGGGGGCACAAAATAGGCGGGGAATTCAATCTTAACGAAGTATGCCACTACATAGAGAATCAGGACCAAGAATACACGACGCAACAATGGGACAAGCTCTGGAACAACCCCCATTGGACAAAAATAAAAATCTTCCAATGGATAATACTACACAACCGAATCCTAACTTGGGAAAACCTAAAGAAGAGAGGTTTCATAGGCCCCTCAAGATGTCACCTATGTGAAGAAAAGGAGGAAACAACGAACCATCTCCTGGATGAATGTCCCTACACAGAAGAAGTATGGGACTGGGCGGCAGGCATATTCTGACAGTCTAATAGGATCAGAGGTAATATTGTTGCAACTATAACCACATGGAAGGAAAACTACAGCGAAAACGAAGAGGTGAACCTCTGTTGGACCCTCATCCTCGGCATGATCATTTGGGCAATATGGAAGGAACAAAATAGGCGCATCTTCATGAACCAAATATGGATGGCTGGAAAGATCAAGGAAACAGTAATAACTATGACAAGAGAAACAATATAGAGCTACAACTGCCAAACAAGAGGAGCGCAACTCACAGACCGGGATCTCAGAATTCTAGAGACCTTTCAACAGAAAAGAGGACACAAACCCAATTAGGTGAGACGGTTGCCGCAACTACAAGTAGGGGAGCGCAACTGGAAACCGCCACCAAAGGGCTCCCTCAAGCTAAATTTCGATGGGGCATCGAAGGGTAACCCATGACGGATAGGTACCGGGGGAGTAATCAGAGACAGTCAAGGAAAATTTATCCGACTGTACACTAGGAGTCTGGGGAACTCAACCAACAACGCTGCAGAATTTGGAGCCCTGGAGATCGGCCTTGAGATACTACACAGGGAAGGGATGACACGTAGTAGTGGAAGGAGACTCCATATTGGTCATCAACACAGTAAGGAAACTCCAAAACGACACCAAAGTGGGAAAAATTCAGAGGCACTGGTGCTTGGCGTACTCCCTACAAAAAATTCAGGAACATTTGCAGATGGGGATCGCAGTTGAGTTGCATTGGGTCTGAAGGTCAGCAAATGGACTCACGGATAGAATAGCTAACGAAGGAGTCAACAAGGAAGGATCAGAACTGGATTCCACATGGAATAACATCCCGGAAGGCTAGTTTCGGACAGACTGTACCCAACTAGCAGCAAAGGACTATGACGACAGCCAAAGTATAGGAGACCACATCGAGGCTAGAGGCACAAAATTAATTGAAGGGAAAGTCGGATCCAAGCAAAATCTGATAGGCCACATTTAAAACACGAGTTACAATGCGGATCACAGTCACACATCAAGAGGCAGTACGGCACCACGGTCCTGTCAATAGAATGAAGTACAGGAGTTGGTCGTGGGAGAGCAGAAAGGGTAATCTACAGTCGGCAAAGGACGAAGATCAAAAGGGTAGCCCGAGGGTAGGAATGGGCACACCTCATCCACGCACAGGTTTCGAGGGAGGAAATGATTGGCGTAAAACGTACAAGGCAAAGGATTGGCGTCGGGACGACGACAGGGATCCCAAGCGCACACACTCGGAAACAGAGAAAAAGGACCAAAAGGTACACCTTTACGGGAGATCCATGATCACTGAGACAAGATCACCTTCGGGGAAACCCCATAAAAGAAGAAGCATCAGGGATAGATACAAACCAACGAGTAGTAACTACAGAGACCAGGAAGGAGCGAATAGAAGTGGAGGACAAAGTCACGACAGAAGCCACTACATTCAAACAAAGATGGTGAAAAGGAAGAATACACAGAGTAAGAGAGGGCCTCAGGGGGAGGAACTCCCAACAAGCACCCGTAAGATCACTAGGATGGAACAGGCGGCCAGAGAGGCCAAAGGCACCTTTCTTGAGTAGGTTGATACAAAAGGAAAAGCAGTCATCGAAATATGGGAGTGAGAAGTCAACAACAAGCACTAGGGAAAAGCCTGGGCGGAAATCATCTAAGAAGACGACAGGATAAGGGACCCAGGGGCCACACAGCCTAGGAAAACCCTATACCACAAAACGGTGGAGGAAGCTTGGCGCACAAAAATGTTGATAAGTAAGCTGAGAGCTGACAAGAATGAGACCAACAGAGGGAAAAACCGGGGCCACAAGAAGGAACGCATAGAAATTCTGAACCGCCTCAACCACCTGGAGGCCAGCGCAAGAAGAATAGAAGAGGACTAGAGGAACCAAAGCGAAAAATTGGAACAATTGGCAGGACAATTCCAACTCTACCTTCGCTATTTCCACCACATGGACATCACTCCAGCAGACCGATGCGGCACACCAGCCTGCATCAGAAAGACGCGCAGGGTGGAACAAAAAAAGGAGAACGAGGCAAGGAAGGAAGGAGAGGAAAGCCATCCAATCCTCCTGGACTAGCGCAACCTCAACACAAGGTCTTTTTGTTTATCAGGGTATGAGAAACCCATGTTATACGTTCTTGGTTTTACATATTTCTTATGGTATAGTTTTTTCAAACGAATTTTCAGAGACTGGGTCGGTTTCCCAGGGTGGCGGCCCAGGCCTCCCTTCGCCTATGTAGACATTGCAACTTTGGGACCCCTGATCTGGTTTCCTTTTTGGAAGATCAGGGGATGCCCCTTCGTCCCTTTTTGTACTATATATTTTTCTCAGTAATATAGAGCCTCAACTCACTTACAAAAAAACAAAAGTTAAGTAGTTAAAAAAAAGAAAAAGCTAAAGATATGGAAGGTTATCAGATAGAAATATTAAAAATTGGAGGGCCTATCCTCATCCCTCACATCCACAAACTCTCCAATTAAGTATTCAAGTAGGGTTTTCCTAAACCTTGAACTCAAAGCCTCATTGTACATATTTTAAAAGTGGAGATCAAAGGACCACTATGATTAGCCCCATTTTAGCCAAATTATATGGGATTATTTTGTAAAATAAGATTAGCATATGGCTAGAAACCCATGGAAAAAAAATAGCGAGACTGGATTTAGGATTTATCGTTCAATTATGAACCACCTTGTTAGGCTTAGGAACAATGTGGAGGAGTGTCACAATAATAAAACTAATCTCTTGTGTTGTTTCTTTGAGTTTAGAAAAACTTTTGACACATTGCCTAACCTTTATAATAGATTAGAAGAGTTAAAATTTCATTTCGAGTTGAGAGCTATTGTGATAAGGTTGTACGAAAACATTATTGCCAAGTCTAGGAACATAGGGATGGTCAAAAGAAATCAATTGTAATATAGGATTTAAACAAGGTTGTCCCATATCCCCTATCATTTTTGGTATATGCATTGACAGGTTAGAGGGTTGTTTGGAAGAAGCAGGTTGTGTTGGCCCAACTCTAGCCGGTATAGTCATCATCATTTTTATGTACACGGATGATATCGTTCTTATGGAAAGGAGTCCCTATGATCTCGACAAGTAACTAAAAATTCTCAGATATTTCTTCTCTAGTATGGGTATGATTGTTAACACTAACAAAATGAATTTTATGATAATTAAATCCAAAAAGGTCACTTACACTAATTTTGTGTATGACAACAATAGCTTGGAGGAATTGACATCATATAAATATATTGGTATCAACTTCATCACAAGCTTAATGAAATTATAGCATTCATAAAAGGATAAATGGAGGGTAGAAAGCTTCTTATGGACTTGAAAACAATTGTAAATCAATGGACCTTTGGCTATGGGATAAGAAGAAACTCCTCTTTGAGACTCTTGGCACACTTGTTATCTTATATTGTTGTGACATCGTTTGGGGCTGCAACACCTATAGAGAATCATGGAGAAAGATAGAGCAATTCCAAAATTGTTTTATAACTTATAATCTCAAAATCAAAGGCAATACACCCTATCCTATCATCACCATAGAAGAAAGTATTTTCCCCATTGAGATAATGGATATGACTACGTTCATAATGTACAAGTACAATATAAACAACATGGAAGTCAAGAGACTTCCTAAGATTACTTCAAAATCCAATCAAAACCACTTACGGTCTCAAGCGGGGTTGGCATAAAGATGTTAAGTCATGGCTAAATCACTGGGGAATAAAGAAAGAGGTCACTCTACATAATAACGATAATATAAAAAGTATTATTACATATACATTTAAGGATAAATTGTGGTGTGATAATAAATTAGAGGATAAAAGAAAATCGAGATACTCTAAGGAGGTGATCAACCCTAATCTAGAATATCAAAAGTATCTCTCTATTTTGACTAGCATAAAGAAGAAAATCAGCATTGCTAAAACAGGTATAAACTCTCATGAGCTCCATAGTGAAACAAGACATTAGACAAATCTCAAAATGTCATGGTTGAAAGAATTTGTCATATTTGTGACACTAAGAGGGTTGAAGATGAAAAGCACTTTCTCTTAAAATGTCCTGCATACACCCACATTAGATCACAATTTCAAAATATTTGTTCAATACCAACTTTCCTAACATTTTAACTCATCAAAACTATGGTGATTTAGGAACACTTCTCTTAAATCTTTCTGAGCACATGAATAAAATTCTAAAGAAAACAAAGTAATTCCTTACCTTTCTTAAGGTCTAATAAACCAAATTTGGTCTCAATGGACGTTAACCATCATTAGCAATCAAATCGCTAAGCGAAGGGGGTCCCTTGTCCCACAAACAAGGGGTCTCATACACCAATTTGGTGGTTGGCTTGGTCGTGATCTTAAAATTAGATTATTATTATTATATTAATGCTAATAAAATTAATATAAATTATCTATTCATTAAATTTAATAATGGAATACAAATATATAATTTAATTATATATTTGTATTCCATAATTAAATTTCATATATATATATATATATATAAGAGTATGAAGTTGTGAGTGGTCATAGATATGATCATGAGGTTCACTAAGTGAACCCAATGAACATATGGCATGGTACATGTGTTCATGGGATATTATAAATACCCCTAATATCATTAATTATCCTAGGTGTCCATTTTTTCCATTGCATTTTTAATACCCTTTTACATGACACGACTCTTATAACACTTGGATGAGGATTATGCAAATTGATGGACTACTAATTTTTTCCTTGTTTTAATTTAACCAACAAAATGATTGGAGATAATGGAGATTCTAAGAACATTAATTCCTTTGCATCATTCAATGACTTAAAAGAGGACCAAGTGGTTAACCCAATCATGCATTCTCTTCTCATTCCAAAAGAAACAACCAAGCAAAGAGACTAGTAGCAGAGATGTTATATTTTGAGTCATCAATATATCAGTGTCTACATCACACTCGTTAGTCGGGGGGTGGGGGGATCCTTTCTACATGGGAAAAGTCTTTCACAAAGTAGGTTTTTCTTGTCTTGATCAAATCCTAAATTTTTATGAGTCTCGATTAATGGGAGAATGCACATGTAACAAGTCAATATGGGAGATGTGGGGATATGTCAAGCTATGTTATACCTAAGAAACTATGTAAACTATTGTAGATGTGAGATTTTCCAGTGTCACAAAGAGGGTTTGGGGAATTCAAAAATGAAAAGTAAAAAGAGCATTTGTGGAAAATGAATACATCATGGATCTTGAAGGATGAGGACCAATGTGAAACCACCTATTCAAACAACCCCTCCCCTAGATATCTAATTCTAAACCTCCCTATATTTATGAGATTATAATATATTAAAATAACCCCTTAACCTCTATATAATAAACAATATATTGTTTTTATTTTTAGAATTTTAAACCCTTCAATATAAATCCACATGATATAATATTACTTAATTAGTAAACCCAAGTAGATATGATATATTTTTGTTAAAGGCCATGATATATTTTTGCTAAAGTTGTGATTTATACCTAACCCTAACTACAATCATACGAACATAAATATAAAATTTTTATAAAAGACATCATGTCATTATGATTAAGCTTAACAATAATCAAAATTAAAATAATTAGCAACCAACATTATTTTAGTATTTATTATTTTAAAAATCAATTATCAAAATTAAAAGATGGTTAGAGTAATTAGAATTTGAAAAAATTTAAATTGAAAATTTTTATATTTTTGGAGTAAAACATATAACTAAACTTTTTTTTACTTCTTAAACTTTAAAATTAAACTTAAAAACCTAAAATATTTCAAATTAATCTTTAAAATGATCGTTTATTAAAATATAAAAATTTCATCTATGGTAAAAAAATAGGATCCCACTTCTTCTATGGTAAAAAAATATGGACCAAAATAATATAATGTCCTTCCATAAGAAGTGAGGATCCTATTTATTTTGTGTTAATAATTCTAAAAACTTCTTCTATGGTAAAAAAATATGGACCAAAATAATATAATGTCCTTCCATAAGAAGTGATTTGTATTAATAATTCTAAAAACTTCTATGGTAAAAAAATATAGACCAAAATAATATAATGTCCTTCCATAAGAAGTGAGGATCCTATTTATTTTGTGTTAATAATTCTAAAAAAACAAGTGAGGATCTTATTTATTTTGTGTTAATAATTTTAAAAAATTAAGATATGTATACTTACAATCTTTATCACCATGTAGTGATGTTTGAATGCATTTGAAAAGCTTTTATTTGACTAGAGTTAAAATTTTGTTATTTATATAAAATTGTTAGTTTATATTAGATAATTATATTTTATAATAGTATTTTAAAATAATTATTTATATGAAATTGTTAATTTATATTGTGTAATAATATTTTTTTTAAATATTTTTTTAATTGATTAGATTTAGAATTTTATTATTTATATAAAATTGTTAATTTATATGATATTTTATGATATTATTTTAAAATAAAAGCTAAAATTTTATTGTTTTCATAATATTATTAACTTATAATAAATATATTAAAAATTATCTTATAATAATAAATAAAAAAATACAACGTCCTTCGACAGCAAATCAGGATCCTACTTTTGTATTAAAAACATATAAGGATCATACTTCTTTTGTGTTAAAAATTTTAAACCAAAAAGAAGATAAGGTCCTTCCACAACAAATGAGGATCTTATTTATTTTGTGTTAAAAATTAAAAAAAATAAAATATATCTATATATATATATAGATGATAAGGTCCTTTCTTCCACAAGAAATGAGGATGCTATGTTAAAAATTATAAAAAATAAAGATATTTATAATTAGAATCTCTATCACCATATGTTTGAATGTATTTGAAAAGCTTTTTTATTTCACTGTATTTAAAACTTTGTTATTATTTTATTTATTATATATATAAGATTGGTAGTTTATGTGGTTTATGATATTATTTTAAATTAGCACAGTCACATAATTGTGGTTGATCACCGCTGAAAGGTTGATAAGATGAAAAGAATCCTTAAAAGAATATATTAAATTTTATTATTGATTAACAAATAAACGATTGAGTTTCATTTATCTGGTGTTAATATTTTAATTTATGTTAATCACTTAGGTGGCAATCAGTTAACTATCAAAGTAATTTTTAAATATGATTAGGTAAATGTAAAAAAGTAAACACATAAACTGATGTCTTTATAATAGCTAGGAAATTAATGATTGAAATCACAGCCATTTATTTTGTGTGACTACTAAGAATATTCCAGCTATATTTAATCATGTCCATAGAAAACTTATCAAGCACTAAAACCCTATTAAATCTGCCCATTATCAATAGGTGTAACCCTTTCGACCTAAATATAAAAAATATTATATTTTATTATTTTAAAATATAAAAAAAATGAAAATGTTAGACTAAACTTTTGTTGTTTCTATCGGACAACGCAGTTCTCGCATATAGCACAAGGACCTTTATCACTCCCTCCACGTGTACCGATGGTATGCGAGTAGGCACCGCTTATCCAATGAGGGATTTGTTCTAGATATCATCTATCTATACAGTTTTCTTAAGCACATGTCAGTCTATCTATACAATTTTCTTAAAACCCAAGCACCATAAGCTTGGAGATCAGCTATTCTAGCTTCAAAAAACATGGCGACTGCTGTGGGATGTTCGCACGTTGTAGCGCCAGTTGTGTTTGCAGGGGCATTTTCTTCAGCAAAATCTCGGTTTTTCTCACCAACTAACAGCCTTTCGTTGGGCGTCTGCAATGGCAGCAGAGTGAGCATGTCTGCCGAATGGATGCCTGGCCAGCCCCGCCCTCCTCATCTCGACGGATCAGCCCCTGGGTATGTGTTCAAAGAGTTTTTATTGCCACTTCTGTTTCTTATTACAAGACTGAGATGAGTTTTGGTTTTTGAATTATTATTATCAGATGGGTTTCAAGCTTTAACAGAGTGCTGTATATTTGCAGAGATTTTGGATTTGATCCACTGCGTTTGGGCGTCGTACCTGAGAACCTCGAACGCTACAAGGAGTCCGAGCTGATTCATTGCAGATGGGCAATGCTTGCAGTGGTAAGTATTCATTGTATTACACAGTGTTTCATGTTTCATCTAATAAAATTTTGGCTTCTGTATTGTTTCTATGTAGATCATGTGTGGTTGCTGTCTTATGCATCTCAGTTATGCATCTCATTTGATAATGTCTGTTTCCTCTCATATTCATAAATCCTTAACTGAAAGGATTAGCAAAATTAGATATGACGCGTCTGCTTTTAACATGCAGTTGACCAGGTTTTATTCTTATGGTCTGTTCCTGTACCTTCACATAGCCATGGAGCCACATAGAAGTAAAGGTTGAACTTATGTTAATGGGAAGTTATGGCCTTCGTTAAGATATTATGGAGACAAGTGGTAATCCATCACAACTCGCCCAAGTTTAAAGAAGAAATTTATTCACGGTGTGTTTAGGAGCTGTTTGTTTGTACTATGTGGGAAAATGTTGGAAAAGTGTTTCCTGTAAACACAGATATGCATTGGATGGTGCAGCTACATGCTACCTATTTTAGAGTGCACAATAGTAAGATATGTCAGCAAAGTGCAAAATGGTAAAATATGTAAGCAACAAAAATTTCAAGGAAGCATAACATAATACAATCTTTTATTATTAAAATTAAATAAAACCAGAAACCACAACAGAGCTACTCTGTTTGTTATATCACAATCTCAGAAATGTCATTGGTTTGCATGCAGGCTCAGCCTATTCAGATTTACCCCATCTCATTTTCCATAACCCCATAGCCTTCCTTTTCAAATACAGCTAGTCCTCAGAATCTTCTTGGATATGCAATCCCCTTTGCTTGGACCTTCTCTTGATCCTCTCCATCTACCCCAAATCGCCTTCCTCTTCAGTTATCTCTAGCTGTGAATTGTTGAGCTACTCAAAGCTGTCTTCAAATGAATTTAAATATTATTTTTATAGGCCTTGAATCATGGAGTTCACTGATCATAATTACCCATGTTAACGAGGTCCACATCATTATTAGTTGATCACAGCTGATCATGTCAACTCAGTCCACATCATCACTGATCATTGGCTGTCATGTGGAATCTAACAAACATACTCCTAAATTTATGAGTCTCTGCCTTGTGACCCTTTTATCATTTTGTTGCTAAATACTAGGAACTACTGCTGTAATTCAACAAAATGGTAAAAACTAAATTAATTTTTTTTCAACTCAGTCCACATCATCACTGATCATTGGCTGTCATGTGGAATCTAACAAACATACTCCTAGATTTATGAGTCTCTGCCTTGTGACCCTTTTATCATTTTGTTACTAAATACTAGGAACTACTGCTGGAATTCAACAAAATGGTAAAAACTAAATTAATTTTTTTAAAAGTGATGTAGGGTTGCCATCTACTCAGGAATGCTCCAGCATCATTGTAGGTAGCAATGATAGCAATTTACATGAATAAAAAACAGTACCTAGTATGAAAAGGGCATGTAGGCTTAGGGGTAGAGTTATGTAGCTTGTTCTTAAAAAAAAAGTGTCAAAATCATAATTTTATTCACGGTGTTTGTTTAGATTTTTAAATGCTCTGAAAAGTGTCTCTTGAAAGAGATTATATATGAATTGAACTGTTGGAGGTAGCAATCCTTGCCATGAGTTTAACCAGTGCTTAGTCTGGAAAGGGCATGTAGCTTAGTCATAGAGCAGTTTATTGGCTGAAGCTGGAATTAATAAATGAGTATTTGATATGGAAAGGGATTATATATGCATTGAATTGTTGGAGGTAGCAATCCACACCATGAGTTGAACCAGTGCTTGGTATGAAAAGGCCAGGTAACTTAGTCATTGAGCAGCACCCTGGATGAAGCTGGAATTAATAAAAGAGTTTTGTTAATTTGTAATATCTCTTAGTTATTTTATTTGAAGTGTTATGGTTATTCCCTGCATTCCAAAGCATTGTATACCTCATTTGAGGTTTATACTGTCCAGCCTCTCCCAGTAGAGCTCAGGATCATTTTCATAGAAAGGACGATTTGGAACATGCCAAGTTAACAATGCCCATTCGTGGACCTCCCAAGCCATGGAGGCAACTAATAATTAGTTCGGCTTCAAAGGAAAAACTGTAAACATAACAAACTTATTATACTAACATATTGGGTTAGGATTTTAATCCAACTCATTTATTGCATGTCATCCCTATCCAGTAATTACTTGTCTGCTTGATTACTCAGTGTTGCTGATATCAATCAAACAAATTTGTGGGTTCCATCTTTAAGATATATGATTTTCTTCTTGAAATATGTTATGTTTTGTTGATTGTTGCAGCCAGGAGTGTTAATACCTGAAGCGCTGGGACTGGGCAACTGGGTTGAAGCTCAGAAGTGGGCTGCAATACCTGGCAACCAAGCAACCTATCTGGGTGCCCCTGTGCCATGGGGATATCTTCCCGTCATTCTTGCTGTAGAGTTTCTTTCAATTGCATTTGTTGAGTCCCAAAGAAACGGGGAACCAGACCCTGAGAAGAGAAAATATCCTGGTGGTGCATTTGATCCTCTTGGATTTTCAAAGGACCCTGCCAAGTTCAAAGAATACAAAGTAAAAGAGATAAAAAATGGTAGGCACTCATCCTCATTTCAGTTAGACATCAATAAATTCTCATTGGATTTAATTTTTGAGTAAAACTATAATATTCCAACAATAGCAAAATAGACAATGAAGGCTGGTTGAATTAAGATTCCATCGTTAGTTTCGCTTAGAATTTTCACACAGCGGACACAATAGAAGCTAAGGTATTTTCACCAAAACTTGTACGATTGCTTGCATATGAAATTACATATTTGCAGACAAATTGTGCCAAAACTGACAGCTGAGAATGAGTATTGTCCTTTAGCCAAAAATATGCCAACCCCAAAAAGGATTGCACACTCTAAATTAGTCAGATTCATAAAAGTAAGGCTCCCAGCTAAAAATGGACATTAAATCTTAAACAGATTTATGGGATCATTCTGAGAAGCAATTCATATACTGGATGATTTTGGGTTGCAAGATTTCTAAACATGTATTTGTTCTCGGATTGGAATAGTTTTGATCGTGAACGCCATATGAGACTTACTTTGACATAACACAGTTCTGTGGCCATTGATATGCGGAATGATTCTCATCACTAACATATGTGCTGTAAATGCTTTTAGGTCGTCTTGCACTCTTGGCATTCGTTGGATTCTGTGTTCAAGCTTCAGCGAACCCTGGAACAGGACCTTTGGAGAACCTAGCTACTCATCTCTCTGATCCGTGGCACAAAAATATTGCTGAGATTATAATTCCTAGATCTGTAATGCCATATTAAATTCAGATTTTAGTGTAGTTGTTACGGGTTTGTGAGCTGAAAGGGCTAAATTGTGTCTCGTCTGTATATGGATACATTGTAGAATGTTTGTCTTATCTGCCTATCACGAGATGTACTCTTGTGCACTCGCTGACATATTGAATGTATGTATAACAAAATAGGGAATTATATAATAGTGTATTATAGAGATTTAGATACAAAATAGAGCTATGGATATTATTCTCTTCAAACTATACAAATGAGCCATAGTATCTTGCTTAAGGAACACGCCCACAAACCTTTTTTTTTTTCAAACAGTGAAAGCGCATTCATCCAAAATTGTTGTTTATACCATTCCACAAATTCACATAACAACTGCCATATTGTTGTCGTCTTTATAGTTTCTTTTCATCAAATATATGATAAACACTTTTTTTTCCATCTTTATTATACCTTTTTTTTCAATCTTTATTATAGCTTTGATACTCTTCTTTTTGTTGTGTTGTCATGGGAGGTGTTTTTTATAGCTTAATATGAAGGAGATGTGTAATTCCTTCCGTGCTCAACATGACATGGAAAGTCAACACAAAACATTTAAAATAATATTAATCACAAAAAAAATTCAAGTCCACCATATATATATATATATATGAGATTACTATTATTTTAAATGTTTTGTGCCTACTCTCCATGTTATATAAAGTGATTAAAAGTAAGAAAATTCTTGTGTACTAGGGAGATGTGTAATTCCTTTTGTGCTCAACATAGAGTTGACACATGATATTTAAAAAAATATTGATGACAAAAAAATTTCAATGTAGACCATAAATATATGTATGTGTGTCTGTGTTTAAATGTAAAAAAATGTGTATTCCATCCATAGGTGGTTTCTACATCCCAGTATGAGGGATATGTGTAATTCTTTGAGTGATTAATATGAACTTGACAAATGGTAAAGTCTACGGAGGTATACATACCTTATCCCCTTTGGATTTGAACTTGTGAACTCTTAGGAGGAAACACATTGCTTTATATATATATATATATATAAAGTAATGTAATCAATTGAGTTTAGCTTGGGTGGTTGGAAGGAATGATTATTATCCTCGCCACCTAAGTTCAATTCTAGCAAGTTACATGTTAAGTTCATTATATATAAAAATAGAAAAATTATTATGGTTCTTCAATGATCAACATAGAGTTGACACAAGCTAGAAATCAGCTTATTTTCTTTGTGAGATTTCACAAGATCAATTCCTCTTCACCCAAGACTTTCTTTGCTACCCAACTCAACCCGCGGTTTCTATTGTGTTTAATGTGTCATATGGAATGGTTTATATCTCTTTATGACTCCCAGTTCATTGGTTGTTATGTAATTGCGGTTGTTGTTTAGTTTAATGCAGCTAAACTCATTGCATCATTTTGACAAACAGTTTGTGTGCACTTGTTGTAGATTGCATTTATACATATATTTATGGTGTATTTGATGATTATGATAGCATATAATTTGTCATGCATACACAGGAAGGAATTATAAGAAAGTCACTAAGAGCTAAATCAAGAATACACCAAAATGCCTCTATAATCCTTGATGTATGGTGTTATGTGAAGTCTGGTGTTATAATAGTCTAGGAATTGTTGCAGTTTCTTGCAATATGTATTTGGCCCTCAACAAAGATAAGAAAGCAAACTAAAATTATTGATAATCATTCACAGCTCTGGTTTGCAACAGGTACCAATATTTGGGACTTGCACACTTACTATTCCTTCTTAATTTATAACAACATCAATACAAAGAAACTCAATATAGAATGCAACAATAAATACAGGAACCTGATATGTATATGTTGGTTGTAGCGGATTACAAGCTCGTAAAAACCCTTGTATGCAACAACAATTAATCAATAGACATCGCTCATATAATGGAGGACTCGTTCCCAACTTAAAGACAGCTCTATGATGAGAAATAACTCGATCTTCAGCAATAGATTCAGCCTCGGACTGAAGGTGCAACCCAACAAGAATTTAATCGGCCCAACAAGTAATAACTCATTCCCATCAAGCAATAACTCAGCACCAACTATGAATTTTCGTCCAGGTGATGAAGAAATTGGCTAGAATGCAGAACCCTCCACTCAACATCTAGAAATTGACCCCCACAGTCACATACGCGACCCCTATTTCACAAAGAATGGTTGTCATACCTAGGTCGACCCTCTTGGGTAAAAACTTAGCCTTGAGGATGAGTAAATCGGCCCACAGTTGTAGATTTCGCCCCAGCTATCAATAAACTCGTCCATCTATGATGAAATTGACCCCCTCCATAAATATTTCAGACCATGAGCAAGAGGAAATGCTTATCCAAGGGAGTGCACTCGTACCATGAATGAATATCCATTCTCCAATGAAAGAACTTGACCCACAGTAAATAACTCAGTTATTGAATTAAAACCACTATCATCGAAGAAGATTCTCTACCAAATAAAGATGAAATCGACCCCAATGAAGAACAATGAAGAAATCAGAGTGATTTCTTCCCACAAAATGACTAGCGAGATGAAGAAATCAGAAAAACCAATCTTAGGGTTTGTCACCAAAACCCTCAAACCCCAAGCTCTAATAGCTCTCCAAGCCAAGAGGCCGAATACAAAATAATCAATCCACATAATGAGATAATAGAGGTCCCTATCTCTCATTTATAGTCCTCTTGTTCACATTTTCTCTCCAAGTGACTTTTTCTTTATTTTATTATTCCTTGATTAAATCACTTAATTAATTAATTAACCATTTTAACTCTAAAAAGTGATGTATCCATCCTTATGGCTTCGTTGGCCACTGAAAGTCACTTCTCATCATTTTATTTTATAGTGCTCTTCCTCCCGATTCCGATGAGCTATTACACTAAGAGGTTTCTCCAAGTAATATGCCTATTATGACCTTCTTAGTGAATTTAATTAAAATATGATCCATAATAACTCAAAATTACGAAAATCGTCAGAATGCAAGGGAACCAAAGCCAAGATATGCGGAATGGATCCTGATGATGAAATATAATGAATGATGCAAGTCAGGCCCAATAAAACCCCTCAATATCTCTCGAACTCGTTGTCACCCCTATCTGACTACTTTATTAGGCATAACACTCTGTAATGTAATAATGTCCCAAAATGGGGACATTGGGCCTAATGGTTAAGAACATGTGTTTCCTCTTAAGAGGTCACAGGTTCAAATCCAGAGGGGGGTAGGGTATGTATACCTTCGTAGACTTTACCAGTCAAATCGCTGGGCGAAGGGGGGTCCCTTGTCCCACAAACAAGGGGGTCTCATACACCAATTTGGTGTGCTGGCTTGGCCGTGACCTTAAAAATAGATTATTATTATTATTATTATATATAATCATTCAAGCATCAACCAATCTAGATTCTAGAAATTACAAACTTACAAATACAAACCAACATACAAATTTTTAAGCCATATAATATAAAGTAGACCATTAACTTATGGAATGAAATGAGTAACAATAACATGATTCATGACTAAATAGTATGAAGACCGAAAGGTCCAAAACAATAAACTTTAAACTTTAAACTTAGCTAGTTTTTAAATACTATGAATATGTCATCTATAGACTATGACATATAAAACAATGAAAAAGGAGAAACATCAAACAACTATCCCATCCTCCTTCCACCACCACGATTGTGGTGTGGACCTCCTCGTGGTGGTAGTGGAGCCTCCTAAGAAGGACAAAATTGTGCAAAAGTAGATGCAGACGGTTGTGGCGGAAGTAAAGATGAAGCCCCTAGTGTTGTACTTGGAATCCTCGACATGGGGACCATGGAAGTGGATGGGGGTGGCATCTCAACATGAGCATCATCATCCAAAGGAGCATTTTCCAATTTCTCTAAAACCAATACTCCATCCTCCAAATTATCCTCCTTTGGATTGTTGTCCCAATGCTTCAATTTTTTATCCATCTTCTCCTCCTCACATTAATGGGACAACAATCACAATTTGTAATGAGCATAAACCAAGCTCTCTGCCCGACCTACATTCAAACTATTTCTTTTGACACTATGGATGGAACTGTAGGTGCTCCAACACCTCTCTGCATAAGAAGTGTTCACCACCTATGAAAGCACCCGTGTTGCCAAACATTGCAACTATGGGGCAACACCACTATGCATGTTCCACCACTCGAGAGAATTAAAATTCCCTCAATATCTAATTGCAAGGTTCGTCCCAAAGGCACCATGGATAAGGATGTATTGGCTCAATTGTCTCTGTATGGTGTCACACTCCTCCTCGTTTGGGACCATTTTTTCTAATGTTGTCATATAACCATTTTGAACCTTTGGATATTGGTGTGGTTTTTTCTTGGACCCACGACCAAGTGTTAGTGATGAAAGCCATGATACATAATAGTATTTAAGTGTTAGCACATATGCTAAGGCATGTAGTGGAATATTTAACATTTCCCACCATTTTCCCACCTCTACACAAATATGATTATACAAGTTGACATATATAGGCTCAACAATGTCTTTAATCTTCCCCAACATGCTATCCATTTTCTCATACACCTCCCCAATGATTGGTCAATCTGAATCTGCAAATTTGATCATGTTATAAATTGGCTTGGTGAATTGCAACACATACTGAACCTGTGACCAAAACTGATTGTCAAGAACTGTCTCCTTCACTGCAATAGCATCTTCTCTATCGATGCTCATTTCATCCCATGCATCAATCATCACATAGCACCCAAATCTTGTCTCACCTTCAATAGGTACCTTAAGGTGATGTAATAGCTGGAAAATCTAGTTTTTGCAACCTTAAGTAGTTGCAACCTGGAATAAGTGTCATTTAAGTAATTGACCGTTGTATGACATGTGACAAATTTGATGAGTTGCTTCCCTCTTTTGTACAAGTCATTAATCCATCCACATTCTTTATGCTTGACAATATCATGCAAAAAAAGGTTCAAAGTGTGCACCAAACACCTAGACCAAAATATGTGTGGATGAGATCGCTCAATGATTTTACTTGTTCCCTTACAGTTTGTTGCATTACTGATGATTACTTAGATCATATTAGAAGGGACAACATCATTAATGGTTTTCAATAGGATCTCTGCAATGTTTTGAGAAGATGCAATGATTGAGGAGGAGTCATGTGCTACAAGAAACATTGCACCGTTAGCAGAAACACAAAGAACATTGATCAAATGTTGGTTTCTAACATTTTTCCAACCATCTGATACAATGGATACCTCAAAGTCCCCCCAATCACCTATAAACCGTGTTAGAGATCTTTGAATTTTTTCTCTTTACCTGTCAAGTAACATAGTTCTAGCTTTCTCATAGG
Source organism: Picea engelmannii (assembly GCA_009831015.1). NCBI lineage: Eukaryota > Viridiplantae > Streptophyta > Pinopsida > Pinales > Pinaceae > Picea > Picea engelmannii. The sequence continues at coordinate 78,893 of ML797107.1, forward strand.
AGGGGCTCTTATATCCTTTAAGGGATTTGTTAATTCCTTTGACAAGATCATGGCAATAGGGGGAGCGAAGCACATTGAATGGGATACCACAAGCATAGAGAAACCATACCACTTTTTCAACCACCTCATCCCTACCTCCAATATTGATGCATGAGCATCGCTCCATCTCAGCAAATGCGCCAGTGCATCAGCAAGCAAGCGCATCATCACACAAGGAGGAACGGGTTCCAAGGGAAGAGAGGCGCCAACCCTCTCATTTTGAACCCAAATTTAATTTTTTAATGAAAATTCAATGTAATTAAATGTTTGATGGCTCAAGGAAAACCAAGCCACTATATGTGTACAAGCGAGTTATTGTAATATATAGAGTCGTCTTTAATGGTTGACAATAAGTGGGATCTAGATCCGATTTGGACTAGATTCCAATTGAATGTAATTCAATGTGAGTAGGTAGATGCAGGGAAGGCTCGAGGAGCCCCTCTTTGGTAAAAAAATATCTTGTATCAAAATTCATTAGAATATGAGTAGATGAGAGAGTTGAGAGAGCTCAAGTGAGAAGAGGAGAGAAAGTGTTGAAGATTTTGTTGCAGTCCATCCTTTGTAAATCTTTGTACAGAAGCATTCAGATATAATACAAAATCATTTTTTCCTGCCTATGAGGTTTCTATGTTTTTTATGTGTAATGAATGTTTATTTTTTGAATGTTTCTTTGTATATGTGTGTATGTTGTTAGATGCATATTTTCTCCCTTTGCAGGAATTAGATAGACTTATCTATCTTTGTGGATTTTTTAGTAGTTCTGGGCTCTTAAGCTTCTGCAAGGAGTGCACACTATAGTGGTTGAAAATTGTATGAAGTCAGTGTAAGGAGTGCACTTGAACTCTGTGGCAAGTTCAGAGAAGAGTGTGCCAGGTGGGCACACCAGAACCATTCAGAAGCTCAGAAGGAGTAGTGTCAGGGAAGGCCTATAAGAGTTGCTAAACACTCTGAAGAATATTTACCAGAGTTATTGATTACTTTGAGGGATCTACAAGGAGTGCATTGAGTAGGCACAAGGAGTGCGCGAGAACTCTATCTTGAGTTCTAGGAGGAGGTTACTAGGAGGGAACATCATAAGATATATATCATGAGGATATTCGAGTGCAAATCTTCGCAGAGAGCGCAAGTGAACTTTTAGAGTTCGGGTTTCAAGGGTGAAGCTAGTGCAAGAAGGGCACTGAGGACCGTTACAAAGTCCATAAGCTCAGGAGGATGAGCACAGAGTGCCAAGAGGGCACACAAATCACTTTGAAGGAACAAAGGGCCAAGATCCTTAGAAGTTTGAGCAAGCATAAGCTCAAGAGAGATAGCACAAGTATGCATAGAGATCCTGTAAGGTGTTTACAGGTCAAGGACCTTCAAGGTTTAGATTATTGAGAAAGCATAAGGAGCATGCAGGAAGATTTTCAGAAAAATATTTAATTCTGAAGTCTTTGGAACTTCAGGGAGCGCAAGGAGAGTGCCAAAGGGTGGACTTACTTCAAGTCCAAATCTCAAGAGGAATAACACAAGGTGTGCGCAAGTGGACTTATTTCAAAGTCCAAATCTGAGGAGAAACAACGTGAGTAAAGTCCGAGGAGTCATCCTTGCAGGAGAAACATCGAAGGTTAAGCCTTCAAAAATTTGTTGAGAAATCCTTCTTTCGAAGGAAAGTGCAGCAACATAGGAGGAGAATCAACAACAACCGTCAGATCTTCTATCGGGAGAGATATGGACCGTCAAATCAGAGTCAAGAACGAAGGAGGAGCACACAAGAAGAGAATAGATCCCATCTGTTGGATATGAGTGCATGGATCGACGACCATCTAATCTAGGTAAGTTGCACGAGGTTTAATCCCTCGAAATCCTTTCAACTTCGCAAGTTCGAAGTTTTTCATTTTTATGCACAGAGGAGACAAGTTTGTCGAAACCCCAAAGCCCGAAGTGGATTTGAGTCGTCTGATTTCTAGGGACACATGTCAACAGATCGATGGATTCGGAGGACCAACTATCGGGGAGAACAAAGGAGAGGATCATTCAAATCTCTCGAAGCTTCGAAGAGTGGAGCAGATCCTCACCGTCGAATGAGAGGACACGTGGCAATAGATCGGGAGGTTCGAAGGATAGACACTCCAGGGGATTCATGAAGTGGTTTGGTACAGAGGTTCTCGAAGCCCGGAGGCCGGAATTCAATCATGGTCGTTGGTCTCTAAAGAAATGTGGAAGAAGATATGTCGTCCAAAGGTATAACACTCCGAAATATAATTGGTCAAGGAGGCGTGTAGGTTCTCGAAGTCCCGGGAGCCCGAAGAAAATCTGGACCATTGGATCCAGTGGACACATGGCAGACGATTAGAACCTTCATCATTTTGGAGGTTCGAAAGAACAAAAGATTGGAGCAGCTAGGACTCTCGAAGCCCAGAGTCCTGAAGTCATCTAGGCTATCCATTAAAGGAAACACGCGTCATCAGATCAGGAGGTCCTGAGGATGGACACTCTGGGAGAATAGAGGTAAGCAGGGTTCGATCTCTCCAGAGTCCCGAAGTCCAGAGTTGATCTGGACTGTTGATTTTCAGAGGACACGCGACAACAGATCCAGAGGTCTGGCACTCCAGAGGAAATAGGGTGCAATGTTGTTAAGGACTCCCGAAGGCCCGAAGGTCGCAATCAATCCTAGTCATCTGTTGGAGGAGGATGTGTGGTGAAATATTCCAAGTTTGGGGACGTGGCACTTTGGTAAATTTGGGTTGTCGTGCAGACAAGAACAAAAGCCCCGAAGTCCCGAAGGCATCCTAGTTGTCGATCAAGAAGGGGAAATGTGGAGGAAGGAGAGGTCTTTCGGCGTTTTGGCATCGAGAAATATGAAAAGTCATTTGTGTGCATGACCAAAGGAAATCGTTGAAGGCCTAAAGAGAAGAACATGATTCGTTGATCTGTCGGAGTATTTTGGATCGTCGATTTAAACACTTGGGCGCATTCGCTGATACGGTGATCTGGGAAATTTGTGGAAAAAGGTTGTGGACAAATCGTCGAAGGGTGAAGTGTCAAATTAGCGCTTGGTCACATCCCTTGGTCATGTGAGATGTTGGTCGAAGAAAAGGGGATAGGGGCCCAAAACTTGTTTTTAAAAGAAAAGGGGCTTAGTGAGCACCCGCGGGTTCATTCTTGGACTTGCGCATGAAAATTTGAGGACCTATGTAAAGGATTTTTGGGGCTCAGCAGGGCCCGAAGAGATGATCCAACTCCCGATTGTGAACGATCCTAGACCAGGAGGTCACACGGACCCTAGGAGAGGGTGGGGTCTGCATCAAATATCAAGGAAATCTAATATTGTTCTTATAGATCCAGAGGTTCTAGAACCACGAGGATATGGAGATGTGGAGCCACCAAATTTGGATGAGGCATCAGACTAGAGATTTTGTTTTTTACCATGTTTTTTTTGTGCATCTTCCTCTATATTTTGTATTTTTTCCTCTCTTCCTTGGAGACCTTAGTTAAAATTGTGATCCCAATGGACCCCTTCCTGTCATCACTATCCATTACACCACAAAGATGCCTCACACGGGTATATGAATCGACAAAAGCTTTTCCATTATGACAATCATGAGGACAAAACAATTCAACCGTTCAACCACCTTTCCCGTCCTCAACTTTTATCACACATTTCCATAAGGGAAACCTTGAGGGTTTTCCACCTTGATTTCCCTCTTCACCCTCTTTATCATCTTCAAACCCTTCACCATATTCATATTATGGGTCATCATGAGAATGAACAATATCCTCTTCTTCTCTCTAATGCCTATTTCTGGACAAGACCATGAGAACCAAAAAAGGAATGATAAACGACAAGAAGACCATTTTCCTCAAGTTTTAGATGAACAACCTGCAATGAAATGAGGGAGAAGAAGGAATGGGAAAGAGTAGGAAAGGAGAAAAAAACCATAAACATTTAACAAAGTTAACCCAAACAAATGAGGGAGTTGGGGTTTGGGATTACCTCTTCAGCTCTTGAAACTTGAGATAGATGGTTGCCTTTGTTCTCTCTTCCAAGCTCCTCTTTTCTAACTCTTCCAAGCTCTCATTTTCTCTCTCCTCCAAGATCTCACAAATGTGCACTCTCCAATCTATTCTTTGTTCTCTCCTCCTCTCCAAGATCAAGTAAACATAGATGAAAGAATCAGGAGAAATAGCTCCTTTATTCTCCTCATTTATTTCCCATAAACCCTAAGCCTAGGGTAGGACCCACCCTTTTCCTAAATCATAAATTTTTTTATAAAAAATGTGATTTTTTTTCCTTCGTGTCGAAGCGTTCGGGTCCCTCAGGAAGCACGTGCGAAGGGTGCCCATAACGCCTTCAGAGCATGCTCTAGCATTTATGAAGTGCCTCTGGAAGCGTGACACTTCCAAATTGGTAGGAAGTGTGTTTTGTAGGCTAGATCGCGCTTCATAAATTCGGAAGTGCGCTCTGAGGCAAGCTTCCTATGCACTCGCGCTTAGAGTGAGCTTCCAACATTAGAGCCGGGGGGTGCGCTCTTGGTAACTCTGCTTCAAACTAAGGAAACTAAGCTACCCTAACCTAGAGGGAATCCCTACAAGTCAATATAACCTAATCAACTGTAGTAATGGGAGAGTCACTTGGACTAGGTTGACTAAGAAAACTAGCAAATTTTACCAACTCACTCTCAATGTTGAAAACAGATTGAAGTGTGCAAGTTGTTTGCTAGATTGAACAAGCCTTAGAGGATGTGTTATTTAGACAAATATGTTTTTTATGATTATGCTTGGATTGGTAACTCTGCTTCAGACTAAGAAAACTAAGCTACCCTAACCTATGGGGAATCCCTACAAATCAATATAACCTAATCAACCGTAGTAATGGGAGAGTCACTTAGACTAGGTTGACTATGAAAACTAGCAAATTTTACCAACTCACTCTGAATGTTGAAAACAAATTGAAGTGTGCAAGTTGTTTGCTAGATTGAACAAGCCTTAGAGGATGTGTTATTTAGATAAATATGTTTGTTATGATTATGCTTGGAAAAAAGATAGAAATGAACTTAATTGATTACAATGGTTCAAAGGAACATTTTTCTTTCACATACATCTAGTGACACTTAAAATAGAAAGGCACCATGATACTTGGATAGATATAACCATAAATCTTGAAAGGACAATGTGATGAAATCAAAGCTGCAGCAGAATAAAACACACATATACACTACTTTATGCAAAGCAAGGGACACTAGGAGCTTATGCTCAAGATATCTCTGAAGGATAAATCATATTACTAAATCGTCATTCCCATGTGTTACATTTTAGTGTGTAAATGGTCCCTTATATAATAATAGGTGACCGTAAAAGCTATGTCATAATTAGATAATTAGTTCAAACCATATGCATAACTATCTCCACAATATCTCCTAAAATCTATCAACATATCTTCATCCCTAACCTCTCTCATTTCTTCTCATCTCTAATTCATACATAGACTTCTAGCATTAGCCTGCCCCATCACAAAGACATTGTTTAATTTATTATTAAACATCACAAGTTTAGGAATTAATCCTTCATACGAGTACTTGCAATCTTAATTGAATTGGCCCCTTCTTTATCTTTATGTTATTTGCATTCATCACTCTTCATCTACAATATTTGGTCTTCTTCATTTTCATCTTGTACTTGCAAAATATAAACATTGTTGAAGTCCATATAAAAAAATAACCATTCGCTGGAATACATGGGTCACCAGTCATTGTGTCAGTCAGTTCTTTAGGAAACTCTTTCTCGTACATGGTTCATCAACCATTCTTCCATCACAAGTTTTTGTACATGTACCTTTTACTCCCCCTACATCATAATCACCATCATCCTTATCCTAAGTTTTTGGCTTATTGGTAACCATGTTCTCTATGCTCTTGCATTAGACTACCAAGGAACAAAAGAACTATTCATGGGATCATGTCCATGAGTTCATCAATGCTGGTAGATTGGCTCCTCTAACCCACTCTTCCTATGGCTCTATCTTCCATCACGCAAACTTTTGTTTCATAGTTTGCTCCACAAAAGTTCCTTTTTCATAACTTGTAATTTCCCTTTCATGCTCAACTACTCAAGTCCTTTTTTCATGACTTGAAATCTCTCTGGCTACCTCAAATCTTTTGTCATTCGTAGATTGCTTCAAATTGGTGGTTCTTCTCCTTATAATATAACAAATTATGGGGAATACATTTCTCATCGGGATTACATTAGGTACTTACAATTTCATATACATCTTAGGCTACTCTAGCCATTTTACAACATATGAACAAGACCATTTTCTTATTAGAACATTATTTAAGGACCATTAAACTTTTTAGGGATGTATTTTCTATGGATTTATTGTATCTGCATCAACACATAATAATATTTATTCTTTACCTTGCTTTGCTTTCTTCTTCTTCCTTTTTCTTTGTGTCTTACGATTTTCTTCCACTGCTTCATTCCTCTTGCATTTTGCTTTTGTGCTTTGCTTCTACTGCTTCACTTTTCATGTCTTATATTTATTTTGATCATGTGTAGGAGTCTACATTCTACTTTCTTCTTCTTACACCTTCTTTCATCTTGCTTTCGTTGCATCATCATTGTCACATTATGCTTCTTATTTCACCTTTCTATGGCATTTTCCTTCTACTAAGCCCTATATGTCATTTCTCAATATCTTGTACCTTTCTCTGAGTCTCAATGTGTTGACCTTCTTCCTCGACATATATTTTTCACCTTGCTAGGTACCTCACCTAGGTTGTCTCTTTCTCTGAACTTGGTCTTTTGGTATTTATGGTCCTTATTCACCTTGGAAATTTTCTCTAAACTCTTTACTCTTCGGGCTTCAATAGATGTAGGGATTCTTCTTTCCATATGCTTCTTTCATGGATTCAACATCATCTTCTCTCTTTATCAATCTTCTTTCTGTTATCATATTATTTCATCATCAATCACCTTCTTACATAATTATTCATTTGAATCTTCCACTACAATACCTTCATAAAATTGTTTCTTGTAGGAAGGGCACCTCCATCCAACAAGACACCTATGACACTATATTGGAAAACTTAATTCACACTCTAATGTCACGAGTTTACATGAATTTACCTTATACACTAACAATTTGAATGATTTTTTACTTCACTTAAACCTTGAATCCAAACTCTCAACTTAAACCTTGAATCCAAACTCTCAACCTAATTGCATGACTTAACATAATTGTTAGGGTGTCTAGTTACATCATGTATCGTTCTTCATACAACAAATTACACATCAATGACTTCTTCACGATTCTTGAAATTCAGATTCAACTTTGACTTTTTACTTATTAAATTAATAAAATAACCTCAATTTTGACTCTTGGAGATCAAATTTCTATCTTGACTTGAACTTTACATCACTTTTCAACTATGATTTTAACTTGCTTCTAACATTGAATTTGTCTCTTTACATCCATAAAATCTCAATGTTTCATCACTTAGCTTATACTTGACTTTTGACTCAATGATTTAAATGACTTGACTCGACATTAAAAATTCTCAGGCTTTTCGTGATTTGGCATTGGCTTAATAACTATTAATAGGATTCACGATTCTTCCAAGTTGATAGTTATCTTTTAATCCTCTTCATGTGGGGGTTGTCTTCGAATCGCCTTGGCAGCGACTCTCCTCCTTCTCACAGATTTCACCACACATTCCATCCTTCTGGCTATGGCCTTCCAATAGGATTTGGCTGTCTAGAATTGTTGGCTCTGCAACTTGACTCCATTCGGCAGCTCACTTCTGCACTTATGCATTCTGCTCATATTTGCAATCATTTCAGATCTACTCAAATCTACACTCTTTTGTACTTATGCAGATGGCTCACAGACCACACGCTATCTCCTACAATCATTTCTACTCACAGCAGCAAAATTGGTATTCACAACAACACGACATCACTACGGGACCAGTTGTCAGAGGAGCACAAATGTCTTTTGGAAAATTCCAACAGCTGCCTTACTACATCCACGCCAGCAATGCAGAGCCCCTCTCAGTGGAAGACAGATTTACCTCCAAGGTGAGATCATTTACTCTTCCAATGTCTCTCCTCACCTAACCCGTGGTTTCTCTGATCTGGTGATCTCTCCATTCTCAATGCCAATACCAATTTCTCTCCAGATCAGTAGTATATCAACACAGAAAACAAAAAACAAAAAACAATCTTGTATACTCTGCTCTACACAGCAAATAAAGCACCACGAGGGCAGGCATGAGAACTCAACCTTCAATCAATTTCTCCACTCAACAGAGTCTCAATCCCATCAAATTCACCAAAATGGCATTCACATGAAACACTCAAGTTGTCTCTCTACGCAATTTTGTTCTCCAACAAACTAGAGATTGCCCCCCAAAGGGGAAATTATATTACTAAATCATCATTCCCATGTGTTGCATTTTAGTTATACAAATGATTCCTTATATAACAATAGGTGATAATAATAGCTATAACAATAGGTGATAATAATAGCTATGTGATAATTAGTTCAAACCACATGCATAACTATATCCATGATATCTCCTAAAATCTCTCAACAAATCTTCATGGATCTCTCAACATATATTCATCCTTAACCTCTATCATTTATCCTCATCTCTAATTCATACATAGACTTGTAGAATTACTCTACATCATTACAAAGCTATCATTTAATTTAGTATTAAACATTACAAGTTTAGGAATTAATCCTTCATAAGAGTACTTGCAATCTTCATTGAATTGGTCTCTTCTTTATCTTTATGCTCTTTGCATTCGTCGCTCTTCATCTTCAATCTTCATCTATGATCTTTGGTCTTCTTCATTCTTCATCCTCGATCTTCTTCATTTTCATCTTGTCCCTGCAAATCAAAAACATTATTGAAGTCCATATAAAAAAGTAACCATACACCAAAATACATGGGTCACCAGCGGTTGTATCTGTTGGTTCTCTACAAAACTCTTTTTTGTACATGGTTCATCAAACATTATTCCATCATAGGTTTTCATATGTACCTTTTACCCTCCCTACATCATCATCATCATCATCATCATCATCTTTGGTTTTTAGTGTTGGGTGTTTTGATCCACACTTGCGCGTGTCCTTGTTAATGTCGGGGAGTTTAGACCCAAGGTTCGTCAAGAGTTGTCCAACAAAAAACCCAGAGAACCGACATATCAATCTTCGGCCAAGGCCAAGGAAGGTCTCGCCTAATATGCAGAGAGGATCACAGAAACCATAAGGTCTTGTGATAGGGATGAAGGCTAAACACACGAAGAGTCATCAAGATTGGCATCCATTCAGCTCGTATCCGACAAATTATTAGGACTAAGAAGTAAAACAATACACACACATATTCAACTCATACATGATAAACACAGATTGGATCAGAACTGTCGCATCTTTATTACTAGATCTATTCCATCACAACAGAGGTATATATTGCGCAAAACAGATATATGTGACAACCATAGAACTTCATATCTTCTCTATCTAAATCCTGAGAATTACAACACACTACGCAATGCACTTAGTCTCAAGACTCAGACATATAACATACATAGAAGTATATCCAAAATCATTGCAATATTACAATAGGCTTAGAGTGAGCTCAATTCTAAGGACTCAATGAATCTCTTTTCCTCAATATCTAGCTAGCCTCATTTCTGATATCACTGGTTCCTTTTATAGATTTCTTTGCTCAGGAGTATTTTCTCTTTCTGCTCTACTCCAATCACTCGAGTGACAAAACTACCTCACACGCTTCTAGCATCTACCTACAGGTCATGTAACCTTAAGTATTTGGGGCGATTTTAACTGCCCTTCCAGCTCATCTCTCGTCAGCTCCACGATCCCTTATGTTGCTGGTAGTATTCATTTGAGAGGATTTTTCGATGATTCTTTTCTTGATTTTGACGCATGTCTTCTTGATTTCTGGTGTGCATCAAAGCTGAGACTGGCGCGTGTTCAATAATATTTTAGGTTTGTTGTGAGCTGTTAAAAATCAGTCTGATGTGCACTCTCTATCATTCCTCGCACATTTCCTTAAGCGTGTGCAAAATTATGGAATGAGCACACACAACTCCGTCTGTGCATGCGTGCAAAACTGAACCCAAATATTTGGGTGCCAATGGCCCCCCACCATTATTGTTTGTCTTGTTCTCGATCCAACAACTTTATGGAATGACCTCTACAATGGACAGAACAATGCTTTTGAGTTCTTGCACGAACTCATGAAATTGACACTCTGGCTTAGTAAAATGGTCATGGAGTGTCTATGTAAGTTGGACCGCCACATCTACGTATGTAATTGTGACTTGAGGGTTTGTAAGGTCAGTATTGTGGAGTTTTTAGATGAGAGGGCCAACAACAACCAAGACATCAGAGAGTTGAGTAAAAAAGGTCAAGGCCTTATCAATCACGATAGAGATCATATCAGACATGTTATGCTACTCAGCCCATGCTGCAATGATCTCCTTTGTTCTTATTGAGATATCCTTCATCTTAGTGGTGCTCTCCCTGGGAGTCAATGAAGTTAGGTCTCATTTTTGTTGTGAAACTTCTATTTTGGCCACGCGAACCCACTCTGCAATTGTAGATACCTCCGACAGGGTTTAGAGGTGATTCCATAGGGTCGAGCCGTATTCGACCAATTTCGAGAATGCTTCCACCCGTCATTGACAAATGTGGAGAGCCATTTGGGCCAACTTAATCAGTGTCAGGAGTTGTGAGGTGGGTGAATCGGTGGGAAGCGTTGGTTGACGAATGGTGGTGAGCTACGATTCGAGATGTTGCAGGCGAGCCTTTATTGTTGAGAGCTTAAATCCCATAGGAATGTCATAGCCATGAGAAGAAGTTGTAGGAATCATGGCATATAATCTATCCACATCCCCAACCAGGTTAATGAAAGTTCTACGCATCTTAGTGTATTGGTCCTGAGCGACTGTGTGTGTCGACCTGTCAGTGTCATACTTCCTTTGTAAGACTTGATTCTCCTAAATTTATATTTGGTATTACTCACGCGTCTGATTGTGCGTGGTGATATCAACTTGATGTTGAAGTTGTAATTTTGCATGGGATTGTTCAAGATGGTTGTTACGCTCACCCAATTCAGAGAGGAGGGTGGCAGCACAATCTTGTATGAGACGAGTGGTGATGGGTGCTAATGGAATAACACCATAGTTGGCATCAAAGGTAATTAATGTGGGGGGATCCACTCAAAGGAGTTGAGTGGAGGCACTAGAATTCATGTCGAAAGCTAACAACCACAAATTATTGTCTGGTATTGGTGTTTTCCCCCCTAGTTGTCGATAAATATGGTCGATGTTACGCATAGCCTCAGAATGCAGTTGTTGTTGCAACAAAAATTGGGGTTTTAAAGCATCTATTAATGTTGTGAATCCCAACGTCATCTGGGCATGTCCTGGATGAGTGGAGGGATTGGAATTGTGAATGGAGGAGTCGGTTCATTGTCACTTAGCCCCCAGTGGGGTTGGTTGAACTAGAGGCTACTCAGGCAAGGGATCATGAGGGAACTTGTTGGTCACATCAGTATGGTAACCCATGTCGTGGGACGCCGCACATTGATTATGTTGTCACGTGGCTTCGACCTTCTTTCAGTCTTGATTGGGCTTAATGTGTGTCTCTAGCATCGCAATGTCCTCACTTGGAAGTGGTTGAAGATGTGCAGGCCATTCAACCACACCTTGTTGTATGTCGGCCTTAGTAATACAGAAAGGAAGGAGTGTCATTGAAATGCCCTGGTCATCATTGGGATAGATGCATACATTATGTAAAGTACATTCAAAGAGAAGGTAACCATCATACCTGTTCGTGTGGGTGTGCAAAATACATTCTTACAACATGGTTTCCTGGATGATTTGTTGGTACCATTCATGGAATTGGTCGTTGTGATAATTTTGGATGTGAGGATCCTTATTCTCTTGTAGTCGTAGAAAAAAGGGATCTTCAAAGGAATGTTGGCTTCCAATAGTCCATTCAAACCCTCGAGGGGGTTGCCAGAGCACCATAGCAATCAACAATAAAATCTAACTCTAATGAAACTCTCTGTTGGAATTATGGGTGTCTAAGAAGTCATTAATGAATTTTCTTAGCACATATTGAGCCCATGCCATTTGAATCCTGGAAATGCATCATTTAGCTGCAGCGACAACCCCAAATGGGCACTCTTGCTTGGTACAATTGTGTAGGATTTTGAAAGCTATGAGCTAAGTAGAAAAGCAAACTGGACTGACATTGATTTATGAAATAAGTATTCCACACCTTCCATGATGGTTATAGTATGTGCCACATATCCCTTGTTGGGAAACATCCTTATCCATTGTGACTTTCTATGGGTCCTTTCCCTACATGGGTAGGCCTGTCACATGGCAGATTGTAACTTCATCGATGAGGTGCTTTCCCCCAGCCAGAAGTACACGCCATGTATCCAGGTGAGTAACAGGCAGACACACAGGGTGACGATCCTACTTTTCCCAAAGTGAGGATAGTCCATTAGGAGGAGGATGCCCGTCTATTAGAGAGTATGGCCCCACTCTTGTGTGAGCGTTAATGGTTTTCTGTAGGTGTTGTGAATGGTGCGAACATAATGGTGGAAGGCCAAGGTGGGGAACTGCTCAAGGTCGTGAACATCATAATCGATGAACTAGACATCATGTACCCTCTCTGTTCGGGAACCCATGAACGTCACATGCCGAGGTAATGCTAGTTCTTTTGGTTGGCAGTCGACGACAACCCTGGATTTATTTCGTCCATGTGGTCTACTTGAGGAGGCCATGGAAATTACTATGTTGGGCGCTTGGAAAAGTTGTGGATAAGGAAAGGGGTGGATGGTTCTTGGTCATTGTTCGGCTAATGTGCCTATTTAACTAATATTAGGAGCTTTCTTATAGATGGAGGAAGGTGCATACAAATCTGGCTAGTATTAATGGAAAAAGTGGAAAATTACCAAGTGATTACTAAGGAATAGTTGGGCGGTGTGTTGGAAGTAACTGCCATCGACGTCTGGCATATTTACTTGTACCATATTTTTGAAATGCCATCCTCTTTTTAGCTGATTGGAGGTTGCATGAGTTGTTATCGCCATCATTTGTGATCTTGTAAGTCATATCACTCCTTAGGTAGTAAATGGTATTTGATGACCAAGTTAATTGCCACACGTTTGGGTGCTTTGGGAAGGTTGTAGCATCTATTGTTGGCATCCTCGTGAATTATATGTTGTGTAGGTATTTTATAACGGAAATGTCACCATCATGAGGTGTGAGAAGCTCGGGATGGGACCACGGGGCCCAAAGTGTGATAGGGACATCTACATACATGCACACCAGTGAGTCATCGGGGGGCACCATGCATGTTTCATGCACCTCCCTATAGGGTACTGATAAGCTACATAAATGAAACTACTTCGGGTAGGCCACAATGCCTCTTCACATGTATCCATCCTATTTGTTTTATCTCCCAAGTATCCTTGGTTATGTACTTCTTGTAGACTTCGTCTGTTTGCTCAATGGGGTTAGTAGTGCTAGGATGAGACGAATATTCTATGTTTAGCAAGAAGATTGTAGCGAAATCCTTCCCCTCCACATTTTATTCCTTGCAAGGTGTGATGGAGACTCTCAATTCCGAGAGGGAAACCTTATTTTGACTCCTCATTCTTGGCTTGAGCAAGCATCTGTGGCGTGTCTAAGGTGGATGCATGGAAATCCACCGCCATTCACATGAACACATATCTTTATGAATGTATGTATTAGGTGTGAACCTTTCCCACATAGACGCCTCAATAGTTGTCCATTCCTAATGAGGTTGTCGATGTGCAATCCACCAGTGTGTGGGAATTCCTAGGAGTACTGTGTCATGTGCACGATCTCTCTAATGCTTGGGGATGTGTTGGATCCACACAATAAATATTTCCACTGATTCTGAACCATCATACTAATATGAGCCATATTCTTCCCTACGCACCTCTACAGAGATATGCACACACCTCCTGATTGATACCTCATAGAGCCCGTTTTTCCATCGATCCATAGCATCCTCAAAATCCATGTCATGAGACTTAACGCTCCTCCAACTTAAATCTTCATCTGTGTTGGGGTTAATGTAGTCCTCCCTGCATCATGTGATCTTATAAATGTTCTCGATGATTGAGCTCCATGCATCCTCATCCACATGCTCACTATATCGGTCACCTTCATATGGATCTAGTGGCACGACCACACATAGGGTGTCTATTTCAAACGACATCTATCTTTTCTTCAAGTTTAACATTGCATTATTATCAAAGGCCCAATCAATGCCCAATAATGAAGGATATGGATCACATTCATCTATAATCTCCATGAACACAAATTTGACTTTTATTTTCACTCCTTCTATGTTTGCTTCCACTTGCTCCAAATGACCTATTGGGTAGATCTTGTATTGATTGGACAAGCGGCGATGGATGGGAGACTAGACTAAATTCAGATTACCCATCAGCTCCCAATATTTCTTCAACAAAATATTCATGTCGGACCCCAGATACAACATGATTCCATCGATGTCATAATCACCAAGACTTTTTGTCATCTTAAATTCTCGACCAATGCGTTTTTGCTTGTTGACTTGACATACATCTCTTTCTGGTAGCAGAGAGGATATGGTAACCTCCACTCCTTGTTCCTTCATGAAAGTGGATACCATCTAAATCAACTTACTTACATCTTCTGGATCATTTAGCAGTCACAAATAACAATGCAAGAAAGAACTTACTTGGTCTTCAGAATATTCCTTGCGACCCAGTTCATGTAAGACTTTTGTGCGGTTGCAATTCCTCCTGGCATTGTTCTTCATAGGCCTTTTTCTTAACATGTCACAACTTAATATCTCTACAAGCCTCCTCTATTGACCATTTCATCGTGCACTAGAATTCTTGCACGTGAGCCTCCTCCAATGATCTTTGCATCGCGTGATGCGATTCCTCACGCGCACAAACCTCTTATAGCGAACTTTGCATCACACGTTACACTTATTCACTGATTTGAGCCTCCTCTAGTGACCTTTGTGTCACCCTCTGCACTTATTCCTAGATCCGAGCCTCCTCGAGTGTCCTCTGAGTCATGCATTGCAACTCCTCACATGTTATTTCTTCTTCTATTTCTCTCTACGCATCACACAAAAATTGTTTTTGTTAAACAACATCAAATTTTGGAGGGGGCTGAGGTACCTTCCTTATCATTCCGTCCAGATTTTGACCTGAGCCTTCACCATGCTCAAAGTCTGATCCTATCTTCGCCCCTCTGCGGGTTACCACCTGGACATCATCATCCTCATTCTTCTTCTTATTCTTACATGACACCACATGCACGATGTTATAGTTGGTCTTCTTATCCTCCCACTTCTTCAGTAATTCGGGACAGTCTTCGATGACATGCTGAGGCCTATAACAATATGGACATAACATGTGTGATTTGGTAAAAAACGTGAGACATGACCAATCTCATCGCAATTAAAACATGTGGGGGGTATACCTCCCTCTCTGCCATATCATTGGTCGTGACTGCGCCCATATCCACCCCAGGGACCTCCTTGTTAACCGCCTCTTTCCGCGCCACCACACTCACCACCTTTCTTCTCCTCCTATACTCAGAATGTATCATGGGTATTTTCTTGCATTAACTCAAGTGAGCGGAAGATATTGACATCATGCCCGATGGATTTACATAACTCTCAGAATAGAGTGTGATTCGTCGTCTAGTACTTCTGCAAGGTTGGGCAGCAAGGTGGTAGATAAATGGGCGACCAAACTAACTTTGGTTTACCCATCACCTCCCATAATTTCTTCAGAAACATATTCACGCTGGACCCCATATCTAACATGATTCCATCCATGTCATAACCACCAAGCTATGTTGTCATCTTAAATTCTTAGCCAATGTGCTTTTGCTTGTTGACCTGGCATACATCTCTTTCTAGCAACAAAGCAGATATGGTAACCTCCACTCCTTGTTCCTTCATGCAAGTGACTAACATATGATTCAACTTACTTGCAACTTCTGAATCATTTAGTAGTCACAAACAACAATGAAAGAAATAACTTACTTGGTCTTCAAAATCTTTCTTGTGACCTAGTTCATGTAAAATTGTGCGTGCGTTGTAATTCCTCCTGGCGTTGTTCTTCATTTTCCTTTTGCTCAACGCGTTGTAACTCAATCTATCTTCAAGCCTCCTCTATTGGCCATTACATCACGTGCTATACTTCTTCGCACATGCGAGCCTCCTCCAAAAATCTTTGCATCGCATGCTACAATTCCTCATGTGTGCGAGCCTCTTCCAACGACCTTTACGTCAGACATTGCACTTCTTCATGGATCTAAGCCTCCTCCAACGACCTTTGTTTCACCCCTTGCACTTCTTCCCAGATTCGAGCCTCCTCGAGTGACCTCTGAGTCACACGCTCTTTCTTCTTCCAGTGCTCTCTACTCGTCACACAAAAAACTATTTTTGTTGGGCAGCATCAAACTTTGGAGGGAGATAAGGTGTCTTCCTTATATTTCCATCTGACTTTTGATCTAATCCTTCACCATGCTCGAAGTATGCTCATGTCTTCACCCATCCACATATTACTAACCAGACATCCTCCTCCTCATTCTTCTTTGTATTCTTGCGCGGCTCTGCATGCACCATGTTACAGGTTGTCTTCTTGTCCTCCCACTTCTTCATTAATTCGAGACAATCTTCGATGACATACTCAGGACTATAACAATATGCACAGAGCATGCACAGTTTGGTACAAAATTGTGAGACGTGACCAATCTCACCATAATTAAAACATGTGGGGGGTCTACCTCCCCCTCCTCAATATCCTCAATCGTGACCACACCCATATCCACCCCAGGGACATCCTTAGTAACCACCTCTTTCCACACCACCATGCTCACCACCTTTCGTATCCTCCTATACCCGGAATGCATCTCGGGTATTATCTTGCAATAACTAGAGTGAGAGGAAACTATTGACATCATGCCCAATGAATTTACAGAACTCTCAGAATGGGGTGTGAGTCATCGTCTAGTACTTTGGCAAGGTTGGGAAAAGGGGTGGCACGTCGCCCCATTGTCTTCATATTTCACACCATTCCATCAACCCAGATGGAAATGGAATGGGTGCGCCCATTGCCACATAATTTGGCAATACAGGTAATTCATCTCTTTGATGCACTTTTGAGTGAAAGGTGGTACACCATACATGCTTGTGCACAACCTTCGTCTTAGCCATATCCTGTAGTTGTATCATCAAGTTGGCCAGTTGTGACTGCACCTGTGCCAAACTTGTCGATGTCTCTGCCCCTCCCGATGTAGCTTCCAGACGCATGGAAATTTCTACCGCCTTTTCTTGAGTCGTCACCTTCTACTAGGTGATTGGCACTGGGATATGGGGAAGTAACCCTACAATAAACCATTCCATGTGCTACACGTCCTGGATTTGGAACGTCATCCTATCCAACAACATTTTAAACCACTGGTCATAATCCCATACAGTCTCTCCTTCCTTGTACTTGATCTCTTTTATCTTTGTGATACATTGGGATTCTGACTTAGGTTTCTATAACTCCATAAGTAGATCTTGCTTAATCTCGGCTAAGGACCTCACCTATCCCATTGGTGCAATAGCCTTATACTTCATATACCACATCAAGGCTCTATCCCTAAACGTGATCTCCAACTGTGTGATTTTGGTTGTTTCGTGTGTCATTCTCTTCACAGACCATATTGATTCACATGTAAACCAGTGTTTCTCTGCATCATCCTTACCCATTCCATGGAACACGCATAGTCTTAGCGTATTGTCATGATTTTCCATCTTCAAACTTAGCTTTTTAGTCTTCTCTGACTCCTAGAGGCTTGATTTTTCCATACCATTATTCCTCATGGTAAAGTATTGTTGACTTCACCTTATTCTTCACTCATCTCTTCACTTCCCTCTTATTCTTCTCTTTTTTCTACTTCAATATCTTCACTATCTGATGTGTTTTATTCTTATTTAAAAATGCACAAAAGGGGTAAGACCATATTCTTCTGAAACTTCTCACGAGGTGACCCAAAGAGTTGTCTACATCCAGTCGCGCAAGATCATCTACTATTGTCAATTTGTCTCCCCCACCACTATGGTATCCTCCATCTTCCTCTTCTTTTGGCACACCAACAAGATATTCTCTACCTTCCAATCCTAACTACGCATCACAAATGTGTGCTCTATCTTCCAAGCCAACCTTCGCACTACAAATATGTGCTCTGTCTCCCAGTCCAATCTATGCACTTCCACTTTGCGTGCAATCCTCCTCCTTGAACAACGCACTATTGTTTTTCATGCCATCCTCTCTTCTCATCAATGCACCACTACTCTACACTTCATCTTCTTCTAAGGTTGTAACACTCTGCAACAACCAAGGGGTGTGGACTTCGTCACCTAGGCCCAAACTAGTGTCACTACTAGTATCCCTACTAGACACCCTATCCTCATAAGTGCTCCACTGTGGCACAACATACTCTCTCGCACTACCACTTGGTGCGGTTTATTTTCTCTTCATCTCCGACACGACCCCTCGTTGCACGCCCCTGGATAATTCTTTTCCATATCTCTTTTCCTGTCTTTTTCTTATCTCAACTCTTCTTGCGTACCTCTCGACTCTTTTCCTCCTTTACTCCCCTGGGTCGATTCCATACCTCACCTCATCTCAACAATTTATGGATCATATTCAATGGATCCATCTCCTCTCTAACTTTCCTGCATCTTTTCTACCCCCCCAACACTAGGGGAGTTTAATCAGCCATTTGATTGGGCTCCATGCGCATCATCCCTATTTCCACGAACAACATTTTTATCCAAAGTGGAATTTCCCCTAGCATCTGGTTTCTCGGTCCTTCTGCAAACTTTCTTTCATCCTTGTTGAAAGAGTTGGTGTGTTCACAAAAAATTCAACAATTTAACCGTCTTTTACTCGAGAAAACTAGATGTTGATCGCCTGAGTCCACTTGTTATCCAACACTTTCATTTCTTCAAGCTTGGCTTGATCCCAAACCATTGGTGCGAACAACCACACGGGAGAATTGGTAGTAGTTTTCCTTTTTAACCATTCAAACAATAAACAAGGAAATTCAACAAAGAAAATCTCATGAATATCTATGTACATATACCTATCCTTCCATTGGTTGAAATTCACTCTCAGTCCCTGGGTTTCTAGCAGGGAAATTCATGCTCTTTTGTAGTCAACCAGTCTCTCCTCTCAAGATGGATGCCACCTCATTTCTTGCCTTCATTATTCCCAACAAGAATTTCAGGTCCCAGAAATGGACCATTTGTTGGGCATTTTTATCCACACTTACGTGCTTCCTTCTTAACACTAGGGAGTTTAGACCCAAGGTTCGTCCAGAGTCCAAAAAAACCCCTAGAGCACCGACATATCAATCCTCGGTCAAGACCGAGGAAGATATCACCTGAGATGTATAGAGGATCAGTGAGACCATAAGGTCTTGTGATAGAGATGAAGGATAAACACATGAAGAGTCATCAAGGTTGGCATCCATGCAGCTCATATCTAACAAATTATTAGGACTAAGAGGTAAAACAATACACACACATATTCAACTCATACATGATAAACACATATTGGATCATAACCGTCACATATTTATTACTAGATCCATTCCATCACAACAGAGGTATACATTTCACAAAAGATATATATGTGACAACTATATAACTTCATATCTTCTCTATATAAATCCTTGAAATTACAACACACTGCAAAATGCGCCTAGTCTCAAGACTTAGACATATAACAGACATAGAAATATATCCAAAAGCATTACAATATTACAACAGGATCAGAGCGAGCTCAATACTAAGAAATCAATGAATCTCTTCTCCTCAATATCTATCTAGCCTCATTTATGGTATCACTACTTCCTTTTATAGCTTTCTCTGCTCGTGAGCAATCTCTTTCTGCTTTCCTCCACTTGCTCGATTGACAAAAATTCCTCGCACACTTATGGGATCTACCTGCATTCCATGTAACCTTAAGGAATTGGGGTGATATTAACTACCCTTTCTTCCCATCGTTTTTCAGCTCCACAATCCCTTGTGTTCCTGGAAGTAATCATTCGAGAGGATTTCATGATGATTATTTTCTTGATTTCGACGTTTGTCTTCTTGATTTCTGGTGCACATCAAAATTGGGACCGGAACGCATTCAATGATCTTTTAGTCTTGTTGCATGCTTTCAAAACTTGATCTGGCGTGCACTCTTTTTCATTCTTCACTCATTTCCTTAGGCACACACAAAACTAGTGAATGAGTGTGCACAACTTCATTTGTGCACGTGTGCAAAACTTAACCTAAAACTTTGGGTGCCAACATTTGGATTACATGTAACCTTGTTCTTGATGCTCCTAAATCACAATGATAACCATGTTTATTTGATAATCATCAAGCATCAAGGATTTAAATTCCTAGTTTTCATTAGGTGCCATCCACATAAAGAGATCATGTGCCAATACTTAAGTACAAAATTAGAAATTATGATTTAGGACAATGTTAAAACATGATATTATTAAGTGTCAAAACACGAGTTATGAAATTGATTGATTTTTATTGTTATGTATATCAATGAAGACATTAGAGCTAATGAATTACACTAATTTGTAGCATTTAAAATACCATCCAATGATGATTATTTAGAACATGTGAATTAGGTGTGTTATTTTGGATAGTTTGCAGCTGCACACAAATAGTGATCTAATGATGTATCTTAAAACATTCCAGATTGTTAGGTTATAATCAATGAATAGTAATCGATCCCATCATCATTTAAAACATGTCAACCACTATACAAAATACCATAGATTAAAGATATAATGCAAAGCAGTGAAAAATCCCAAGTGTTGACAACAATATCCAAGCAATTGTGAACTATGTAAACTATGTAAACTATGTAAAAAAATATACCAACAATGAAAAGTATCGAGTTTAGTAGAATGCCTTAAATGGTTTGTTGAAGGTGTTTTCCATTTCATATTGGGAAGAGACCAGAAAATAAGTATGTAAACCCTCAAAACAACCTTGTAAATAGTGAGTGATTTTCCTTAAAGACTAAGACGTCCAACAAATTAGTGTAGTGATTTTCTTAAGGAGGACACACGGATCATTATTATGCTCAAATGTTGCTAGAAAGTGATGTATTAAACCAAGTCACATGTGAGAGAGATGAAAGACCATATTTTTTTTTATTGGGCATGCAATCGAGTGTTTTTGTATAATATTGTTATGTCATAAGGTCAACAAATGAGTGTACCAAATTCTCCATAAATGAACATAGATCAAATTTATAAACCCTAAACTGAGATATCTCAATCAAAGAGCAAGTCGTTGCAATAAGTATGGCATCGATTTGTTTATCTTTAATGTAATAACCCCAAAAATGGTCAAATGTTGTGATTAAAACATGAAACCCTTGTTAATAAAATGAAACCAAGTTCAAGTGCTACTAAAACCATGTATTTTTCAGCATTAAATTTAAATGTGATAAACTCAATTAAAAATGTGTGAATTAAGCACATTAGAGTTTATTGCAAAAGATAGGTTATATATAGAAATGTAGGAAGTTAGAATCAAGATCTACACCCCAAATTTCAGCTAGCTAAGATAGCTTACTTATGCCAACCCTAAATATACATCATGAAATAAAGTGTTAGTATGAGATAGATCCAAAGTAAACAAGACTCAAAACTAAAATCAAGCCTGGATCAAGCAATCTAATATAAAGATTAAACCCTTAAAACCATATATTGTAAAATAAATCAAAAAATGAAAAGGGGAAAATTTAGATTGGGATTATTAGAAAAGAAAGGAAAACCCTAAGTGCGACCATTAGGCATGGAGTCTAATCCACTCCTTGAGTAGTTTCCCTCTTTACATTCATTTGTTGAATTCCCCACACATCTCTTAGAGAATGATTGGTGAGCATCAAGCTTAAGGAATCCCGGACTATACAATATTCACAGGGAGGCCAAACTAACAATAAATATAACCTATGTATTGCAAATTTAAATAATTAAAACATAAATCTAGGGTAAGAAGTTAAAACCCTATTATATTCAACTTCAATACTAAGATATAGCTTAAAATTTTCACAAAGAAGTAAAATATATTTATGCCATACCTTACTCGCATTGCTTGTATTGCAATATCTCTTTCCTCAATGTCTCTTGCATGCCAAAAACCTAAGATTATTAACCTAGAACAACATACTCAAGAGAATAGACAAAAAAATTACTACACCAAAATTGACCAAAAATAGTCTTCCAATTGATCTCCAACCATGAAAAAGTGAGAGAGGATCCCTCCTTATATAGAGAAGGCACCTCAAAAAACCATGAGTACAAAACCATGTGTTAGTAAAATACCATGTGACAATATAATGTGCTCAAGAAAAACCATGAGCTAAAACAAGAGGCACTCTCAATACCATGGTCTAAAACCATTTTTAGACAGTAAAATAATATATCATGAAATAACCACATCAACCAACGCAACGCGAGTGGAATAGTCAAAGAGAAGAGGTGCACCCCACAATATTCTCTAACTACCCACACATGTAGATAAGAGAGAGAAAATTCACCCTCCATGCATTCACATGTGTGGCCCCAAAACACAACGATAATTTCCACGCAGTAAATTCCAACAACTTCGTAACTAGGTCAATTTTTTTCCTGAAATTTCTTTTCTAACCCCATTTCGAAAATATTCTGGCCATTTTGCATCTAATGATGTTGATTTTGCATAATTCTAGGAACTCTATCAAAATATAACTACCCCTCAAGTTGGCCACCAAAAAATGTGCTCTAGCCTCCTCAACACCTCAAGAAATCATCCAAGAAAGAAAGTGTGCTTTCTAGGAATGGTTCATGTGGCATATGATGATGTGGATTCCATTTCATCATTCAACACACTATCAAGGACCCCTAGGAAAAAACACATATCCCAATACAGTGTCACAGATCCCAAGAAAAATGGCACATATCCCAATGTAGAAATATATGTTTATATGCACATACATGAATCCCAAGGAAGCATCACAGATCCCAATGTAGGTACATGGATCCTAAGGCATACTACATAGATCCCAATGTGGGGCACTTGCCTATAATGATGAATCAAGCTTTAAAACTAGTCATTATGCAATGCAAATTAAGTAATCTCTTCTAACAACAACTTAACATAGGTTAATTTTATAAATTGCCTATGTTTACCATGGTGGGAAAACTTTACCCTTATAACATGTGTTAATTCCTAGGACAAAAGGTATTTCCTAGGTAACCTTGCTTAGAGATAGGTAAAAATGATGAATTATTGATGGAAAGGGAAGGGAAACTTCATGTTTAGACCCTCAAGGTCATATATAATGATGTAAAAGGTCTAAAAACTGGTCCAACTAGCTTTTTAGAGCTAGGAATGTTCATCATTTGTACTTGTAAGCCTTTTAAGATGGAGCTTTGCTTGGAGTTACTACCTCGACACCTTTTACTACCCCTTTTTTCATTTTTCTTTGATTTTTCCTAGTCCTTTTCTCTAGATATGCATTTTTAACGCATGACTTGAGAGGTTAGGCATTTTTAATGAGGTGGAATAGCTCTAGCTTCATTATTTTTTCATTTTTTAACACTTATGCTCTTCACCTCTAGTCATTTTTGGGTTTATTTGACTTTGTCTTACATTGTTCTTCAATTTATTCATTTAGACCTTGATGGATGACATTTGATAAGTTATACATGAGTGGGGATTGTATTTTTTAAATGGACAAGATAAAAGTGAAATGGGGAAAATGGAAAATGTTAGATGTGGTTAGGATATGAATACGCTATTCAACTAGATCACTAGTAGTATGAATTTTCCTTAGTCATTACAACATTTATCTAAGGACAATTATGTCCTACCATGGTATAACAAGACAAAATATTAAAATTGTTATCATTAAGAAGTTCTATGATCTAGATGGATATTGGTGGCCACCCACCTATTCCACTGGCTCAAAACACAATTTTCCACCTTGGCAGTTTTTCAACGACTTTTCTGGTCTTGGACTTCTAGGGCCATTTTAAGGTCCTAAACAATGTTTTTTTTAAGTTGCAAGAGTTTTAGACGTTGCATGTTCTTGGTCGGAACATGTACTTTTCCGCTAGAACTTCCAACAGGCTATTGAGTGCCCCAAACAAAGATTGTATGCAAAAGTTACACCCTTAGGAAGTTGGCGTATCAACTACCCCCATCAAGGCCCACAAACCTTTTGGCGTTTCATCTCCTAGGGTTAGGGTTTTGGATGTTTAGGGTTTTATCATTAATGCTTTATGTTAAAAATGCCTTTGAAGCCTCATTGTACACACATCTTCTTATGAATGAGCATATCCATCACATCTCTTCTTAGAGATAAGATATCATCATTCTAGCGAGTTTAGTTCGCTTTGGATTTTACAATTTCTATACATTTCAATCATTAATAGAAATTGTGTATTATTGTATCTTTGTGTTTCTTTCAATATATTTGTGTATCTACTGGTTATATCTCTTCCTTCATTCTTTTCTCAGCATAATTTGGATCAGTGGTATCAGAGCAGTCTTCTCTTTGTCGTTTCGTAGTGCATGTGCCCGATGAGGTCAGGGTATAGAGAGTTGGGTCTCGAGCTAGTCTCTCTTGAGGAAAAACTCTCTCTCCAACCCAAGCGACCTCCCATGGCGGAAGAAAAGAGAGACGAGGGATAAATATATCCCATTAATCTGTTGCTCGAGAAAACCCTCACACGAATGAAAGACGAAATGTGGAGATTTTTTTCTCAAATCCTTCAATGACTATCGACAATAGTAGACACGTCTTCATCAAACGAACACTTTGGAAGAACCACCCCCTTCAATGTAAATGTTAATTTTGATATTCCTGTGTTTGAAGGTCAAATAGATGTAGATTCTTTGGAAAAGTGGTTAAATCTGCTAGAAGGTTATTTCTTTGTCCACAGTTTTTTCAATAGAGAAAATATCACCTTTGCCCTCCTTAAGGTTGTCCCCCATGTCAAAAATTGGTGGGAAACATACTATGAGAAAAATTCCATAGAGGAGTTTGGAATGTTTGAACCGACTTTGGATTTTTTTATGGATGTTGTTAAGGAACAATATTACCCTGTTGGAAACTATGACGACTAGTACATGAGATGGACCACACTACGTCAGGAGAGGGATGAAATAATGTGGGATTTCACAAATATATTCCACACCTTGCACACCAAGGTGGGTATTAGAGACTCCAAGTGACATATAGTTCTAAAATACCGTGGGGGTCTACACAGGTACATCCAAACAAAAATGGAGTTTTAGAAATATTGTCACTGGGAGCCACTTATTGATATGCTGTCAAAATTGAGAAAAAATTTAAGCAGTGGAATAAGTG
Source organism: Picea engelmannii (assembly GCA_009831015.1). Taxonomy (NCBI): domain Eukaryota; kingdom Viridiplantae; phylum Streptophyta; class Pinopsida; order Pinales; family Pinaceae; genus Picea; species Picea engelmannii. The sequence goes on from ML797107.1 coordinate 104,440, forward strand.
GGAGCTCGGTTATGAAAATCCATAACAATCAAAGTATGGTAAAGGTGACCCTAACTTAAAAAACAACCAACCTCAAGACAACCATTCCAAGCTGCAGGAAAAGAAGGGTAACAAGAAGATGAAGAAGGACACTTGAAAGTGTTATGACTTCCACAAAATCCATTTTCACAATATCGATGAATGCCTCTCTAAACAGTCATTGGTGGTCGAGCTCAAACAAAAATAATTGATCCCGACTCAGAATCTGATTCAAAAAACAATAAAAGAAAACAGATCATCGATGTCAAACCCATTGCTACCATCATGACCACAACAATCCAACTAGAAGAACTAGATGATCCCAAGGAGGGGAGTGCCTCTTCCATTCATAGATGTGGGTGAAGGGGACCCCACTGCATTCCATTGTTGATAGTGGAATCCAAAAGAACCGAATCTCAACAAAGGTCGTCAAGCAATTGTATTTGTCGACAACACCACACCCGCAACCATACAACATTGGGTGACTTCACTAGGGAAAATATCTTCACTTTAGCCAATAGTGTCACATGTCCTATGGAATCAATCCCTTCAAGGATGAGGTACTCTATGATGTTCTTTTAGGCCAGTCATATATGCGGAAAAATCATGTTGTTTATGAGTCTTGACCCTGTAGTGTCATTATTACTCTAGGGGGTCAACTCTACAGGATACCATAGGTAGTTCTGACTATTATCTCAACAAACCAGTGCCGCAAAGTAGTCTCTCATACCACAAAGTTTAGCTTCTTCACGATCTAGTCAAAAGGTGACTAGAAGGACACTGCGACCAATGCAACCTCGACCCAAGACCTTTCTATCCAACATAAGTAGATTGACAAGATTGTATAAGAGCACAAAGATATTCTTGCTTCACCTATGGGGGTGCCTTTGCACTTCCTAGTCAAGGAAAGCTATAACAAATCCTTCATAGCTCCATTTTCCACAACTCTTTTCAATTGTGCTTGGGTTTCCAACCATTATCCCCCATTGATATATCACTTCATGTTGCATCTTCACCGACAGATTTCTCCCACACTCACACCAAGGAAGATCATGAAGCTATATTGGTTGAACAGATCCAACCCCTCCAACAACAGGTTCATGACATCCTTCAACAAGCGAATGCCAAGTACAAGCATGACAACTTCTTAAACAAGGCAAGCCACTCACCAAGGTTCAAATTCAACAAAATATTCCCCATATCCCATGGGAACTTGATACAATGGGGACCATTGCTTCCTAAAGGGAAAGGAATGATCCAGATGGATACAAGTGACCACCCACCTATTCCACTAGCTCAAAACACAATTTTCCACCTTAGCAATTGTCCTTCAGGATTTCAGGTCCTAAACTTTCGGGGTCATTTTGAGGACCTAAATGATGTTTTTTTGACATTGCAGAGCCCTATACCAAGATTGATCAGAGTGTGTACTTCTCAGCCAGACCTTTCCAATAGACTATCAATCACCCCAAACATACATCGTATGAAAAATTTATTCCCTCGAGAAGTTGACATATCAACTACCCCCATCAGGGCCCACAAACCTTTTGTCATTTCATCTCACGGGATTAGGGTTTTGGATGTTTATGGTTTTATAATTTATGATTTATGTTAAAAATTCTTGTGGAGCCTCATTGTAAACACATATTCTTGTGAATGTGTATATCCGTCACATCTCTTCTTAGAGATAAGCTACCACCATTATAGTGAGTTCAATTCACTCTTCATTTTACAGTTCCTGTACATCTCAATCATTAATAGAAATTGTGTATTATTGAATCTTTGTGTTTCTTTCAATATCTCTTTGTATTTCCATGTTATATCTCTGCCTTCATTTCATTCTCAGCATAATTTAGATCAATGGTATCAAAGCAATTTGCTCTTGGTCGTTTCTTAGTGCATGTCCCTGACAAGGTCAGGGTATAGAGAGTTGGGTCTTTAGTTAGTATCTCTTTAGGACAACTACTCTCTCCAGCCCAAGTGGCCTCCCATGTAAGAAGAAAAGAGAGACGAGGGAGTGTCAGTGTTTCATGGAAACCTGCACAGGAGATCTAGTTAAAGCATGCACAAACAAATCTTATCAAGAAAAGGAAGAGAGATACAATATGGAAGAATGAGAAAATGTATTCACACTACTCCAATGAGTCGATGATTGATGCATAGATCATGATCAATATGATACAATGAATGAGTGGAATACACTCATATATAGGGCAAAACATTCCATAATTAAGAAAAGCAATCAAACCATTAGCTTTCCTTAGGAATGCATGCATGCATAATAGTGATGGTAAAAATAGAAAGTCTAAAATAGAACTAGTCAATTAACTCCCACTGAACTAGTGTGTTGAAAATATAAATTTCTCCAACACCCCCCCTGAACATCACTATGGAGTAAAAAATGAGTCTCGACTACTAGGCCATTTTAGGTACTCATGTACAATGAAACTAATGAACACTGGAAAAAAGTGAGGAAAGAAGCAAAACCACGTGGGAACACAACCCCCCCTCAAAGGACAATGTATCAAAAGAAGAAAAGGAAGTTTCTAGGAAACTATGTTCTTCACTGCAAGACGACCCCGCAAAGTCTGAAACTTTTTCTCAGTGAATGTCTTGGTGAATATGTCAGCAGTCTGTTCAGAGGAAGGACAGAACTGCAAATCAATGATCCTGTCATGTACTAAATCTCTGATGAAATGCATGTGGACCTCAATGTGTTTGGTTCATTGTCATTGTACTGGATCTCTGCAAAATCTTAGTGTACTCTGATTGTCACACCATATGATAGTCAGACAGTGAAACTGGATACCAAGCTCGGTAAGGAAGTGTTGAAGCCAAAGTGTTTGAATGACACAGTTGACTACTCCTCTGTACTCAACCTCTACAGAAGATAAAGAAATGGCCGATTAATTCTTACTTGACCAACAAATTGGGCTTGACCCCAAACTGAGAGTGTACCCGGACATGGATTTACAATCTGTGCTATCACTAACCCAATCTGAATTTGTGAATCCTATGAGATCTAATGCACAACCAACTACATAGTGAATCCCATAACTTATGGTGCCCTGAACATATCTGAGGATGCGCTTGGCATCCTTCCAGTGTAGATCATGGGGTTCCTGCATGTATCTGGAAACTTCTCCTACCACATATGAGATATCTGGACGGGTGTGGGTGAGATACAGAAGACTCCCCACCAACTGTCGATACAAAGTGTTGTCCACTAATGGTGTACCCCCGCCGTCCTCAGGTCTGATCCTAGATAAGAAGGGTGTAGGTGCAGACTTACAATCTGTCATGTGGAATCTATCCAGAAGATCCCTGACATACTTAGCCTAAGAAATTTTGATGCTGAAAGCATCCTGAATGATCTCAAGAACAAGAAAGATGTGTAGTGGACCCATGTCCATCATAGAGAACTTGTCATGCAAAATATCTTTGACCAAAGCAATGGATGAACCAAAGCTACCGGTGATCAAAAGTTCATCAACATAGAGTACTAATATCATCACAGAGTCAATAGTCCTCAACATGTAAACATTGGAATCAAATTTACATCTAACAAAATCATGTGAAAGTAAGTAAGAATCCATATTTGCATACCATGCTCTAGGTGCCTGCTTGAGGCCATAGAGAGACTTATTCATTATGCATACTAAAGATCAGTTCTGAATGAACCCATGTGGATGATCCATGTAGATCTCCTCTGAAAGGTCACCATGAAGAAAAGCATTCTTCACATCCATCTGATGAACTTCCCATCCTTTCGCTACTGCAATGGCTAGAGCCAAGCGAATGGAGTCCATCTTTGCTACAGGAGCAAAGGTCTCATCATAATCTATCCCATGAATCAGTTGAAATCCTTTTGCAACTAATCTGGCTTTGTACCTGCTCACCTGACCATCTGTTTCTCTCTTGGTCCTATAGACCCATTTGCATCTGACAAGTTTCCTCCCTAGTGGAAGTGCAACCAGATCCCAAGTCTGATTCTCTAGGAGAGAGTCATGCTCCTCCTTCATGGCTACTTTCCATAGTGGATTTCCAACAACCTCATTGTAGGTATGTGGATCAGAAGATTGAACCATATAGCAATGCATGGGCATCACTGGTTCAGAAGATGAAAATACATGAGAAGGATCCACATATTGATATCGAGTTCTCCTCGAATCCAATGGATCCCCTGCAAGGTTGTCTGCGCCTGAAGTGTGGATTGTGCCAACTTAGGCATTTGTTGAAGCTCTGACGTTGCCTCCTCATTTGGTTGTACTACCTGCTCATCTGCATGTACATAATCCTCTGAATCTGTGTCTGAATATGTAGCATCTGAGTGTGTGGAGTCATCATCTCTAATGTCTGGAACTGATGGAAGCACAAGAGTCTGTGTTTCTTGCAATATTTGTGTGTGTTTCCTGGTTATATCTCTTCATTCATTTCATTATCAACATAAACCAGATCATGTTATTAAATAAAACCAATGCTTATTATGTTCATGACAAGGTTAGAAACCATCACACCACTTCTAAGAAAGAAACCCACACATGAAATCATAGCACATCAACTGAGATAAAGATGACACATGAAGTACCATCTTTGAGTGAACATATCATCTGATATTTAAGGTATAGGAGTTGATATTCCATGGTAGAGTCATTTGAAAGAACTCATAGATCGCCATATAAGGATGGATTGATCTGATTGAAGAACTGGAAGATCAAGTGTGGATCGACATATATGAGAAAGAGAGCTCGTCCAAGCAACATCATAGCACCCCAAAGAGGGTGGTCTAGAAGTAGTTTCTCTTGAGGGGGAAACACTTCATATTTTGACTATTTAAAAAAAGATCTGGTTACCTACTAGTGGAAACAAGAAGATGAAAAAATTCAACAATAATGTCTATTTTACAAATAAAAATAAATTGAAGATAAGAGGTGCATGATGTTCTATTTATAAACTAATTGGATTAAAACAAACATAGATACCAACTTAACAAGAACTCTACACTAACAATGTTTTTAGCCATTTTTCCATGTTTTTTTCAATCTTAATTTTTTTTTACCATTTACTTTTTTGAAATTAAGATTTTTCATATAATTGTCTCTCCTTAATTAATTTATGGTTCTAAATTTTTAAAATATAGTGGAAAACATCATTTTTAACACATTGTTTACCTTTACTTCAATACATAGAAAATAATTGTAGTAAAGCAACACTATTTTTGAATATATATATATATATATATATATATATATATTCCTTGGAAAAAAAGCGTAATTTTATTACTTATAGGAACAAAATTACACCTAAAAAGTGGTGTATTCTGTTACATTGTAGTCTTATAGCTGTATGCTATTTTCTTTGGTTCAAAACTACTTCTGTAGATGGTGTTGTTGTATATTCTTCTGTGTTGCATACTGTATGCCTGAAATATATATGATTATTTTCGCTTTTTTAAGAAGCTCCTGCTCTTCAATGTGCTTGTTCAAAATGTTGTTCAAATACTGGAGGTTTGTTCCAAAATTGGGCTGTGCCAATATTATTTAGTCTATTCATTGTGGTGCTCAACTATTTTCCATTGGCCCACACCCAAGTTGATCCCTTCTTTCGACCTTTTGTCTGCTTCTTTATTCTTTTCCCTGTAGACATGTTGGCAATCAATGAAGTCAAAATTTCTCTGCAAACATTTTATATCTTCCACCAATCTAGCAAGTCTTATGTTTAAACATCTATGTGTGCCTTTTATCCAATTTATAACATTTAATGAATCCCCATAGATTTTAAGTCTTCTGCAACCTTTTTCTAAGGAAAAACCAATGAGTAGTTTGTAACTCATTAGTTCTACAAAGTTGTCGGTTCCTGTTCTAAGGCCTGAAGTCACGACAAAAAAGTGTGTGGATGAAAGGTGGAGAAGTCCTCCCCCTCCACAGTGTGTTTGTTGTGAGGCTCCATCAAAAAACCCCCAGAGGAAAGTCCTGTCGAGTACTAACTCTTGTGTCCATCTGAAGGATGTGCATGGAAGAGACAGAGAGGAGGGGGGAAGGTGGGCAACATTGTTTGTTGTCGAGATCTTTGGTGGAAGAGTTACACCTTTAAAGATGACGGAGTTTCGTGCCAACCAAACTCCCCAAATGACCAAGAGTGGGAGTGCTTTTAGATGTTTGTAAGACATGTTATTCCACCACAATGTTCCAAGTTCCTTCCCTCCCACAAGCGCTGTAAGTTAAGCAACTTCGATATCTCCAACCATACTTTGAGGATGTAACTGTAGTTTAGAAAAAGATGGGCAGAGGTTTCTTCTTTTGTTTTGCAGAGAGAACACCATCCAGGTCCAACGAAATTTCATTTCTGAAGTTTTTCCCAAGTCAGGACCTTGTTCCGGAGAACATTCCACATAAAAAGCCTTGTTTTTGCCAGGCTTTTGACTTTCCACAGTTTGTTCCACCACCAAACAGTCTCATGTGTATCCGGCTGGCATTTTAAGTAACCCAACTTGGGTGTATAGGATCCAGATGGTGCATAATCCCAAATAAGTTCATCCTCAGTGTTTGATAGACGAATTTGTGCAGCCTTTAGACCTTGGATAAAGTGTTCCAATTCTCGTGAATTTCCTTCATTGAGTCCCAAACTGAAAGGGTCCTTCCATCCCTAAGCCCAAAGAGTGGTGTTATTAGTGTCTGCTAGGGAACTTTGGAAGTATAAGTCCGTGGAGTGTAAAGACTGGATCAACTATTCAGTAAGTAAATGGTTCCCATCACTGCCTGACCATGGGTCCAAGCCTATCCTGATTCTGTTTCCATTTCCAATATTCCAGGCTAAACCATTTTCTATAATTGGAAAGGCTTTTAAGATAGCTTTCCAGATCACCGAAGCTCCTTTCGTAGTTTTTGGTTGGCACCTTATCCAGGTCTCAATTGAAACTGGTGCAATGTACTTTTGTTGGATAACTGTAGTCCAAAGACTAATGATATTTATAAGACGCCAACCCGCTTTTGATGTTAGCGGTTTGGAGAAGTGGAAGATGTTTTTCAGTCCCCAACCCCCCAAGGCCTTTGGTGTGGCAATTTTTTCCCAGCGAACCCAAGGAATTACATGTGAATCTGAATTGCCACTCCAAAGGAATTTGGAGGAGATTTTTCTAGCAGCATTTAGAATTCCTTTAGGGATCCAAGAGAGAGACATCCAATAAACAAGTATGGATTCCAAAACCGATTTGACTAAAACCAATCTGCCTACTCGTGACAACCATCGATGACTCCAAGAATTTATTCTTTTGTCCAGTTTTTGCAAGAGCCACTTCCAGTCTTCTTTTATGTAGTCATTGGGTTTTACATTAAAACCCAAGTATTTTAAACCATCTGCTAAAAATATTTTTTTGAAAGGAAAGTAGTTAAAAAGAGCTTAATCTTCTTCATCATTAAGCAGAAAAGTAGTGAGTGACGATTTTCGATCATTTGTTAGCATCCCTGTAGCTTTTGAAAAGAGTGTAAGAATGGCCCTTAGAGTTTCATCTTCCCTTCTTGTCCCTCTACTGAAAAGTAAGACATCATCCACGAAGACGAGATGTGTGAGGGACAAAGTCTGTGATATTTTGATCCCCAAGAGTTCTCCTGAAATGGTGCTTTGTGTAAGTGCTTTGTTGAGTTCTTCTGCTACCAAGAGAAAGAGGAGTGGTGACAAGAGGCAATCATGTCTGAGTCCTCTTTCAGGAGTAAAAAAGGGGGAGGTTGAGCCATTTATTATAACTGCAAAGGATGATGAAGTAAGACAACTCATAAGCCAAGTAATGAAAGGTACTTCAAATCCTAAATGAGTCAACAATAACCGAATGTACAACTAGCTCACTCTGTCATAGGCTTTTGAGAGATCTATTTTTAGCACTGCCCCTTTTAATTTCCTGACCTTCATACTATGTAAACCTTCTTGAGATCTACCTATAGCTTCATGAATTTGTCTCCCTTCCAGGAACCCAAATTGTTGTTCCGAGATATTTTTTGAAAGAATTTTTTTCAACCTTCGAGCAATAATTTTGGAGATGATTTTGTAGGCACAGTTACATAATGAGATTGGTCTGAATTCATCCAGTGTTTCTGGTTTATCCATTTTTGGGATGAGAGCTATGAAAGTGGCATTTAGATTCTGAGGGATTCGACCTGAAATCCTTGTATCCTCACACATTTTCAACAGATCTGTTCCTAAAATTTCATAGCATCCCAGGAATAATTCTATAGTCCATCCATCTGGTCCTGGGCTTTTATCCTTTTGAAAGTTGTGCAATACTTCTTGGAGTTCTTTTTCTGTAATTTCACTCATCAGAAGACGATTTTCTTCTTCTTCTACAAATATAGGGAAGTATTGGGCCACTTTGACTACTTCCTCTATTGTAGCTTGGTTGTCTGCTTTAAAGAGATTTTTGAAATAATTCTTTCCTAGGAGTGACATCCCTTTAAAAGAGGATTCCATATTTCCATCACGGTCTTTTAAATGCCAAATGGTATTGAAAATTTTCCTTCCTTTTGCATAGGCTTGAAAGAACTTTGTATTTTCGTCTCCACTTTCCAACCAGATAGCTCTGCTTTTCAGCCTCCAAATTTCTTCTATTTCTTTTAGTAGCTTTATCCTCTTTTTTTCCAGATGTAGTAGCCTGATTTTTTACTCTGTTGTTCTCAATAGACCCCCTTCATCACCAAAGAGATTTTTTAGTTCAATTTTGATTTTTTTTAATTCCTTATCTTCTTGTTTTCTTTTTTGGACAAGGTTTTACAACATCTTTGATTTTTCTTAAGTTTTCAAAAAATTGAAAAGCTGCTGACTGAGGGTTGTCTTGTTGAAAGGGAGTCCAACGTTCCTTGATTAACTTTAAGAAGGAATCATATTCTAGCCACGTTTTATTGAACTTTAAAGGGCTAGCTGGTTTTTCTAAATCTTGTCTGAGCTCTAGAAAGATAGGATGATGATTTGATAGACCTCCAAAGCCGATCCATTGTTTGAAGGTCAGGGAGATGATTAGAAGAGTATCGGAAATCAAGAAACGATCAAGTCTTTTTGCCACTCCATCTATTCTGACTCTATTGTTCTTCCAAGTTGGCTTGAGGGAGACTGGAGCTAGGTCTGAAAGAGAAGCTTCTGCAAATTTGTTGAAGAAAAAGTCTGCCAAAGGGTCGGGTCTCGTACTGTCCCCCTAAACTTCTGAGGGACCTAGGGAGAGATTTAGATACCCCCTAAAATTAGTAAATCCTTAAAGAAGGAATTTTTCAGGAGTATATCCCAGAAAGGTTTCATGTTCAGATAAGGTCCGTAGATGTTAAGTAAATGGACTATCTCATTTAGTTCAGGGAGGAGAAAAGTAATTCCAAGACCAGAGTCCAGACCCCAAGTGTTGAGGACTTGAACTTTTTGTGAGTTCCATCCAGTGGCCAAACCTCCAGATTTGCCTACAACATCCACCGTTGTGAAGCTCCACACAGGAAGTAAGTGTTCCAGGCCAACTTTAACCTTCTCCCCAGTTCCCAAAGTCTCTTGTAGTAGTAGAAAATCTGGGTGTTCTAAAGAGATCCCCTGTTTTAGGGCATATTTTTTATGGGCTCCTTCCAAACCCCTGCAATTGAAGGACATGATATTCATAGAGACACCTTGCCCCTGGGCTTCATTTCTCTAAGTGCTCGTTCAATAGATTTTTGTGTTCCGGCCAAAAGATCGAATTTTGCCTTTGTTTGTGCTTTGGACAGGAAGGATTTCCTCCCTCGTCCTCCCCTGTCAGTGGAGGTAATCTCCTCTATTCCCAGTCCACCTACGACTTTGGTTTGTGATCTTAAGAAATATCGGGTGGAGGAGGAATAGTTTTCTTCAAGGATGCAGAGTCTCTCAGGGGAAGGTGGGGCTTCCAAACGGGGAGGTTCAAAGGAGTTGTCCTATCTAGCCACAGGAGAGGTAAGGGAAACAATATCGAGTGATAAGTTTTTCAGGGCCTCCATCCAATCCTTACCCTGTAAAGACAGATTATTAATTAAAACAGTAATAGGGGGAAGGGGGAAAGGAGTAATACTTGAGGCCCCAGGAGACGGCAGGTCTGGGGCGGTTGTAGTAGCGCTTGTGATCTCCATGGGTCCATCAGTCACCCTATCGAGGGTTGGCGAGTGATCAAGTTGGATCCTTTTAGATGTGACCTCTATAGAAGGACCTGGTTCAGAAGAGGCAAGTGTAGATGATTCTGGAACAATTTCTTGTCGTCTGCTGCATTCTAGAGAGGAGAGAATTGACTTTGCTCTGTAGTAAGAACCCCCCTTTGTTCTTAAGGGTAGATGACATGAATCCACTAGATGCCCATACTTGTGACAACGACGACACCGGAAAGGGACATTCTCATAGTCCAATATTTGAGTGTGTGTGTATCCTTCCCATGTTAGGTTGATCTCTTCTCCTAACCCTTCCCTGACATTTAGATTGACTAGAATCCTCACAATTTTCCTTTGTTTAGTTTTTTTGAAAGAAAGGCCAACTTCCAGAAACTCCCCCAGATAATTTTCAATAGCTTTGAAATAGTCCAACACCCAGAACTGGAGAGGAAGGGCTAGCAAACGGACCCAAACTAGAATTTTTTCCAATCTTTCCTTTGTGGCATCAAAAATAGGATTCCACGGTTTCAACAAAAGAGGGGAGGAATTTATACCCCAATTTTTTTCCAGCACCCAATTAGTATCCTCCGACCGATTGAATTTGAAAGCAAACCAATTTCGGCTTAATTCAATAACTTCTAGAGAATAACCCAGGTCTTCTTTCTAGGCAAACTCTGCCCAGGAAACTATGGTTTTGTGGGAAAAAAATCTGCTGCTAGCTCTCCCAACCAGTGTCTGATTCGTCATTTGCACCACACTGTTCATGCCGACTTCTCTCCCTAGTAGCAGATTGTCCACTTTCCCTTTGGAGGAAAGTCCTTTCCTTTTCCTTTTATGTCGATCTCTGTAATAACCCCTGTCGTCCCATGGAACCTCTGAGAAATGCTCCGAAGAAAAAGACCTCTTGTTTAGTGTAAACTCTCGTTGCTCTTCGACGTCTAAGTGGGCCGAGATAAAGCCCTGTGGAGAGGTAAAGTCCAGATCCTTTTGGCTTGTATCCAAGACGGTGTTTTTGTCAGTCTGAGGTCCTTTCTCCCCCATCCCATACCCAATGGAATCAAAGAGGGGGGTTGCTTCTCCTTGAGTTATCCAATCTAGGGCTAGGTCAGGCGATCCAGTGACTGAGAGGTAACTATCAGAAGTGAGGGTGTTCAAAGCCAGGTACTCAGAAAAAGTCCCAAAATAGCCTGAGAAGACGTCCGCTCCATGCGGGAAAGTGTGAGGGTTTGGGAGGGTTCCTGTCAGTGGAGAAGGAGGCTCCAGAGATAAGAGTTGGTCTAGCGGTGAGAAGCCAGCTGTCGAAAGCCCCAGTGGGGGGTCAGAACTACAATAGGTAAGTGGGAGCGGGAAATCCGAGCCTTTATCCATGGCGGGCCTAGGAGACAGGGAACATGGGCAGTTAAGATGTTGTGGCGGTTAGCAGGAGCGGACAGAGGGAGTTGGGGGCCGGGGGAAAAACAAATGTAAGGGTAAAACTGTCATCGTTGAACTGTAAAAAATCCGATGGAAATCATCCGCAATCTCGCACTATGGTGCCGGAAAAACCACAAACGTCATCCTCCATAATCCCTATATATATATATATATATAT
>ML797107.1:116493-137225 GCA_009831015.1 Picea engelmannii
TTAAAAGGTAAGAAAAAATTAAAAAAATTGAAATTTATAAAATTAAAATTAAAAATTAAAAAACAAATTTATATTTAAAAAAAAATAAAGAAAAACACAAAGAAAAAAATTAAAAAATAAAAAATATATATGAAAACTAAGGGAAGATGAGAAAAAAATATATATGTTAAAAAACCAAATTAGAAAAAAAAAAAAAACTTAAAACACATAAAATTTATATATCACGAGGGGGTAATACCCGACATCAATCTCCTTATATATATATATATATTAAATGCTATGAATTTTGTGTTAATTTTAAAATAACTTAACTTAATATAATTTTATATATTAACTTTTTAAAATAAAGTTTTAGTTTGAGGAATTTTTGTGTTTTTTTTGGTTTCAAAATTGTCTTTTTTTTTAATCCTTATTTATTTCTCTCTATTTTTTAGTTTTTTTTTTTAATGGTTTTAAGGGTTTTTTAATAAATATTTAAAAAAAAAAATTAAATTTAAATCATTGTTTTTCAAGGAAATTAAAAAAAAAATCATTCATTTTTAGCTTCTTTTGTTTTTTCACCCTTTTTTTATTATTTTTTTTATATTGGTTTTTCAATATATATATATTTTTTAAATGTGTTTTTTTCTTCATTTAAAAAAACATTGCGAAGACTTTGTACTTTCTCTTTATTTGTTTTTTAATGTAAATTTTAGAAAAAAAAATTACAATTATTTTTTTCAAGTGATGATTTATGATTCAAATTTGGGTTTTTTATTTGCATATGGATCTGTTGTCAAGACAGTTTCAATTAGGTCGTAATTAGCTATAATTTTAATGTTTTGAAAAAAACATTTTGTTTTATGAACATCATTTTTTTATTATCTAGGTGTTGATTTTAAGGTTTTTTTGAGCTATTGTATGAGTTTTCACGCCATTTGAAGAAATGATGCTAGTGGTAGCACCACTTTTCGATTTGGGGGTTGATTTTCATGTTTTTTCGACAAAAATATGGATTTTTGGGCCAAAGTTCTCATTTTGAAGTCACAATTCTCGTAAGTCGGTAACTTTGTTAGAATGACGACACTCAAAAATTTGTTATTAATGAACAATGAGTTGTTTGAAGAAGTGGTAGACTACTTTGTAACTGAATTCCAAAATAGAGGCTATGAACATGAGCATGGGTTGATTTGGATTCAAGGTGCACCTATTTATGGATAAGCCTCCAATGACGAGATTATAAGATTCATTGATAGATATATATCTTTTAATTCAACATTATTTGATGAAGACCTCCTAAAGATTCAAATTCACCACCACACAAGAACTTGTAAAAAGATTTGGCAATCGACATGTAGGTTCATTTTTCCATTTCCTCCAATGGATAAAATTGTTATATTGCATCCATTAGAACATGATGACAAAATTCACAGGCAAAAAGTAGAATATTTGTTTTCTATTTTACATCAAAAGAGCCATCCTAGAAACAAGTATTTTAAGACATTCTTTTCTAGACTTATTAGCTTGACTAGAGAGGAATACATACTAGCATTGAATTATACTCTTTCATGCTCTATTCTTTTATTAAAGAGACATCCATCATACATATTGATAAATGCATTTGCTAAGAAAATTCCACATCTATGGCATGCAAATATAGATGCACAGATCATCTTAGATGCTTATGTTGTAGTAATATATTGTAGCTCATACATCACAAAGATGGATTACAACATGACAAATGCACTTAATAAAATAAAATATGAATGTCTTTGTAGCAATGATAGCAAGATGGAAACTATTTGTAAGCTTGGCAATGCACTTCTCAACATGCAATAAATGTCTAGTCGACAAGCTATCCACAGTGTCCTCTCACTACCAATGTGAAGCAATCACGTGTGAAAACTCATTCATGTAAGCCTAATCAAAGGATATTTTTGGAACAACACATGTTGATTGAATTTCTCAACCTATTATGTCCTCTCCTAGAGTAACAAGTTATCCAAATCTATCCCCCGCTAGCTAACCTAGTTTTCTTTTTGTCCAACAATTCTTGCAAGAAAGAGTAACTAATCCAGCATGATCATGGGGAAAAATAATTTCACTTTGAGTAATGTAATTCAACACTAATTATTTATGATCTCAAGATCACTTCCTTGTAGAATTTATTTGATCATACCCTCATTAATTTTATGGCTTGATAATATTACTTGCAGTGTCCTTCAATAAAGTTCTTCTACGGTTGAATAATGATATCCCATGTTGCTTTAAAAACATCACAAGACAACCAAATGAGCCTCTTCTTCGAATCAATGACTGCAAGAGGAAGTTTACAAATATTATTGATGTCAAAGATTATGTTGGAAATTATTTCAAGGCATTTGTTTAAGACCATCTCCAGAAACATTCATGAGAAATTTTGAAGTGGCAATTCTCGATAATGATTAACAATTTCGTCAAAGAATTTTTCCCTATAGACTAATTTTTGGCTCTTAGATGTAATTTTGTAAATATCTAGGTCTCCTTATAATATTCTTTTATGGAGTTTGAATAATACTTTGGCTCTTCTCTTCTACTCCTCTATTAATGTACTCTAGCCCTAATCTGGGAAACTTGAGATTTCCTAACGTCACTCATTCTAAGGGCATGACTATATTGGGAAAAATAGTTTTTGTAGCTAGAGGTTGAAGAGCTCATATTCTCACTAAAACACAATTGTTTTTCTTTTTCTCTTTCTTTTACTTTTTTCAAAAGAACTTCTTTTAAACTCAAAGGAAGCATTACAAGTAGCCCGAAGAAGTTGGTTAACATAAGCATCCCACTCGCAAGAGATAAATACCCTTGAGAGAATTGAACCCTCATGAGTGACATAACATGTCACTTTCTTCCAGGGGAGGCAGGTGCGACAGGGGGTTCTATTCATCCCTAGAGAACAAAGGATGATTACTTATTATTGGAATCTAAGAACTACCACAAACAATTCAGCAGAAGCATATGCACTTCTCAAAGGGACCCAAATTGCGAAGGAACGTCAAATTAACAAGCTAATCATAATAGGGGACTCCAAGATGATCATCAGGTATTTCATTAAGAGAACAAACTCAAAGAACTCAACGCTCAAGAGGACCATTGATAGAACTAGGGACATAATCTCATGCATGATCCCTTTCTTCTACCATATCTGTTGAGCCAACAATTGGAGAGCAGATGAACAGGAAAACAAATCCATAGGTAGAGGCAAAGGGTACTTGGAAACTCAAGGAAGGTCCACATTCCTATCCCCCCATAACCATTCCAATGACCCAGCGCATACAAGTCGACAACTCACCCAATAACCACGCACACAGGGCGCTCCAGTGCAGCATTCGATCTGGACAAACCCCTGACAAATCTGGGAGGCTAATGTACCTCACCAAATACAGGAATGGGGGATATTGTATGTCGAAGTAGGAAAACTAAGAATATCAACGCATTAAAAGGCCAGTCCCCCGTGGGATCCTGCAAATGAAGTCACCTATACCTCACTCCCCCTGCCCTCCCCCTATCCTCTCATTAATGGAACTCACACAAACGAACTGGGAAATGACTGAGGTAAGACCTCAAAGCACATGGAAGAAGTCACGAAAGCACACCACATTCTAGAGGAGTCATCTTACATGCACAAGAAAGGATGTCACATGGGAAATTCAAGGCGATCAGAGCCTGATTCATTGTTTAGACACCCACAGGAGGACAAGCGAAGTAGATAGAAATATAGGAGTTAGGAAGAGTCTCAGCCTCTCAAGACAAAGTGCAAAACACAAAATCCGTTGGACAGGTAAAGTCAAGGTGAAGGCCATAAAACAAGATCGTGGCAAGAGCAGAGGTTGGCCAAAAGATCTTAACAGAAATAGCTATAAAGTAAGAAAATCTCAGGGGGATAGAAAAAGGACGCAACTGGTATTGAATTACTCGAGCAATTTCCTAGGAAGAACAGAAGAGGTCTCAACAATATCGATCAAAGTCGGACAACTTTTGCAAATCCTTATTCAACTCAGTAGCAGGGGAAGCGCAGGAGAAGTGCACACCAAAATCCTCAATCAACTCATGCCTACCAGAGAAATAGCCAGCATGGATCAAAGCCAAGTTCAGGAAGCCGAGAGGAGGAAATGGTGGGAGACAATTTCCTCACCTCCCAGCACCTGGCCATGCACCTGGACTCACATAGCACCACCCTAAATTTTACTTTGGAAACTCTCTCCCAACACCGATCCATGATCATCCAGCTCCAGGATGAGGTGGAGTACTTGAGAAGTCAAGGGGAAAGGCTCGAGAAAGAGAAAGGAACCAAAGCCTGGGAATTTGAAGGTGAAAGCCAAAGAGAAGAAGGCGAGAGCAGAGACATCTCGATCCTCCCATATCTGAATGTTGCTCTAGCCATACCCTCTGAAGAAATTTCAGCTCAAGCTTTAGAGGAAAAGATGAAGTAAGATTCGCCATCAGTCCCAATTTTTGTAACAATGGCTATGCCATTATGTAGTTTGCAAGAAATAGCTAGACTTGTTAGTCTTTACTAAATAAGAAACTGAAGTTTTTGGGAACAATCCCATGTAGAAAGCACTTGGTATATCAGTTTTTGGGTCATTGACCCAACACCCCCTATTTTGTATACTAGCGACTTCGGTCGCGCCTTTTTATATATAAATCATATTTTTGTTTCTATTAAAAAAAAAGCATGTCACTTTCTTCACATGTAAACCACAATCTCATCGGAAACTCAAGATAAAATTTGTCAATGACCTTAACAATATTCTTGACAACATTTCTACTAATGGTCTCAATAGCCTTCCTCTCAAACTCTTCATCTTCGAAAATGTGTAATATATGGATAAATAATTAAAGAAGGGATTTTATGGAACATGGCATAGTTGTTCTTGCTTCACTCCATGCTCTCACATCCTTGGTTTAGACACAATGTAAACCATGCTAAATTGATCACATGCACTAACAACTATGTTGTATGAGTTTCCAAAACAAGAGTTAGGAGGTTGGGATGTGTGTGTGTGTGTGTGTAATAGATGGATAAATAGGAATGTTATTAAAGAAGGGAATTTCCCCATGTTCTTGCTAACCTATTATATGATGATATATGATTTGTTTGACGGTTATCATAGGATTCTAACAAGTTGGAGTATGAAAATTACACAATAATGTTGTTTTTTTGTGAGCCCGTATCTTTTTTTTGGTAGTCTTTCTTTCACCATTCATGCTTTGAGTGAATATCTTCAATGAACTGTCATCTCTAACATATATAATGGTGCCCCTACCTTTCATTGTGCCTAGGAAGACCCAAATATAATTAGGAATAATGGATGGAATGAACCCACCAGAAACAAATGCTCAAGAAACAATAAAATTAAGACATATGAGGTCCCATTCAAGGTACTTGAAACATATTCAAATTAAATAGTCATTAAAATGATTTGGATAACATACCTCCCATGATCACAACTCATCCATCATTATGTTTGTCTAATACCTACAATGCCAAGTCATTCAACCTCCATAAATATCTATAAAATGAATACAACTCATATTGGTAGCATTGTTTACTCTAAGATGCATTTTTATGAGAATGTCAGAACATACCTTGATAATGATTCAAATCACCTTATAAGCCTTGTTTTTTGGACTGGCCCATCATCATCCTAGATTCAAACATGGATTTACTCGATGAGAAAAAAATAAAAATGTGATAGATATATAACTAAATATAACTCCTGAATAAGTTCCTCTTGGTTTCGAGAATAATTTATTGGAGTCATCTAATCTTGGAGCAAACCTCATGATGCAGCCCCCCTCCCCTCCTGGGGGTTCTGCGACCTCCCGGTCTAGGATCTTTCAATATACTGAGTCAAATCAACTCTTTGGGCTCCTTCTTGAACCCAAATCAACTTGTAATAGCCCCCTTTTCTCCTAAGGCACGGGTCCTGTGGAACCCATGGGCCCTTTCTCCAACACTCTTGGCACTTTTTCATTCGCGGGTGCTAGTTCCTTCTTCTAGGATCCTTTACTCTCATGTAACCTTGGGATGTTTCCTCACATAAACACGTGATTGCGGGGTGGCCTAGAGTGGATTTATACCACACTGCTTTTCTCCCCACAATTCACCTCCAGTCGCCACGTACCCCTTTACCAATACCGTGTTTTCAATTGTGTCTCACTCTAGGATTTTTAAAGTTTGAGCACTTTTGGTCCCCGCAATCCAGTGCTACCGTCGATCTTGTGATCTTGGCGATCCTTCTTGACCGACGACTGATAACTTCCCTCTTTAATCCTTGGTCAACTGTCATTCAATGACCCTTTTTCCTTCTTTTGCATGCACTCCCATATCTCAAGGATCTATTGACGTGTGCCCCTTTCCAAACTGACGACTACGATTGATTTCTCCCTTCGAACTTCAGGAGTTTCAACTCTGAACTCTTTCTTCCTCCGCAGTACTTCCACCCGAAATCGATGATCTGTCGACGCGTGTTGCTCACAGATCAACAGTTGTGGTTCACTTCTTCTCTTCGGGCTTCGAAAGTTTCAACTCTCAGTCTTCGCTTTCTCTCGGAGCGCTTTCACCCGAAGACATCGATCTATCGATGCGTGTCCCCCTTGGATTCGACAACCGCGATCCACTTCGGCTCTTCAGGCTTCGGGAGTTTGAAACTCCTGCGCACTTGTTCCTCTCAAAGTGCTTTCACCCAAAGACAATGGATTTATGCCGTGTGTCCTCTTGAATCGGATGGCTACGATTCACTTTGTTATTCGGGCTTCGGGATTTTCAACTCCTTCACACTTAGTTTCTCCCGAAGTGTTTTCACCTGAAGTCGACCATCTGTCGACACGTACCTCCTGACGATCAATGGTTAGGATGTACTTCAGAAATTTGGCAAGTTCACTCTCTTGTGCACACAAAGGGTTAAGGAATGTGCACTTTACCTGAATCAGACGACTGTCGATCCCTTGCACTCAGATCCAATGGATTGGATCTGTCCTTCTCCTCATTTGTTCCTTTGTCTTGGACCCCAATCGGGCGGTCCAGATCTCTTCCTGAGCCGATCTGACGATTGTTTTCGCTCCTCCTCCTGAGCTTCTTTGTTCTCTCGGACTTAGGAATTTTTTTAAGTATTCAAATGTTGTGGCCTTTGAACCTTCTCCTGCAAGCCCGAATGCTTGGGTCTTGACTTGCGCTTCTCCTCCTGAGCTTTGGGACTTGGAGTAAGTTTGTCTCCTGTGCACTCCTTGTGCTATCTTTTCTGAGCTTCAAACTGACTCGGAACTCCAAAGGGTCTCGACCCTTCTGCTTCCTTCAAAGGGATTTCCTGGTGCCCTCCTGGAAACCTCTCGCTCAAAGAACACCTTGCTGAGTGTTTTCTACAGAGTGTTCAGTAACTCTGTGAGTATCTCCCTCTGATACTCTTCTCCTTGAACTCAAAGAGTTCTCTGTGTGCACACTTGCACCTGCTCGATGCCCACCTAGCAGACCTCTACAGAGTTCTCAGTGACTCTGTCTCTCTGTGCTTCCTCTGCATAGTTTACCCTCCAAGATATTCAGTAACCTTGAGGTTTCCCTTGAGTTTTTATCACTCTGGTGCACCCTCTTGGCATGTTCTTTTTTGACTCCACAGAGTTCAGATTCACACTCCTTGTGCTGGCTACAAAACCTCCAATATTATATTGTGCACTCCTTTCACAGCCTAAAGAACCCAGAACTATATTTCAAACTCAATCAAAGATAAATAAATCTATCTTCCTACTGCAGATGAAACCTATCATACATCTACAACATACATTCATGAAACACATAAACACATAAGCACATAAACAACCATGTGCAGGAAAAACTATTTTCTTTTCATTAACATGAAAATATGATTACAATATGTGTAGGCTAGACTACAACAGAGTCTCATCTCTCTCACGCTCTCTCAAAGAACTATTCTACCTCCTATTTCTAAGATTCTGAGCTTCTTAGGCTCTTCTCTCAGAATCCTCCTCCTAATTCTTGTCTCTCTCTTTTCAAGAGACCTCCTCGAGCTTATCCTCTCTACCGTCTTAGTGGCATCACTATCTAAGTTAAGACACCTTATCCCTATGGCCTCTTACAATGAATGAAGATCCAGACTTGACTCAGACCTAGATCTACTTACAGTCAACCATTAAGGTGACCCTATCCATTACCTGTACAAAGGTATGGCATGGATTCACTCAACCTTACAACATAAATCCGTATAGGATTATATTTCAAATTTAAAAATGGGATGGTCGGTGCCTCTCCCTTTCTCCAATGCGTGCCTATGTGTTGGATTTTTGGCGCATCTGCTAATGTTGAAGGATGCTCCTGCATCATACTCCACTACTGTGAAAAAATCATGAGCTCCTTCTCATGAGATCTCCAGCTCTGTTGAAATCCTCTTGGATCCCAAACTTCTCCTTGGAGCTTTCCATCTGCTCCTATGTTATGCTGCAACTGCTACTTCTTCCCTACTACTCTTGCAGGCTCTCCACTGTTCAACTTCCTCATGCTGCCAGTTTCTTCTATTGACTCCAACATCAGCTTTCTGATCTCCTTTATTTCCATGTCTAGCTGGTTTATCGGCTGGCTCTTCTTATCCAGTCTTCTCTGTTGCATCTTCTCCTTCTCTCCATACTTATCAATGGGAAGATCATCCTGATCCCCCATGTTTTTTTCTTCTTCTGTGGCCTTGACTTGCCACTTCCCTGCAGACTCCAGTTCTGTAGTCTCACCATTGAGTTGCTGCTCATCCTCCTCCTCTGACAGATTAGCTTATGTCATCTCTTCTTGTGTTGGTTTAACTCTGGCTTCCTCCAACTGCTCCCCAGGCTGGTATGCTCCTCCATCTGTCTCCAACCTTATCTGTTGGATGTGCCTATGCAGATTTACCCTTCTCTCCAGGGATTTCAATTCTTCATACAACTCAACAAAATTTATGTTGTCTTCTTCCCCTTCTTTTGCAAACTCCAGTGCTGCAGTCATCTCCTGTTCATCTTCCTGGATGAAATTTTTGAATAATTATGTTGAATGCTCTTCTCCTTCTGCTAGGGAAAACATCTGTGTTTTCTCCTTCTCTTCCTCCTCTTTGACAGTCTATGTTGTTTGTCCTTCTGTTGTTGCATTTGCAACACATGTGCTAGCCTCTGCTTGGCTGCTTGGTAGGAATGTTTTGATTCCCCCAATGATCAGAATGCACCTTTGATGTTCCTCTTTAATGGTGGAAGTATTTAACTTCTCATCATCTTCATTCACATGGTATGCAAACCCACATGAATCTTCATCTATCAGCACTCCTTGCTGAACTGAACTCACTTCTGAGCTCTTGATACTTTCAGACAATCTCATTATAATTCCCTTTCCCACCTAGAAATCTAGGATTTCTCCCCTACTCTCCTGGCAGTTAATGGGATCACTTGATCTCATCTGATGGCCAACCTAGAAATTTGAACTTTCAACACTACCCTTGTGGAAGTATATGATATCTTCAACTGATCTCTCTCCATTTCCCACTTGGAAACTTGAAAGTCCATCTCTTCCCACCTAGAAGTTTATGATATCCTCTGATGATCTCTCTTCCTCATCACTGAGGGTTTTTCCAACTTCTGGTTCACATATGTAAACTATCTTCTCTTTTGTGTCACTGAGGTTTTCATCATGCCTCGACCACCTCCTTACTACCTGTTGTTTCTTTCTGTCCAACAATGTTTGAACATGCCATTTTGCCTTCCTATTCAGAGGCCATTCATACCTCCAGTGTACCTTTGCCTCCTGTTGCATATTCAATGCCAGCTGCTCCATTCTTGCTCTTTTCTCTATGAGCTCCAGATCCATAGCTGGCTTGATTTTCTACTTGTGGCCCCATCTCCGACAACGTTCATGGCCTTTAGTAGCCATTTTCACCCTCTTCTTTCCCTCTTGGCAAGTCTGTGGATTACTCTACATCCGAGAGCATCTCCAACTTTTCCTACAACTCGCCTGGTTGTTCAATTTGTTGTTGCACATGTGCAACCATCATTCACAGAGAATTAATACTCTGTCTTCTCCTTCACCTGTTGTCTACAGACGAAATTTAACTTCTGTTACCATTTGATGTTATCAGATTATCTCCTTTCACTATATCTCCTTTGTTTGTTGTATGTAAACAAAATAACAACTTTCCCCTCTGTCTCCTTTTTCTGTTGTCTACAAAAAAAATTATGCTCTAATACCACCTGATGTAGACCCCCTCCCCTCCTGGGGGTTCTGCGACCTCCTGGTCTAGGATCTTTCAATCTGCTGAGTTAGATCGACTCTTCGGTCTCCTGCTTGAACCCAAATCAACTTGTAAAGGCCCCCTTTTCTCCTAAGGTGTAGGTCCTATGGAACCCGCAGGCCATTTCTCTAATGCTCTTGGCACTTTTTAATTCATGGGCGCTAGCTCCTTCTGCTAGGATCCTTTCCTCGCATGTCACCTCGGGCTGTGTACTTGCATATACATGCGATTGCGAGGTGACCTAGAGTAGTTTGATACCACACCGCTTTTCTCCCCACAATTCACCTTCAGTCGCCACATACCCCTTTACCAATACCGTGGTTTCGATTGCGACCATCTCTAGGATTTTTAAAGTTCGAGCACTTTCGGTACCCGCAATCCAACGCTACCATTGATCCTGTGATCTCGACGATCCTTCTCGATCGACGGTTGAGATCTTCCCTCTTTATGCCTTGGTCAACTGCCAATCAACAACCCTTTTTCCTCCTTTCCCATGCACTCCCAGATCTCAAGGATCTATCGACGCTTTCCCCCTTTCCAAACCGACAGCTATAATTGATTTTGCTCTTCGGGCTTCAGGAGTTTCAACTCTCAAATCTTGCTTCCTCCGTAGTACTTCCACCCGAAATTGATGATCTGTCGATGCATGTTCCTCACAGATCAATGGTTGTGGTTCCCTTCTTCTCTTCAGGCTTCAAGAGTTTCAACTCTCAGTCTTCTCTTTGTCTCAAAACGCTTTCACTCGAAGACAATGATCTGTCGACATGT
Source organism: Picea engelmannii (assembly GCA_009831015.1). Taxonomy (NCBI): domain Eukaryota; kingdom Viridiplantae; phylum Streptophyta; class Pinopsida; order Pinales; family Pinaceae; genus Picea; species Picea engelmannii. The sequence goes on from ML797107.1 coordinate 127,536, forward strand.
GTCCCCCCTAGATCCGATGGCCATGATCCACTTGGGCTCTTCGGGCTTTGGGAGTTTCAAACTCCTACATACTCTTTCCTCCCAGAGTTCTTTCACTCGAAGACAACGGATTTCTGTCACGTGTCCTCCTAAATCAGATGGTGACGATTCACTTCGCTATTCAAGCTTCATGAGTTTCAACTCCTACACACTCAGTTTCCCCGGAGTGTTTTCACCCGAAGTCAATGATCTGTCGACGCATACCTCCTGACAATCAATGGTCAAGATGTAATTCAGAACTTTGGCAAGTTCTCTTTCCTGTTCACACAAAGGGTTAAGGCCCGTGCACTTTTCCTGAATCGAACGACTATCGATCCATTGCACTCAAATCCGACAGATGGGATCTGTCCTTCTACTCGTTCATTCCTTCTTCGTCCTGGACCCAAATATTATGGTCCATATCTCTTCCTCCAGTTGATCTGACGGTTGTTTTCACTCCTCCTCCTAAGATTCTTTGTTCTCTCAGACTTGGGAAATTTTGTAAGTGTTCAAAGTTTGTGGCCTTTGAACCTTCTCCAGCGAGCTTGAATGCTTGGTTCTCGACTTGTTCTTTTCCTCATGAAATTTGGGACTTGGAATAAGTTTGTCTCCTACGCACTCCTTGCGCTATCTTTTCTGATATTCAAACTAACTCAGAACTCCAAATGGTCTCGTCCCTTCTGCTTCCTTCAAAGGACTTTCCTGGTGCCCTCCTGGAAACCTCTCGCTCAAAGCACACCTTGCTAATAATTTTCTACAAAGTGTTCAGTAACTTTATGAGTATCTCCCTCTGATACTCTTCTCCTTGAACTCAGAGAGTTATTCATGTGCACAATTGCACCTACTCGATGCCCACATGGAAGAGCTCTATGGAGTTCTCAGTGACTTTGTCTCTCTATGCTTCCTCTGCACAGTTTACCCTCCAAGATATTCAGTAACCTTGAGGTTTCCCTTGAGTTGTTATCACTCTGGTGTGCCAACTTGGCACGTTCTTTTCTAACTTCACAGAGTTCAGATGCACACTCCTTGCACTGGATACATAACCTCCAATGTTCTGTTGTGCACTCTTTACACAGCCTAAAGAACCCATAACGATATTTTGAACTCAAACAAATATAGAGAAATATATCTTCCTACTACATATGAAACCTATCATACATCTACAACATACATTCATGAAACACATAAACACATAACCACATAAACAACCATGTGCAAGAAAAATTGATGTCTTTTCATTAACATGAAAATCTAATTACAATATGTGCAGGCTAGACTACAACAAAGTCTCAACTCTCTCAAGATCTCTCAAATAACTATTCTACCTCCTATTTCTGGCTTTCGAGCTTCTCAGGATCTTCTCTCAGAATCCTCCTCCTAAGTCTCGTCTCTCTCTTTTCAAGATACCTCCTTGAGCTTATCCTCTCTATCGCCTTAGTCTCATCATTGTCTCAATTGAGACACCTTATCCCTATGGCTTCTTACTATGAATGAAGATCCAAACCTGACTCAGACCTAGATCTACTTACAGTCAACCATTAAGGCGACCCTATCCACTACTTGTACAAAGGTATGGCTTGGCTTCACTTAGCCTTACAACATAAATCTGTATAGGATTATATTTCAAATTTAAAAATGGGAGGGTCGGTGCCTCTCCCTTTCTCCAATGTGAACCTATGTGTTGTCTTACTAACGCATCTGTTGATGTGGAAGGATGATCTTGCATCACCTCCCTCGATCTAAAGGAGCATCAACAAAGTCAACATTGACTATGTTATTGCTCTGTTGGATCGAGGGAGGTTTTCTCCAAGATTAAACGACTCCAATAAATTATTATCTATTGAACATGGCCAACCACGTGAAGGTGGAAGCTCATATGACCCCTCCCCCCCTCACATCACTCTCAATTCCCCAATACCCAATCTATCCATATTTAACTAACCATCTATATTTCATATTTTACTAACATAAGTACAAGAAAGTATGCAATAACTCATTCAAAGGCAATGCAACAAAAAAATATACAAGAACTCATTCAAAGGCATATGTCATAAAAATGTTTTTTATAAATGAGTTTTATCATCCAAAAAATGTTCCAACTATACTAGCTATATGTACATTGATCTGCCTTATAAAAATATTATACATCATCATTTTTTTAGGTCTCTTATTATGTGCTTTCCAGTTCTTAAGTAAAGCATCAACATCCACGTCTTCATTTTCCGGGGGATCTTCAACAGATGATTATACTTGACTCCTCTCACGCAGAGCATGCATGGTTGTGTTCTCACAGCATGGAGGCCACTGTGAGGGGCCATCCACTGCAAAAAAAAAAAATATTAAATTTATATGGCCATTTTTTAAATATCATTGAAGTAGTTCAATAATATTAAAAAAAAAACTCGGCAATGTAATTATTTACTTGGTGCACTAGTCGACACCGTTGGAATGGTTGCCAACCTTTACTCCTCTTTAGGTGAAGGAGCCTCAAGTACGACATTCTCTACTGTTGAAACTAAAAAAATTATAAGGACACAATCATAAATGTATAAGTAAAAAAATTAGAAGTACGAAATTTATAAGTATGAAATTATTAAGTCTATGATTAATATACAATCATATTACCGTCATGGGCCTTAGTCGTAGTAACATCATGGGGATGCACCCCACTGGAATGGGGCTTCTCGGGAGAACCATGTTGTGGCGACGTTGCACTATCCATGCATTGCTCTTCAGTACAAATGGGCTTGTTTATAGTGTTGCTCCCCTGATTAAAAAAATGTAACACATTAAATTTATAGATGATATCAGACATGAATGTATTTTATAAGTAATGAAAGGTTAATGTGGATTGATTTTTATTTACCTTATCCTGCAAAATAGATCTTGGGATCTGCCCCATTCTTTTTCAATGCTCGACGACATCTTGATAGTCGTACCTGTAACCAATCTGGAGGTCTTCCTCTGTGGTTTCAATGTCGAATTTGCCACCTTGCATTGCAAAAGAGTATGTATTTTTAATGGTATTGGATGCAATTACATGAAAGTTGGAAGGTAATACAAACAACATTGTTAATATTTTTGGGTACTTACAATTCGTGATTGAAACTTCATGTAGCCATCCTAACCTAGCTTGTGTTGGCCATGTTTGGAAATCCTTATTTTTGTTTCCTTTGAAGTGTCAAGCAACCTATCATCAAAATTTTTAAGTATGTTATATACCATTATTTTATTTATATCTAAAGAAAATTAAAGGTGTTGAATTCAAAATGTGATTTACCTTGGGGTACCAGTTGGTGTTTTTCCTTCTTTTCTCAATTTATTTTCCTTTGCATCCTTAATGAGTGCCTTCCACTCCCTATTTGTAACCATGAGAGAAAACTCATACCTAGGGTTATTTTGAAAGTGAACCCTATACACATCTCATGTAGATTTTAAATATTGGCCACCTAAGGAGGTGGCCTCTTTTTTATTGAAGGTGTCTACTCCAAAGAGGCCTTCAAGATAATCCATAAGTTCTTTTTTGAGGTTGGAATTTTAGGAATTCCACCTCGTGTGTATGGTTTCCCAAAAATCAACAACGTCTTGGTCTCCAAGTTCCTATAAAAATAGTCATTTCCTACATGCAAAAAGATATGATCATTAATTTAAAAATAATTATATAAATGTTCTATGTTTGAGATAGACAACATGAAACAATCAAAATATTAAAAACTATATGGGAGTATTATTTTATTTAATGGAAGTCCTTCCTCATTGACCATAAATGTGCAAGGAAGGTTCCCTATGATGGTAACATGTCTCGCTCCAGGAAATGCAACTGTATAATTCACATCATCAGGCTCATCTCTGTCACCACCTCCAGAGCCTAGTTGTGTGGTTGCCTCGGGGTGCATGTCATGGCTCCCATATAAAGGTGTGGAAGCTAGAGAACTAAAAAGCCTAACAAGTATATGAGGTCCCACATCAGGAATCTATGGCATCTGTGTAGTGCCACTACTACCAACACTAGGTTGAACAAGCTCCAAATAACTATATATAAGAAAGAAAATGTTTTTTCGTTTAGATAATGTAAAAGTTAAAAAAAAAAAAATCATAATTGAACTTATGACATAAAAAAAAATCACTTTAAATTATGGTTATTATCTTATACATCCTAAGTTGTGTCGTAACCAGTTTGATCCTTTGTTTGACCTCGGGATTTTGATCTTCAAGGTATAACAAGCGAGCAAGTTCCTTGTTCACTTTAATGATCTTTTTATGTATCATTACCATCGGGTCGGGGGATGAATACAAATCCTCCTCACCGGCCGAATCATGATCATCATGGCTCGTAGACTACATATTTCAACAAAATAAATTTTATTTCACTTATATAAACAAATAAAATAACTGATCACCACACAAATAAAATTATATAAACAAATAATAAAATTCATGTATAATGTAAGTCGTAATTTTTAATACTTTACATGTTCTACGGATGGGCCTTTTCCATGATCATCCTGCCACATTATAATATAATTAGAACCCTGAAATATTTAAAAAACTGTTAAAGATAAAAATAAAAATAAAAAATTCCACTCAAATAAAATTATATAAACAAATAATAAAATTCACATTAAATGTAAATCGAAATTGTTAATCATTTACATGTAAGATAAAAAATATATATAATGCAGTAAGTAAAGGTTGCTTAAAGAGGTGTTGCATAAGTACTCACACACCATTATTCGATGTATCTATTCGATTCAAATGGTAATCCACTAATAACTCTTCATCGGGAGCTATCTTTTTTATTATGCACACGACTACCCGATTCCATTCGCGTCCCTCATAAATGGAATTTGGTTGCTTGTTTTTTGTCTTGAGTCGTCTGTTGTTTATAAACCCTACGATATTGTCGGAATTATTAGGCCTTCCATAAATATAGATAGTCGCTCCCTTATTTTTATGGTTGTTTATTAGTTGTATATAATTTGCAGTGAGTGCATATCTATGCATACTTAGCATGTATCATACCAACCACATCTAATCACTATAATTGTAACATGTTCTGGCATAGTCCATCAATTCAATTATTGTATTGTATTTTACAGTTATTCCATCCATGGAAAATAACCCCCAGGCCATGCAGGGAGGATGGTGCAATGTGATACGTCTTATTGTTGACAATGAAGTTAGTGTCCAATGGAGGCAGTTCTTTAGGTACCCATTGTTTCACCAGATGCTTATACCTAAGTGGTACCTCTATGTCTCCTATGATCTCATCATCATAAGAGCATGATCCTCCTTTTCCAAGTAAAAATTCCATGCATCTACGAAATTTTATTTTGACATTTTCACCTCTAGTCATTGTTCGTGTATCAAATCTACTAGATGCAGTCGCATTTCCATCTGTTTGTCCTAAGCTTCCCTCACTCGAGGAAGAAATATATGGTAGGTACCTATTTTTTGTACCTTCATTCGATCGAATCATATATATAGTTAGCTAGGATTGTAAGAATAATATAGTGACATATCTAAAATTATTTTTAATATTTTGACACATTCATTAGTTTCCACTCATATACATGCTTATCTCAACAAAGGGTAGTTCAATATCACTCCATTAAATGGATTTAAATGATAGAATACTAACCTCCCTCTTTGCATTAACACTACACCCATAACATACCATTGTCATAATTTTCAACTTTAAATGGATTCTATAAGCTAGGTAGTGCTAGGACCAGGGTTTGACTAATATTATACTTCAATTCTTCAAATATTTTCTATTGATTCTCACCCCACTGGAAATTATTACCACTAGCTATTACAACATGAAGTGGTGATGCTATAGTTGAAAATGATGTTATGAAATTTTTCATGTATTAGGTAGATCCCAGAAAACTCCTAATTACTTTTGTGACATTAGTAGGAGTGATACATGATCTGAAATGGATTCTCAAAGTTATGGTATGGAAAAGGTAATTTCTTTGATTAATTGGTGCTAAAGAACATTTTCTATTATCCATGCATTAGGATTGATTTTCACTTCTTAGAGTAAATTTTATTTACTTTAAATGGCCAAGTGAATGTTGAGGAATTTTCATGCATAGGTGTGAGTCTTAGCTCCACACACCGCACCTTATGTAAGGAAAACATGACATGTGAAGGTTTATCATGCATAGGAAAATATTGGAGTTGGAGTATGTAGTTATTCACTCCATACTCCACCTACCACATAGGCATAAGGTAGTCCTAAGGCATTAAGAGTGTTATCTTGTGAAGCATTGGAGGAGTTGGAGGGAAGACTACCTCCACATCCCACACTCTACATCACATAAGGAAACAAGCTAAGGCTAAGACATAAGGTAGTGAGACACGTGGAAGTGGAGGAAAAGGGGGGGCTACAAAGAGTTCTACACCCCACACTCTGCATATATCATAAGAATAAAATCAAAGGCAAATGGGTGATAGTTTATTTCAGAGCATTCATTATTCCTTATGGGCTAACTCACTTATCAATTATTTGGATACATTGTCCTCATTATTTCCATGCAATGTTGGATTTGACTATCTACAAGTTCTGAACTACACTTTTGTCTTGTGCCACTAACATAATCTTGTGGAATTGATTGCTAAGTTGCCACAGGTGAATGTAAGAAATTGTTTTCTGAAAAAAGGGCAAGGAGATTTGAATTATGTTATGTGCAAGGGTTACATTATATTTTCAAATATTGAAGGATACATTATTTTGGGCTGATTCTTGGCAAGAGGGAATTCCTCAGTGGGAAGGGAAATTGGAATTACCATTTTGCATTCACTAGTCATGCAATCAGTTCATATTCTAGAGCATTATTGGAAAAATCATAAACGGATATAGGCATTCTCATTCGATGTTTTATGTATAATTGTCCTCTGTTGAAGAAACCATTAAAAATTGTCTTGCAAAAATATAAATAAACCCAACAAGATTCAAAGATTTCAAAATATAGGGATCATGGTATCTTTTGAGCCAAAGTGGGAAAATTGGTGCAATTGAAGAGATCTAGTGGAATAGTGTCATTCAAAAAAAAATGAATGAGTTTTAGGTCTCCGCAATTTTAGGAGAGCAAGAGGTTTGTTTTTATTTTTTTCCTCTTTAAAATCCGAGGCCTTGATCCATCCACAAAAAAATTATAATTTTCTGTGTAAATTATTCATTTTATTTATATGAAAATCCCTTCAATAATATAAACTCGCATAGCACACAAGTGGATCAAATCCCACCCCCATATTCACCCTTTGAGATTTCAATGGTGGCTTGCTCAATTGGTAACATGAGGTGCTAGTGTAGCCTCCACTGGGGTTCAAGTCTCACCAACAACATGATGTAAAGCCTTTGGGAAAAATTTGGGCCTTGTGCTAGATTATGTAGCCTTCTAGCATGATGTAATGAGCCTTTAGGATGAAATAACATGACCATGTTATTGGATTTTATATATTAGTGGATATGGATCCTAAGACATATCCACAAAAAATAAGTCTAATCCCATTTTTCAAGGGCCAAAGTTTGCCCCTATATTTGTTGTTTTTTTTTTAAGTTTAAAAAATGTATAATTTACTAATAAAGATAGTTTTATGATTTTAATTTGAAGTTCCCTACCCCCTATGAATTCAAACATGTGACCTCCAAGGAGGAAACACATGTTCTTAACCATTAGGCCCATTATGCATTTAAACATTTTTTTGAATAGTGAATGCTTATTGCATATGAAACACCCTCAACATTTATCAACAACTTAATATCTAGGGATCTATGCCCATTGGGGTTTGAACTTGGGTCATTAACATGGGAATTCCTATCTCAAACACTAGACCACAACGCAATAGACTAAATAAACAACTATATTAGAATTTTATCACTTCAAATTAAAAAATGTAAAACTTATTTTAATAAAAAAAAAACTTTCAAACTTCACATATTTAGAACCTTACCATTTTAGCATTTAAACTTAAATAAGTATATACAATTTAAAATAGTTGTGAGGGACAAATTTGTCTCTTGAAACATGGGCTAGGGATATTTTTTCATGCATATGGATTGAGACCCACACCAACCAAATCCGATATGTATCCTAGGAAGCCATATCCAAGATATGGACACAAATGTGGCACCATATCAATCCCATATAAATTATGTGTCAATCTTGTAGCAGCACCATATAGGGGATACAATGCATTCAAGAGGCCCCTCAAGATAACTAGAGACTTGGTTGGGAAGCTATTAGTAACTTCAAAATTTGAAATGAAAATTTATCTCTTGAGATGACCAAAACTAGTTAATCATATTGAATCTTGATATAGGGTACATTGTACAACCAAGTGGGAGGAGAGTGAACAAAGCATATCCCTAACCCTCAAACAATACAAGAAAGGATTCCTGAAATTTGTCATATTCCAATCCCAGGGAGATCAAACATGTGATGTATAATAGAAAATTGACATGAACATATGGGATAGGCTTATAAAACTCAGTACACCCACTCAACACAACCTAAATCTTAATTATATCATCTAGGTTGTAAAGTCACCTAATCGTGGTAGAAGATATTCACAACAGTAGATTCATATTGTCAAGAAAAAAATGAGGGATGAGTTCTCTACATGATGTGGTCTCTCTGTATGTAGCCCAATATCAAAGAATAGTGTTGAGCAGAAAATTTGTCAACCACATTAATTTACTCACTCTAGCAACTAACAAGAAGGGAAAATATTTCCCATTATCAATTTGATTTTTGATTATTTGTGAAAAACGATTAATTTTTTTTCAAAATGTAGAACAAAAGAAAGAACTTACCTAATGGCCCTAGATTCTTAGGGATGATTTTTCATTGTTATTTCTATCATTTCCGCCTGAAGATGATGCTAGGGAGAATAAGGGGTCATCTAGACAATTAATGTAAAGAAGGAGATTATGTGCAAGCGTTGGTGACAAGGAAGCAACAAACGAGGTGATAGAAGGTCCAGGTAAGGGGTGTTGGAAGGAGGCGTTGTGTCAAGTCGGGGTGGTTGGGAGTGGCGAAGAAATTGTTGGGGAGTAAATTGATGAGAAGGGAGATGAGGAATATTAGGGTGATGGAGGGGTTATGGGGGAGGTCGAGGAGGTTGAGGGAGAACCCAGGGAGGTTGAGGAGAGGAAATGGCTTGGTGGAGGGGTTTTCATGAAAAATATTGTAGTGTGAGAAGAAACATAGGGTTTATAGCCTCTAAGTTGCAAGGAGCCCCTTGTAAACAACAAAGAAAATAACTCATAGCTTGTAACTAATTAGTAAAAAACTCAAAGCTTGGAGAGCTTGTAATTAATAAATTACTGATTTTGGTGGGATGATTCCAACCCCTGAGTATCTCCACTCCATGATCATTTTCGGGTTTGGTCAGATAGGGCTCCTCTGCCTCTGTCATTGTCCAAATTTGTTGGATATAGCCTCCTTCGACTCTCTCTATAGACATTTTCGAGGGGATTTTCTATGATCATGGGGTTTTGTTGCTCTACTAGTCTTGGGAATGGGTGCGAGTGGTTTTGTTGATCTTCTAGTCTTGAGAATGGGTGTGAATTCTTTGTAATTTGGCTTGTGTTTTGTTTTGATTTTTATGTTTATTTTTTATTTTTTGTTTTATTGTATTTAATATAATATATATATATAT
>ML797107.1:145047-160604 GCA_009831015.1 Picea engelmannii
CCTAACATGGCCTCGTTGTCGGGACCCATTCTTTATTTTCACCATAGTGATGTTCAGGGGGGGTGTTGGAGTTACTTCACACACACCTAGGATTTATTTTTCCTAAGGTTTTTCCTTGTTTATTAGTCATAATTAGTCATTATCCATTCTCCTATATTTTAGGGGAGAATATTCCACCTGGATAATATTTTATTTCAGTTGACACTTCAGTTTGACTAGTTGAGTTGAGTTTAGATGTTGCATTGGTTTTGTCACCATGCAACATTGGGATCATCACCATGCTAATTCGAAATTTCCTTGTTATCATCACCAGACTGGTGAAATACCCTTGATTCCATGAGTTAACTCCTCACTACTCTCTATTCAGTCAGTTAACTAAAGACTAGTTGACTAGTTAACTCAACTAGGTGGCAGTTCACTCTCGTAACTGCCTGAAAAACTAGACTAGGTGGCAGTTCAGTCCCATAGCTATTGGTGTGTGTCCAAATCTCTCTAGACCACCACTATGGCACATTGGTTCTCCTCCAGTGTGCACTCATTGAGTTATACATAGTATATCATGTGTAAATTATTCATTATTCACAACGGTTAATGAGAATTTTTTCATTTTTTCTCTCCTTCTTTCTCCTTTTCTCTTTGAAAATCTGTGTATTATTGTTTAGCTAGATCTATTATGTGCAGGTTCAACACATTTACAATATTCTTCAGCTTGATTTGGGCCTCCAAATTTTCCTCCTTCAATTTTTCATTTTCAACTCTAGTATCCTTAAGTTGCCCCTTGATTCTTTTGAAAGTAGGATTACTTTCATGAGAAGGGGAGATAATATCAATCATCTATGTTGGATGATTTAAAAGATGAGTTTTATCCTTTTGTTGAGCTGAGGCTTTTGATGTACCCTCTTCCACATGAATATGTTTCTTAGCTACTGATCTAGTGAAAGGTCTTCCAGGCTTGATCATTTCTGCAACAACAAGTGGGGAAAATACAAGTTTCGTACCCTTTAGACTCCTTATTTTACTTGATGATATCTCCATAGGTGTAGGTTCTGCCACAAGAGAAAATTGAATGGATTTTATCAACAAATTGAATTGATTTATCACTTTTGGTCATCTTCCTCTTTTTACTTGAATCTGAGTGCACAGTCTTCTTAGTAGGAGTAGGTGTTTTTATTTTTTACTATGGTGTGTGAGAAACATATCAGTGTCCACCCACCTATTCCACTGGCTCGAAAAACAGTTCTCCACTTTGGAAGTTTTTCGGCAATTTTTTGGGTTCCAAACTTCTGGGGTCATTTTGAGGCCCTAAACAACGTTTTTTGGGGATTTGGGGCTCAAGTGACTGCCAAAGTCACTGACATGGGCCCGTCGAAAATTGTTCTTATCGGTTAGACCTTTCCAATGAGCTATCATGCACCTAAAACGGAGATCGTATGCAAAAGTTACGACCCCGGGAAGTTGATGTACCAACTTACCCAAACGGGGCCCACATGACTTTTGGTGCTTCATCTCCTAGGGTTAGGTTTTTGGATGTATAGGGTTTTTGAAATTCCTGTTTATTGTAAAATTCCTTCAAAGCCTCTTTGTAACCATATTATTTTGAATGATCGCAGTTGTCACATCTCTTCTCTGAGATAAGCTGCCACCATTCCAGCAAGCTTGTTTTCCGCTGCATTTTACAGTTTAAGCTTACTTGATTATTGAATAGAAAACCAGTTTTATTGTATCTCTGTTATTTTGTGTCAAGCCTCTTTTAATAATCTGTATTCATTTCATTCTGCTCATAAAATCTGGATTAGTGGTATCAGAGCGGTCTGCTCGTTATCGTCTTAATGCATGTCCCCAACGAGGTCAAGGTATAAAGAATTGGGTCTCAAGCTTGTTTCTCTTGAGGACAAAATATCTTTCATTCCCAAGCGAACTCTCATGGAAGGAGAAAATAAATATGATGGGACAAGAGATCCTTTCAAAATGTTTCTTGAGGAATCCCTCATGCAACAGAGGAACAAGATGATGGATAGTTTCACGCAAAGTCTTCGGCGACTACCAACAAACAACACATCTTCCTCGAGCGGAGGCGTCGCCCCCTTCAAGGTACAAATCAACTTCGATATTCCTATATTTTAAGGGAATATAGACACAGATGTTGTAGACAAGTGGTTGAATCTACTACAAGGGTATTTTTCTATCCATAAATTTTCGAATAGAGAAAATATTACTTTTGCGCTCCTCAAAGTCATTCCCCATGTCAAAGGTTGGTGGGAAACTTTCTGTGAGCAAAAGGAAACATAGGAACCCTCGTTATTTACAGTCATGGCCACCTGGGAATCCTTTAGGGATGTTATTAAGGAACAATACTACCATGTCGGAAGTTATGACAACTTGTATACCAAATGGACCACAATGCGCCAAGAAAGAGACCAAGCAGTGCTAGAGTTCACAAATATATTCCATACCTTGCGCACCAAGATGGGTATCAAAGATTCAGAGAAACATTTGGTCCTCAAGTATCGTGTTTCTTTGCATAGATACATCCATACCGAAATGGAATTTCTGTACATCTCATCCTTAGGTGTGGCCTACCGATATGCCATCAAAATTGAGACGAAGCTAAAAAAAAAGATGCGACAATTTAGGCCTAGGAACCCCTCACAGCAAAATCCAAGAAAGGGCGGCCCCAACCCACAGAATAAAGGAAAAAGAAAATATGGACAGTATCAGGACAACCAGTCCAAGCCGAAATAAAATAAGGACATCGGAAAGACAAAGAAAGATATCAGGAAGTGGTGCGACTTCCATAAGAGCCCTTGGCATAACACTGTTGATTGTTGCTCAAAGAAGTCGTTGGTGGCTGAAGTGAAATCCTCTGAATCAGAACCAGAAAGGGGAAGACATATCATTGACGCAAAACCAAGTGCCACCATTGCTACCACCAAGCTCCAGCCTGGTGAACCAGACAAGCCAAAAGAAGGAGAGCACCTGTTCCATTCACAGATGTGGGTAAAATGCACCTCACTGCACTTCATCGTTGATAGAGGTAGCGGAAAGAACCTCATCTCAGCAGAGGTCATCAAGCGTCTAGCCCTGCCGACAATTCTACACCCACAACCCTACACCATTGGATGGCCCTGCCAAGGAAGCGATCTTCGCGTTAGCCAACAGTGTTGACTGTGGTACAACATCAAGCCCTTCAAAGACGAGGTATTGTGTGATGTTTCTCCTCTCGAAGTTTGTAATGTTATTTTGGGACAACCTTATTTATGGAAACGTCATGTTGTATATGAGTCTAGGCCTCGTAATGTTATTATTAATTTGAACAAGAAATTGTACAGGATACCCGAGGCAGTCCCTCCTAGTGTTATTTCCTTGATCTCTTCCAAGCAATGCAGGAAGGTCATCTCTTAGACAGGAAAATTTGTCTTCTTCGTGATTCGCTCTCAGAGTGAGTGAAAGATCGCAGCCACATCTAGGGCCTTCACGACCAATCTCTCCACATGATAGAAGAAAGTGGATAAGGTCATGGAAGAATACTCAGATATCTTCTCCTCTCCCATCGGGGTACCTCTACACTGCCAAGTCAAGCATCCCAACGATCTGACCCCAGACGCACTGCTACCCAATGGTCCAATCTACCGCCTCTCTCTGTTAGGAAACAAGGAGATCAAGAGGCAGATCCAAGAACTTCTCCACAAGGGGCACATCCATCCCAGATCATCGCCTTGTGGGAGCCCAATAGCGTGGGTGTAAAATAAAGATGGAACCTGGCAACTCTGCATTGATTACCGGGCCCTAAATAAAACCACAGTCGGAAACTGGTACCCGATTCCCCGAATCGATGACCTCCTTGATAAGCTCACAGGGGACAAATACTTCAGTAAGATTGATCTGAAGTTTGGCTACCACCAGGTCCCAATAGAACAGAAACATCTATGAAAGACTTCCTTCAAGTCAAAAGAAGGTCTTTTTGAATGGTTGGTCATGCCCTTTGGTTTGAGAAATGCTCCAACAACTTTTATGAGGATGATGGATGATATCCTACGAACTTTCACCAATCCTTTTGTAGCGGTGTATCTGGATGAAATCCTCATCTACAACAATACTTGGGCGGAACACTTGCAACATATTCAACAGGTTCTACACACCTTGAGGTAGCACAAACTATATGGAAACTTGGAAAAATGCTCCTTCGGCATGGACAGGGTCCATTACTTAGGCTAAATCGTTGATCAAAATGGTTTGCATGTGGATCCAGCCAAGATCCAGGTCATCCGTGACTGGCCAGCCCCAACCATACTCACTAAACTTTGGAGATTCTTGGGCCTCACCAATTTCTATCGCAGGTTCGTGCTGGGATTATATCATATCGCATGGGCCCTCAGCCAAGTAACCAGGGGTGGCAGTAAGGAAGCATTTGTGTGGTGCATGTCCCAAAAATAATCCTTCGATGAATTGAAGAAGCGTTTGTGCTCATCCCCGATACTTTCATTACCGAACCTGTAACATCCCTTTGAGATAGAGACAGATGTTTCAAATTATGTTGTGGGAATCATTCTCAGTCAACATGACCACTTCGTGGCATATCATAGTGAGACACTATCAGATGTTGTCCTTAAGTACCCTACTTACGACAAATAAATGTACTCCATTGTGAAAGCCTACCACCGGTGGAGACATTACATTCTTGGGAAGGATACAATCATCCACACTGATCACAATCCACTACAATTCATGTAGACCCAAGGAAAATTAAAGAATGATTTCCATCAGCAGTGGTCAACATACTTACAGCAGTTCCACCTCAACATCAAGTATAAGAAAGTAACTACCAACCAATTTGTTGATTGCCTCAGCCGACCTCTAGTCACGACACTCACCACCGTGCTAGACTCTTGCGACCATGAGACCTTTGGATGACCCCACCTCTATGAGATAGACCCTGACTTCTCCACTACCTACCAAATATTGGACACCAACTCAGTGGTCGCTAATTTCCATATTCAGTACTGGTTGTTGTGTTATGTAGGCCATCTCTGTGTTCAATCAAGAGAGTGTACAAAGATGATTTGGGAATCTCACTACAGTTGGGTGGAAGGACATTTTGGCATCGAAAATATAGTGGAAGTGTTGCAGAAACGTTTCTACTGGCTGAAACTTCAACAGGATGTCGGCAAGTATATCAGGTCCCGCACCGCCTGCGCTATTTCCAAACTGACCACTAAGAAACAAGTCTTGTACACCCCTCTGCCTACTCCTAACAGGTCATGGGAATCCATCTCAATGGAGTACATGTCGTACCTACTGTCCACCAAGAGGGGAAATGACTGTGTTTTTATGGTTGTTGATCACTTTTCCAAGATGGTGATTCTAGCCGCCTACAAGAAGAACATCATAGCAGAAGCCACTACCAAGCTCTTCTTTGAACGAGTATGGGTACATTTTGGGATCCCACAAATCATTATCTCAGACCATGACAGTCAGTTCCTAAGATCATTCTGGTCGAGCCTCTGGTCACTGTTGGATACCAAGCTCACCAAATCCACTGCCTTCCACCCCCAGACAAATGGACAAACTGATGTCGTCAATCGGATGGTCGTACATATCCTGCGCATGTAAAATTCAAAACACCTCCACAGATGGGATGATAGTCTTCCCTATGTCCAACATAGCTACAACCGAGCCCTGCATAGCTCAACTGGTCACATCCCCTTTTAGGTGGGGTTGGGATTCCAACCATTGGGCCCCATGGATGTTGCACTACCCCTGGCGACCACCTCAACCGAATCATCCCATGCTCCACCAGAAGCTGACAAAGCCACCTGGTTCATTCAGTGGATCTAGCACATCCGCCAATAGGTTCAGGATATTCTACAGAAGTCTAATGCTAAGTACAAGCAACGCTATGATCAACATTGGGTGTCACATAAGTTTCAGGTGGGCGACAAAGTTTAGTTGCATTTGTAGAAAGAATGCCTTACAGATCCCCATCAGAAGATTTTCCCACTCTGTTATGGGTATTACACCATCACCAAGGTTGTGGGTAACAATTCTTTTGAGCTCAACATTCCCCCCTTCCTTGGTCTGCATCCAGTCTTCAACGTGGCTCTCCTTCGACCATATTTCCCACCATTATTGGATACCTCGGAGATAGCATAGCAATTGAAATCAATAGAGCTCAACCCTGACTGCATGAAACATGCATCCAGTGATCATATTGTGGACACACAGATCAAGGGCACTCAACAACAAGGGATCCATCTTTATCGAGTCATCAAAGCAGGGCATCTCTTGCACCAAGGCAAGTGGCTCACCAGGGACCAAATTCAACAGAAATTTCCTCATATGATGGGGGAACTCAATGAAATGGAGACAATTTATTCCTAAGGAGGGGGGATTGATCTAGGTGGATATCGGTGGCCACCCACCTATTCCACTGACTCAAAAAACAAATTTCCACCTTGGCAGTTTTTCGGGTTCCAAACTTTCGGGGCCGTTTTGAGGCCCTAAACGACATTTTTTGGGGATTTGGGGCCCAGGTAATTGGTAGAGGCACTAACTTGGGCCAATTGAAAATTTTTCTTATCGGTTATACCTTTCTAACGGGCTATTGTGCGCCTAAAATGGAGATTGTATGCAAAAGTTACGACCCCGGGAAGTTGGTGTACCAACTTACCCAAACGGGGCCCACATGACTTTTGGCGCTTCATCTCCTAGGGTTAGGTTTTTGGATGTCTAGGGTTTTTTAAAGTCTTGTTTATTGTAAAAGGCCTTCATAGCTTCATTTTAACCATCTTCTTGCGAATGAGCACAACCGTCACATCTCTTCTCAGAGATAAGCCGCCACCATTCCAACAAGCTTGTTTTTCGCTGCATTTTACAGTTTCAGCTTACTTCCTTATTGAATAGAAAACTAGTTTTATTGTATCTCTGTTATTTTTTGTTAAGCCTATTTTAATAATCTGTATTCATTTTGTTCTGGTCATAAAATCTGAATCATGCAGCTAGGAAAACCTCCCAATCAGTATTGGTCTTCTTCAACTCTTCCAATACTAGCATCTTGATTAAACCAGAGTGAAAAACATCGGTATCCACTTGCTTAGATTTAGCTTGGACCCTATCTAACATATTACCAATACTCCTAAAAAGATAAAAAGGAAGGTTCATGGACTCTTTCCCAGTAAAGTGTAGGAGAAATCTCATATGGTATTGATAAACCATATTGAACCTTGCTTCACAAGTGAAGTACCTCTAAATAACTCTGAGCATTTTGTCAAAATATTCCAACATATGACTTCTTGGCACTCCCTTGGATAGTTTGTCTCCTTGATATTCAGTTTTTAGGAATTCCTTGGAAAAAATAGAATTCAAAGACATGGCTTTAAACCATTTTCACCACAAGCAGGTATCTTTGTGGCTATAGAAATAGATTTCTCTGAGACTTCAAACTCCAGTGCCCCCACCTTAGTCTTTTTCCCACTAAAATTGAGTGAAAAATGTTTATCTACCTCAGGATATCCTCTTTTCATTTTCTCACAAAAAATCAAGTAGCCCACTCTCTGGAATACTTCCTTGAAAAATGGTTCAGAATTTATAAGTTGCAAGTCGTGTGGCTCAGCCCTAACAATTTCTCCCCCTTTGTGAACCTTCTTACCTTGCTGATTGTCCATGATAGTTGTTTTGAAAACCCCTTTAACCTCATATAACAGTTTGTTATCAGATGTATGATGAAAACATGAAAATTAGGGTTTTTGATAGAATTTGCACAATTTAGGGTTTACTTGAATGAAATATTCATGTACAAAAACAATGTGAGAATGAAAGGGTTGCAAGTAGGAGATGAGATGAAAAGAACAAAATCCCAAATGGATGAGGCTGCAGTTAGGCAAAAATAATAACAATTATGTGTGAAACAGAGGATTCACAGCACATGGTTGAGTTCGCAATGGAAGTTTGCAGTGCACAATTTTAGACTAGGTTTTAATGAAAGGTTTGCAAAACTCCCAAGTCTGGAAATGAAAATGACTTTGAAAAAGATAAAACCTTAGTCCTGAGTGAAGAAAAATCAAGGAGGGTTTTGTCTAGTGAGAAAATAGAGGGTTCACGGTGCCTTAAACACATACAGTTTGTAGCACAATAAAGAAATTAGTGTAGTGGATAAGGTCACTGCTACAAAAAAATGGCTGTAAATTGATCTTATTGGTATAAAGAAGGAAACTTGAAATTTCTAAGGTTTAGGATACCAATACTGTAGCTTTTTTTTATCGGTGCAAGGAGTTTGCATCACAGATACTATGCAACAGTTTGCAATGTAGAAAAAATCACAGCAACTAGAATCCAGTACAATAAACCTTCAGAGCGCACAATCATTAAATAGGGTACCTGGTATATATGACACTTCAACTGTTGTCTCATGATCTAGACTGGCATTTTCCTCGAAGAACTCAATCCACCTTCATATGCTACAGACAGTTCGCAACACACTTCATTCAAATTGATAGACCTATTTCTTGAAACCAACCTAAAGAACATGATGAATTAAAGGCACTGAAAATAATAAGATATCCCTTGACATGTTTCCAAGGCATAATTATGTGTGATTAGTGCATGAGGTACTTTCTTGATACGTTGCAAACTTTCAAGTGAGTTTGCAGCAAGTCGACTTGGCACTTGATTTGACCCTCAAATGGTTGAAAACGACATAAGGAAACTTTGTACACCCCTTTGAGACAAGACACACGATAATGATAATTTTAAGATCAAGGGTGTGACCAATGTTTACCCCTATTTATTTCATGACGATGAACAATATCATGACACCAAGACTCTTACATGGAATAAGGTCAAATTTATTTTCTCATGAAAGAATCAAACATAATTTATTGACATAAGACATGACTCAAAACCTAAAAATAAAATACCATATGACTCAAACCTAGAAACTTGAAAAATTTGACCCCTACACATCATATGTGCTAACAACATCGATAAAGAAGTACTTGATAAATTGCAAAAGCTTCATTAGTTATTTCTTGCTTTGTTTTTTGCTCTCATCTAAGTATTTTTTCGCTCCATAAATAATATTAGTAGGAAATCATTATTTAAATATGAAATATCATCTAGATCCGTTATTGGACAAATCGGTAAGTACGGACACAAACTAATCTCCCTAACTTCAATAGGAAGCTAAATCAAAACAAGACAGAATACAAACTTCATCTTAGACTTCATTGTCATATAAACTAGTTCAGAGAGGAATGAGTGACATACCTTTTAAATGACGCTTGCTCCTCGCAAGTGTAGTCCTTGTCACTACATATTTGGATTTGCGGGATGGTGAACCTGTTTAATAATAACAAACCGACAAAGAGAGAGAGAACAGTGATATATATTCCAATGAATTCTATGTATAATATCAAGGAGTTATACAATAAAAGTCAAGACACCTTTATAGGGAAGAAATGTATTGTTGCATTATATTAAAATGGAAAGTGGAGAATACAACCCATGCCTTGATGTTGCAAGATCCATTTCAATGGATCTTTTCTCCAACACACACACACCTTTTCTCCAATGCCTTGATGAAGAAGATTCGTAATCTGACTTAGAGAGATAAAGAAAAGCTATCTCAAGTATAATCTATAGTAGAACTCTTCATGCATATGAAAACCTTAGCCTATTCAACCTTAGCCTTTTCCATGAGATATCCGTTATTTATATAAGGTGAAAGAGGTATGGATGAGGATATTAGGATGATCCCACTAAATCAGAGAAAAGAGTAAGATCCAAATCAATCGAAGGCCACCTCATCTTCTAGAATATTCCCTTCTAGAACATTCGTGAATTTTGAATTTTTCCTTTGCGTAAGAATCATCGCACCATATGCACCAGAAGTCTGCAACGGCGTCACAATCCATATTTGGTGCAGAGTGCGACGATCAAGAATCGTCACACCCCAAGCACAGAGCAAGGTGCGATGATCTTCCTTGTCATAGTTTTTGGAGGAAAAGAAAACTACTTTGCTCTTGGAGAAAGTATCTTTTAATATTTTTAGGCAACATGGAAGTGAGTTAAGAACTTGTCGTCAGTTGATCACAGGGGTGACCAAAATAATATGTAACAAAATTCCCCCCAAAGTATGAAGCTGGAACCTGTGACAGCTGAAATACTTTGTAGAATGTGTGTATCGAAAAAAAGGAGCGCATTCCCATAATCAAACTACAAGTGACTCTAATCATAAGTGTCAAGTGAGTCATGGCCACTAAACATACACTGTGGATCCATGTCATCATGATTCAACATAGCCATGAGGAATACACTGTGGATGTATGCTCTAAAAGAATTCAAATTTGAACATAGCCACGAGACATACATAGTGGATCTATGTGTCAGTACTAACTTATGAATACTCCGTCGCAAATTCGACCGATATGATGAGGTCCAGGGTCTTTAATTTCGTCATCTCTAAGTACGAATCTAGCCATGTGATTACAGGTGTTGAAGTCGAACATGGTAGAAACCACTTGATTATCGGTCATTAATGAAAATTGTTAACAAGTGCGAGGGAAATCGCCATTGATGTCAATGAATACCAAGGTACTCCTAGTAAAAGCCAATGAGTGTGAATAAATGAGTTGAAGTCAAACACTCGATGGAATGTTCCAATCAGGGGTCGATGATGTGAACCCACTAGTGAAAATGAGGAAACCTGCCATTAAGGCATTCAGGCTCCAAGGTGCCAATGTGATTTCTAGGTCTTGTTCCCATATAATGAGTTGAAGTCGACAGGAAAAGACTCGTCATAGGAGGGCCTTAATGTACCCCCCATAAATGACATGAAAATTGTAATGGATTTGAAGTAGATCAGAGTACGAAGTGATTCGGGACTGACTCGGGGAAGGCCGACATGGTAGAAAATTTATAACTGTAGATGGTTGACTCGATAGAAGGCTTGTTTAGGTTTGACTTCTCTTGAACATATGAATGACAAGACAATTTTATTGGCAGCATTGACTCAAAGGAGGACCCAACATATGAACTTGTAGATGATCAAACGAGAGACAAATAGATTTTCCAACCTGGTTACTATGATGAAGGGGGGTGTCATGTTCAAGAGCGACTTTTACTACCACTAACACAAATATAGAGACATGTTTCTTTCCCAATTTCCCCCCACCATTTCTACCGAGTACCTCTTTATTTTTACGCAAGCTTGAGGAGGATAACATATGCTTGTAAATGTAAGCTCATCCTTCGGATGAGCCCCTTAGAGTATGTTTGATGAACCCTAAGAAGGAGTGGTTTGATCCCATATGGATCTTTCGATGCTTGTTTAACGAGTTCAAAGAAAGAAAAATCAGGGGTTTTTCATGTTTAGAGAGTCTGAAAAACACTTAAAGAGAACTCCATAAGATCCTTTTTCGTAATTTAGTCTGATGAGACCGAAAAAGAGATAATCTACCGCTCATCAAATGTTTTCTTCAAATACTTTTACAAACGTGAAAATAACAAGGTCTCTCAACTATCTTTTCATGTTTAGGGAGCTTGAAAAGAGCTTAAAGGATACTCCATAGGTTTCATTTTTCGTATTATTAATGCGAGTTCAAAAAAATGACAAAAGATTACTCGATTGCATTCTCATGTTTTCACGAGCGTGAGAAAGAATTAAGACTGTGCTCAAAGTTTTTCATAAAAAACCCTAAAAGCATCTATACATAAGAAAAACACACAAAAACAATAAAAAATGGTGGACCCCTGTCAAATGTCTCATCCTTAGACCTTTTAATATGCAATAGGAAACAATTCATAAAGTTGGTTAGACTTTACAACATGGGTAAAATAAAAAATAATTTAATTTTGTAATAAAACATAGTAAAAAAAAAAAATAGGCCAAAACAACCTTTTTACCATTTCATTTGCAAATTTACCCAAACAGTGCCTCAAAACCCTCTTTTCTCCCAAATTTCAACTATCGATTCTGGAGTGTCTGGTGGATCAGTTTGCGAACCGTCTCCATCAAAAAGGTAATCTTCTGCTTCTTTATCTTTTCATGGTTTCAAATTTTGTTTTCATTGGTTTTTTGTTGAGTTTGGGTCGATTTTTTGGGGGTACGTGCACTTTCAGATCGTCGCATGCCCACAGTATCGTGAACTGAGACGATCTAGAATCGCCATAGGTGGCTCAAATACAGGGTGCGACGATGTCGCTCTGCATGAAAGTATATCCCTACGATGACCGCAAATCAACTTTTGAAAAGATAAAATTAACTAGAAAAACTTCCTAGAATGGATTTTTTATTATTCTAATCTTCTTTTGATGTTCATTGGTAGGATTTCCTTGGTCAAAATGATTGAGTGGCTTGAATGAGAGCATGAAGAAGAAGACTATTTTTTCGGGACTGACCCAGGCACATTTATGGCACTTAGAAAATTTGGATTACTCAATTTTTTCAAAATTCAGGGCATGAGAGCCCAACCACTATTAAATTTGAACGTTTTTGTGACGAAGTAGAGACGAATTTTCGTCGGCATAGAGTCGTTTTTGCGACCAAGATGATTTTTTTTTCGTCGGAATTCATTCATTGGTCTAGCAGCCACACATGGATCTTTGTCGCTCTAGCGACCGAGAAAAGAAGCCTATTCACAATAGGGAAAAGTTCGGCTAGCGACGAATGTTAGTCGGTCAAACAACTAATATTAGTCGCAAGAGTGACCAAGACAACCCTCACAAAATTAGTCAATAAACCACTATGAGTCACTAGAATGACGAATATTATTCGCTAGAGCGACCAAACCATCAGTTAAAAAGGTCAAAAGAAGGAGGATCAGTTAGTCGCTAGAACGACCAAGTGACCTAGTTTGTGACCAAATGACAATACAAGCGAATAACACGTTGGTCGCTCTAGCAACTAACACGTTGGTCTCTCTAGCGACTAACACGTTGATGTTTGCAACCAATTGGAAATACTAGCGACGAACAAGTTAGTCGCTAAAGAAACCAAGATTGGGTTTTTTTTTTTTTTTAAATTATGCCATTCACACAGGATCTTAACTAAACTTGATAACAGGTATTTAAGTGTGTCCAATCATGATGGTCATGTAATTGTAGGATATTAACTAAAACTTGATTTTAAAATGGGGTGGATGATATGGTGGAACCATGTGAAAGGAGAACTTGATCAAACAACGCAATAAATCAAACAAATTGAAAATATTGGAGTTGATAGGGTGAATACTATGTTTGAGGAACTCAATGTGTAGGTCTTCCTCATATGTAACTCTATTGTTATTGATCATGTGAACAACTCTCTTTATGTCTCCAAAGGAAAATATATGACATGAGGTAGGGCTATGGGAAATTTGGATTGAGGATTGTATAGGAAGATGATAAAGGGATGGAGAGGAAGGGCTATGGGAAATTTGGATTGAGGATTGTATAGGAACATGATAAAGGGATGGAGAAAGGGATAAAATGAATTACTTATATATATCTTGTGGGAGGGAAACCTGTCTAGGTAAAAGGGTGCACCAGAAGACTCTGTGTCAATTGTAGAGGGCTTCAAGAAGCTCATGTCTCCTAATGGAAACAAAACCATATTTTTTTTATGATAGAGGAGATGCTAGCAATATTTCTAAAGGTGAGGAATAGAGAAAGGGACATGCTAAAGAGACTCTTCTTAGTTGTTAAAAATGAATTGGTGACATATCTTAGAAATCATATGAACTAAATTTATGGTACATTCGTCAATTTTAGAGAAAGGCATACAAACAAAGAACATTGTTAATTTCGGATCAAATCCCTTCAAATAGGAAAATTGATAAAAAGAACATGTAAATAGGAAAGCATAAATATTAATACAAAGGCATACAAACAAATAACATTGTTAATTTTAGATCTAGTCCCTTCAAATAGGAAAACGAAGATGTAGATAGGAAAGTGTAAAGATTAATAATAAAATGTTGATAGGAAAGTGCATGGATTGATGATAGAATTTTCTAGCACCCTTGTAAAATCAGGGACATAAACATGCCTTTAGCTAAGCATTCATCTTGGGGTTACACTTATTCTTTAAGGTAATGTTAGAAGGCGAGTTAAGGGGATAAAAGTGAAACACTCCTTGTTGGGAAGCATACATGCATGGATATGCACCAAAGTCCACTACCGGAATATTTAATTGTGAATGAATAGGTCTTTTTATGAAGCATACACCAAAGTATGCTACTAGAATATGCCAATGAACCAAAGTATGTTGAACACTTTGTCATTTTTTTAATGTGAAATGTGAAGATATGAGTTGTTGGTTGTATTTTAAGTATACATTTCTTTAATGTAAGAGGAATTGTTTAGTATCTTGACACATTAACAAACATACTAGTTTATATTTACCTATCTATATATCTATATAGTAGAATATGATATAAAAGTGGAATTGCATTTTCTAATTTTTTTTATGGATTGTTATTATAATTCCTTTTTATGTGATAGGTGTCAATTGATGTTATGCATTACAACTTGTTTAAAATTCAAGAATATAAATGGATTTGTAACTCATGTTTATGGAAACTAGTGAGGAATTGTAACAATAGATCCATATGCCTACCCAATTCTGGAGAGAAGACACTTGGAGGCTGCAAAAAACTCATCAACACCTCCATAAATGAGGTACTGAGGAATATAGATTCGAGGTGAAAAACACTAACATATAAGATATGGTAAAGAGAGACACACTCACTACTAGGACACAAGACAATTCTCCACAGAGTTGACTCATATATTGAAGGTCTCAGGGTGAACATATCCTAGTGGATAGGGTTGAAGTTCAAGTCCCCCTCCTACTATACCCCATTCCATACTTCAGGTAGTCAGAAGAACCTGACATTGATATTCTAAAGGCAAGAACAAATGCCAATGCTACATGAGGATATTAGATGTATGGGAGGTATTGAATGAGTTTAGGTGAACTATAAACAAAAGCAACAACTACAACTTTCTATGTAAAATACGATTAAATATGGTTTAATTTTTAGGGTAATATTTTAGGAGGTAAAGTTAGGGAATATTGTGTATATAGGATGTGTTTGTTGTGAATAAATTTACATAGATAACAATTGTGAAATAGAGGTGGTTTATGAAGTATTATTTTTATCTAAAATTTGGATAGTTTAGAATTTAGTTTTGAGGTGCAAGTCTTCAAATTGAGATGATAATATTTTTCCTTTCTTTGATACTAACATTGTTTAGAGAAGCTTATGTGTTTTGTGGATTATGGATGCTCATCGTTCTTGTCTTTGTGATCCCTTGGTTCATGAGGCATTGCCCTCATAAAAAGCATTATCAATATGGACATCATCCTTGAGGTGCAAGTCCTTGAATTGATTTCATAGCATTCTCCCAAATTCGCACAAGTCCTTGTGTGATAAATAACATACTTGCAAACGAAAGAGAGGTCGAATTTACATATCAAACACTAGGTATCAACGTTTCAGGAGTTTCCAAATTTGGGTCCCTACCATTATGCTTCTAGCTATAGTTATGGTGATTTCTTGCTTTATTCTCTTGGAAATGGT
>ML797107.1:193531-219183 GCA_009831015.1 Picea engelmannii
TCCCTGCTGTCGTTGGCCCCCATAACATTCGACGCCAACACTCTCTCATGTTATGGTGGGTCTTACTTT
The DNA here is from genome assembly GCA_009831015.1 of Picea engelmannii. Classification (NCBI taxonomy): domain Eukaryota; kingdom Viridiplantae; phylum Streptophyta; class Pinopsida; order Pinales; family Pinaceae; genus Picea; species Picea engelmannii. The sequence continues at coordinate 193,601 of ML797107.1, forward strand.
GCGACTATTGCAGTTATTTTTGTCATTTGCCGAAGACCTCTGAACGTGGTAGGGCCACCAATGCCCACATCATTATCGCTGCTTATTACAACGATCATTGCCCGTTATTCAGAGTATGTTCCTTTGCAGAATTGTCTTCTTCCTTTATCATTACCGCCCCCGAGGCGCTGCAGTTGTCTACACCAACACTTCCGTCATCTTTTTTCAGAGTTACATCACACGAGCATGGGGCATGCCCGCCTCGTTTGTACACAGTTGTATATTTTTTCTGCACGTCTATCAGAAGGTCGGGATACCAGTTCCTTCTTTCTCCAACGGGTCGCTCCGAACGGTCCCACTCTTGCTTTCCCTTACAACAACATTCTCAGTAGAAGAAACATTGATGGATATCGGCTATACGTATGCTCCTAACCTCATCCATCAGGGGGCATCTGTTATCACTGAAATTTCGTCAGCACATGGCGACAAGAACTCCACATCATCAAAACAGCAATGAAGTCATTCATGGCACTGAATTAATTTCACAACACTCCAGAAGGGCCAAAAACTATACAAAGTAACCAAAAATTGAAGGGCGCTTTACAGCAGTTTGGTGCGCGCGCGCATGCGCGGGACAAAAACGTGTTATGCGCGCATGCACGCTCGACGCGCGTCTGTCAACACAGGAACACGTGCATCTGCTAATACGGTGCATTAATTGAATAGGTCGGCTTCCTAACCGCCTACGGACCGGCTCCCAATTTGATTTGACCCTCAAATCAGATCCAGATCTGCAAAATCGACGAGTTAATGACCTAAAGAAACCCTAAAAGGGTCCCTGTTCACACTTTGAGAAGGTTACGTAACCGCCCGAGGAGCTGCTATAAAAAGCCGTGAGGATACACTGTTTTGGCAAGGAATTCTAAGCACTGTTATGTTGTTCAGATGGTTTAAAGGCTCATCCTTTAACATCAACCCATCAGCTGCATCACCGAGAGTTCTTTCACTGCTATGCTCAGTTCTTCTCATTTGTAAGGAAAGCAAATTGTGTGAGGGCCCCAAAGAGCCTTCCGTTGGAGGGAGAAGGAACCTCTGGTCTCTTCCTTCAGCGTGCTCCGGTTTCATTAATACACCAGCCTGAAAACATTGGTGACACCTGTGTTTTGTGTCTTGTGTTTGATGTTTCTTGTTGTTTCTTTTTGCAATGTTATTTGTTTTCAGTTGATAGTTAGATTCTAGTTAGTTTTGTTTTCTTTAACCCTCTACTCCACAGCTGTTCTGCCCTACCAGACCCAACAGGGTATGCAAGCGCTCTCCTTTTGCTCACCTGGTGACCATTTGAACGCGAACAACTGTCATCATTATCATCCTGCAAGTTGTCCTCCTCCATGTTGACATCATCATCCATTGGAGCATTATAAATGTCTTTGATCAATCTATTTGTCCCGTCATCATCCATTGTATTATTAATATCATCATTTTCCATAGGAATAACGTGATCACCATTATCCACACGATTAAGTTCAACTTGTTCTTCAGTATTATCTCTATGAAAACGTCTCTTTCTAGGCAGCATCACATTCTTAGGATGATTTTTCTTTAATAAAAACAATGGAAGCAATAAAATACAGTTAGAGTATATTAAAAATATTATTTTGAAAGATAAATTAAAAAAAAAAAAAATGTATATTACCCTTAAAGATCTATAATAACTAATTACTTACCATGGGACGATATTCATTTCCCCCTTCAACGTGCCCATTCTCCCTACAATGTTTTTCAACTATTTTTAAAGGTATTCTTCTTCGATTAAAACCCCTGCATTCACAACAAGGGCAATAACATTTCCCATCACCATGAATCACCATGTGCCACTTTACATAACAAGCTCTCTTTTCTCGTCTGGAGTTGACATTGTAATTACCTATTACAACAAATCCATGATAACATTATAAGTACAATATACAAATCTGTTCAAATAATTTGGTATATATTTAGATATTTGTAATGAAAATGATACAGCATGTTTAGAAAAATAAGGGACAAAGCATGAAACATTAATAAGAGGATGTGGATCTATTATCAACCAAAATCACACTATATAATATTAAGTCCCTAATAAAAATTAGGGTATCTTTAGGGATACACAAGAGTATTGATGCCCAATATCAACAAAAAAGCCATTGCTCTTCACTTCTAGTTGGTTCTTTTCCAACTCAAGGAGGAAACCCTAAATGTAAATTTACTAAGGTAAGGATACTTAGATATTCAAGAAGTTCCATGAAATATAAGAACAAAATTAGAGTGATTGAATCTAACTAGAGTGATTGTATCTTAATCAGTAATCTTTTTACTCTATCAAAAGTGGATAAACCATAAAATATTTCTAAGGAGTTAAAATAAACCATAAAATTTGATTTAAGGAGTGAAAATAAACCATAAAATAGTTCAATAGCACCAAATTACTAAATCACACACAAAAAAATTAAGTACTAACCTTCAAAATCTCAGCTATGTAGAGTCTGATCAATTCAATGTTTCTCTTCTTGAAAGAGAATTGAAATCAAGATTTCATAAAAAACCAGAACACCATTGCATCAGAACACCCGAATGATTTTCACAACTGTAGAAAATGATTGTCGCAACTATAGCAAATTTTCCATAACTGAGATATATATAGGATTGATTTTCCGTAAATGATCATTGATTCTCACACGTGCCATTGTTGGTTGCTATAGCGACTAAATGGGGGTTGGTCTCTCTACCGACCAACTTGGAAAGTTGGTCGCTAGAGAAACCAACATTTGGACCTCGAAAAAAAAAAGTATATTTAGTCCAAAAAAAACAAAAAAAATACGACGAAATTTTAAATCGTCGTAATTTGTGCCCAATGTAGTAGTGAACTGGGGTTGTTAGAGTATCTGGTTCACATGTGGGATGTGAAAAAACAAGCCTTTCGCGTGGGTGTGAATACACTCACATTGGATATAGAGGATATATACTTTCTAATGGGGTTGTCTCATCGCGGTTCTCAACTAACACTCACATGTAGTAGGGGTGGGGGAGAACCTATGGATTACTATGTTGCTCACCATTGTGTGTTAGGTACGGAAAAACATAGCGGCAAGGTGGCCATCAGAGATGTTCGGGATTTACCATTGCAGACCATCCTTTATACCATTACCCGTATGGCAGGGAGTACAACTCCCCACATGGATTTGCAAAGCCATTTTCAGTACGCAATAGAGTGCATGAAACCCAGGGTCTTCAACTAGTGTGAGGGTGTCCTAAAGGGCATGAAAAAGAAACTAACAAAGTGTCAAAATGGTTAGTTGAATTTTTTTTGTTACGGGTCCCTTTTGGTATCCTTCTTCTTGGAGAGGGTTCTTGTCCTACGTCTATAGGTGGAGTGGGGAATACCTACTCCATAGGATCCACAGATGAAGAGGTGGGTGGACCTAATGGATCGTCACGATGGTGTGCCTATCATCAAGTATGATGATGTTTTCTTCCAATGGATGAGGAATCAGCTAATCATGGTGGAGGACTATGCGTACACTAGGATATATTTCCGTGGGGATCCTGACTTAGCTCTTCCTGAGAGATCTCAGTGGGGAGATATCGGTAAGAAGGACTTTGGTATATAATCAAAATGTCTTTCCAAGAGGTGAATTCTTAAGTATACCCTTAACAAAGTAGGACTTCAGATGGAATAAATGTTACTTAATTGCAACACTACTAATTGTGAATCGAATCGTACAATAAGATGACGGATGCCAAATGAAATGGCGTCAGTTAATAATTCAATAACTACATTGTATTCTGCGATATTATTAGTTGCACGACCAAGGCAAATACCGTGTAGACTGATCAACTCATCTATAGGTGCATAGATTTCCCATGCAACAGACGCTAGGTTTTGATTACTACGACTAGCACCATCAACAAAGCCGATATAGGGTAGTGAAGACACTGACATCTGGAAACCAAGCACAATGCAAGGTAAGTATCTAAAAGGCGGAACAAAAATGAAAAAGAACACCAAAGTATAGTATACTAAAAATACACAGCAGTCATGTAAAAATAGTTTAAGCATAGTACTTCTTCAAGTAAATCCCATTCCTGGGTTCACTCAAAGAAATTCCATCATAATCTACCAACTCATAAGCCCCTTTCTCTAACACTCATTTCACAATATAAGGGCCATGCCACATAGGCTCAAACTTACCGTCCCCTAATAAGTCATGATCCTGTTCGTAAAGAAGAACTAAATCACCCTCAGTAAAAACATGTGGTTTGACATGCTTGTCATATTAATATTTGACACACTTCTTTTGAGTTTCAATGACTAAGGCAGCATCACGACGAGTCTCATATAACTGCATTAAATACAAGAGATGTTCTTCTTCAGTTGAGGTGTTAGGGAGAAGTTCAACAACTAGTTTCAAAGATGGGATATCACATTCAATCGACAGGATAACTTCAATACCATATACTAACTGGAAAGGTGTGAACCCTGTGGCAGATTTACCAAATGTCTGATAGGCCCATAATGCAGAGAAGAGCATTGTGTGCTAGCTTGAATTGTGAATTCCTATCATTCGTCGAAGCATAGTAGTAATAACTTTGCTAATTGCTTCAACCTGGCCATTGGCCTATGGATAGTAAGGTGTTGAGTTTTCATGGTGAAGACCCAACTTCTCAGTAATTTCACATCATGAAATTGCGAAAATGACTACCATGGTCAGTGACGATATCTTGAGGGACACCAAATATAGTAACAATATGATTGAATATGAACAACGCTACAGTTTTCCTAGTATTATAAAATGTAGCATCACCTTGGCCCATTTAGTGAAATAATCCACGGCTACGATGATGTATCCATGCCCCCCATCCAAGTGAGGATTACATGTCATGAAGTCAATGCCCCATTTAGCGAATGGAGCAATAGAAACTACAGGGTAAAGAGGAGCAGGATGATATCAGATGTTATTTTTATATGTTTGACAAGCATGGCATTTCTGGATGGCAGTAATGCAATCCTTAAACAATGAAGGCCAGAAATAACTAGCTCGTAAGATATTTTGGGCAGTGGCATACCCAGACTTATGACCACCACATGCTCCAGAATGATAGTCATTCAAATATTTCTCATCTTCATCATAGGTTAGGCATCGTCGAAAAATTGAATCAATACCACGATGGTAAAGGGTATCACCAAGGATAATGTATTGACAGGCTTGATACCGAATACGATGACGATCCACACTAGAAATATCAGGCTGGAAAGTTTGGGTTTGGAGATAAATGGTAATCTCTCCATACCATATGTCGTCATAACCGATCAGAAAAAAGGATTCATCAGGCAAGGAATCCTCTGCCACAGTTTCTGTCTCAGTAGAGGGAAGGTCACATGTCAATTCAGAAAAAACCAAAGATTTCTTTGATTTGGCATGCTCAAATTCCAAATCAAACTCCAGGAGAATAACTATCCATTTGGAGTATTTCCCCCCCAACAATTTTCAAGTAAGGATGTGTTTCATAGGGTTGCAATCAGAAATAACGATGGTTCTATGTAATAAGATATAATGACGGAAACGTTGAACAACTTCAACAACTGCTAAGTCCAGTTTCTCCACATGCGAATATTTGGTTTCAGTGGTCGTAAGACTCCTACTCAAATAGTAAATGACACGTTCATCATGTGAATTATCCTCTTGGACTAGAACCATAGCGATGGTAGAGTCCGAAGCAGCTAAATATAAGAAATAATATCGACTATAATCAGGTGGAAATAAGAGGGTGTACGGGTTAAGGCAAGTTTCAAAGCTTCAAAGTCTTTGTTGGCAGTGTTGTCCCATACAAAATCATGACCCTTTTTAAGAAATCGAGTAAAACCTTTCGTTAATTCAGCATAGTTGGGAATGAATCGACGTAAAATGTTTTCCTTCCCTTGCAAACTTTGGAGTTGGCACAATGTAGAAGGAGGAGGTAGATTGAGAATAACTTCAACCTTTATAGGGTCCACCCTAATCCCATGTGTAGAAACGATAAAACCAAGACGTCGTCCAGACTCCACACAAAAAATGAATTTATGTGGATTCAATCATATGCGATAATAGCGACAGCATAGGAAAATGGATCGTAAATGTGTCGGGTGATCTTAACGACGCAGGTAATGCACCGGTAAATCATTTATGTAAGGTTGTACAATGTGCTTAATATCATGAAAATCATAAGACATAGCGCGCTGAAAAGTTGCACAAACATTCTTGAGACCAAAAGGTAGTTTTCAATATGCAAAGGTTCCCAAGGGCAGATAAAATCAATCTTATGTTGATCCGTAGGTAAAATAGTGATTTGATTATAGCCAAAGAAACCATCTATTAAAGAGAATATTTCACTCCCGGCACAGTCGTCAATGATTTGGTCAATGAAAGGGGTTGGATAATTGTCCTTGGGACAAGCTTTGTTAATATCCATATAATCTACACAAACATGGATTGTGCCTTGTTTCTTCGTAATCGAAACGAGATTAGACACCCAATCATTCAAAGCCATAGGATAAACAAAACTAGCTTTAAGAGGTTTTTCAACTTCGAGTTTAATAGCAGCATCTTTACGTGGATGTACTGGGCGAAGTCTATGTTGAACGGGTTTAGCGTCCGAGTAAGTCATAATCTAATGTACAACAATATCTGGATCAATGCCAGGCATTTTTTTGTAACTCCAGGCAAAAAAATCATGGAATTCTTGGAAAAGATCCTTATAAATCTGGACCTCATTAGCAGAACATGAGGCACTGATATGAACATTTTCCATGAATCCAGGTTTAATCGAAATATCTAAAGGTATGGTGGGTGAAATGTTACCTAAGTTCCCTTCATACAAAACATCGTGTATTGGTTCAGGAATGGGGGAATAAGTAACAATAGTAGACGGTTCTGAAATATGTTGATAACTCTTTATAGTCTCGGGTTCTAGGAAGAGAATAGAACGATGATGCCCATCATCCCATGGGGTATCTTTCATAGACATGATTGTCATAATCATTTCATTAGTGTGAAAGACTACGTTAAATGGATCCAGAGACGTATCTAAGAGAGAATGAGGAGAGGGAGTTGTCGATTGAAAAACTTGATAATCCAATTCTACCAGACTTAAAGGCATTCTGTCATCGTAACGAAGATAGTCGTCAAAGCTAGGTACTATCCAAGGGTCATAAGACTCAGAGATTTCACCAATAGTGGTTGATATCATGTTAATTGAGGCGACAAAAGGAGTAGGAATATCAGGAGGTGGAATGGGGAACGTACCCATTAATGATGAATATTTTAAGAGACCCATACCGACATTCTCATAATAGGGAGGTGTTTTCACAATGAAAAGTACGTTACTAGTACAATAATCAGAATTGAAGAAGGCAATTTGATCAACAGTAACAAATTTTTCGTGGTGAGGGAAATGTATCACACGGAAAAGAGTAGAAACAACCACATGCATGGAATCAATCCAACTATGGCCAAGTAGAAGGTTGTAATCGAGAGGTACATCAAAGACCTCAACCTCAATAGTAATCGTTTTTCCTTCTAAAGTACCATTAAATGCTTTAAGAGTATTTTGTGACTCGATAAGGGCAGGAGAACTAGTGGCCTTCCAACAAGTGACAAACATGATGCAAATCTAGGCTCCTTCATCAATAACGGTTCGACAAATATTCTTATTTTCCACAATAACTTGTATCTGAAATGTTAATTGAGGAGGAAACCTTAGAATATGATCTTCCAAGTCAAATATTATCAAGTTCCTATCAGTAGGATCAATTCCACCAATAGCCTTTAAAAATTCCTTTCATTGCATAGGACAACTTTGAAGGACTTCGAGAGCCGACATCGCAGAAGGTGCCTATGCAAGATCTTCTACAATATTGTAGTTTTGAGCAGCACATGCGCGAGGATTAAATGACGAATTACGAACAACGCCTTTAGGAGGAATATGAAGAACTGTGTCTAGACTTGTTAGTTCAAGATGAAGAGGACCATTGGGAGGTGAAGTTTATGGAGGAGTTTGAACCAACGGAGGTGGTGAATCATCAACTTTCTCTTTCGAAGATGAATGATATTTGGCTTGAGTAGCGACTGCAACTTCATTCTTCTTGGAGTCACCAGTACACATAAGTACATAAGATGTGCTAGAGGGAGAAGTTTGGTCATGAATGACCAATTGGGCCTGCTGCTGAGAAGGAAAAGGTTGTGACAAAAAATCGGGTGTAGGAGGTGTCTCGGTCCCTTGCAGGAACTTAGTAACCTCAGCGCATCATGGAAAATATTTCGTATAATGATTCTCACCACAGATAAGACAAGGATAACAAGATTTACTCTTTTATTCGTCATCAGCAGGTTGAGTCTTGGGTTTATCGGATTGTTGATTATTATTTGTGTCCTCCTTATTCTTCCCCTTCCCTTTCTTTTTATTTTGATTTTTACCGGTAGGTGTAGATTGAAATAAATTAACTTCAGAAGTTTTACCGAACGGAGTTGGAGGGGAATTATTTTGTACATTAGCAGTATTAGACTTGGGATTGGAATGACTCACTTTTTTAGACTGAGTCTCAATGTGGAAAGTGTCAATCACACCATCAACATCATGAGAAGCTAGTGGAGGTGTGGGGTTTTGATTTGTATACAGGCGAGGAGCATCAGGGATCAAATCATATAGTGTGTATGTTTGTGAATAAACGAGATCCAAGTATTGAGCACGACTAATCCCATGATCCTCAGTGACGACACCACCCATGGAAACATCACGGGATATAGGACCAATGAGTGATTTGGTAAACCACTCGGCCAATAGTTGATCAGGAAGGGGAACTTTCATTAAGCATATTCTCCTCCTCCACTCATGAATATGATCGGAAATATGAGTGGATGAGGACTGTTTAAATGAACTCAATATTTTGGTTCGTGTCTCGCATTGGATTGGTAGCTGGTAATCCATTAAGAAATCCATATCTAAGGTATTGAAGTCATTGAAGAATCCTCGGGGAAATTCAATACACCATTTGTCTTCTGAACCCGTCATAGTTCTTTGGAAAAGATGTAATCTAATGGAGTCATCCATCAAAGACTTTGATGAACACCAAAGATGGAAATTCATGATGTGATTATTTGGATATTCCTCTAATCGGTCGTAAAAATTAGGAATGTATGATGGTAACTTGGCAGGTATGACCAACCAATAAGGAGAATGCAATATAAGATCATTCAAAATCCTAGACAAATCCGATAAATCCAAAGTAGAAAGAAATGGCAGTTGTCTATTCACTTGAGGAAACTAGTAATTCTGAGGAGGTAGTATCATAGGTGTACCAGTAGGATCATAAGAAGTCTATATACAGTTAGAGGGTCATGTCAAATTCAGTGGAGGGTTTCGAGTCAAATAGCCAACTTTAGTTGGGTGATTGGGTAATCTTCCTTGGGAAGGAGCATTATACTGAAAACCTTGACCCTAGTTAGGATTCATAGAAACTGGATATGGTTTCCCGGGATTAGGGGGTACAAAAGAATCAAATTGAGGAGGTTTCCTTCCAGGAATTTGTTGATTTCCTTGGAAAGGAAAATTCCAAGGTTGAGACTGTAATCCAGGGATATACTGCCCATACACTGGGTTATGACCCCCAACTTGGGGTTTCCCCCCAACTTAAGGTTGACCTCCAATAGGAATTTGAAAACCAAAAGTGACAGAATGACTTGTACCTCAAATTTGATTGGAGCTACTTGGGCCAGGACGATTAGATCCTCCAGGTGAAGGTGGAGGAGGAATTCTAGGCCCCCCGGAGAGAACCTGGGTAGGTGTAGGAACATAACTAATGGCAACATTATACCCAAGAGGAACAAAAATATTATCCCCTCTGGATGGATTCTGAGCAGGATTAGCAATAGACATATTTAGAGTGTGATACCCAAGTGGAAGTGATGGACTTGGTCTAAGAGGAAGTGGTGTTCCAATAGGAGCTTGAGTGATCACTGAACTTCCAGCAGAAATATGCATAACTTGTGGGACCATGGTAGAGCTAGAAAGCTGGAGAGGAAGAATTGTATGAGAACCAACCAACAATTGGTCTGAGACCGTGACAACATTACTGGTCGTTCCAGTAAAATGATCTAAGGGTACTGTGTAGGCAGTATAAGTCACAGGTGTATGTGATGTCATAGGTTTATTAGAGGTCCTCTGGCGTATATGACTCATTCCTAGTTTTTCAAAAATATCTTGTCCCGAAGAAGTTCTCCAAAGAGAACAAATAAGAACAGAAGAGCTAGGATCAAAATTTCCAGCAGTATGAACCAGAGTTCTAAACGACTCACTCTAAAAGAGTAGATCGTCTACACCAGACTCTACGTGAGGTCCAGTAGGGATTCCAGTGTAATCTTCAACAACAACGTCTCCCGATGAATTTATCCAGAGCAAAAGTGGATCTTGTACCACACTCAATAACGGATTTACAAGAAGTATGGATTCCTCAAATGGAGTAGAACTTCCAATCTCAGAGGCTACGTCGCTATTGATTGCTCCTTCAAGAGAACCCTCTGGTGAGTTAGGAAGAAAAGGAGTATATTCTTCCAGATATTTCGGAGGTAACCCTTGCATCCTACCTGAACGACGAGGGTTGATGTTGGCCGCACCAAATAAAGAATGAAAGAAATCTATGACCAACTAGAGAAATAAACAACACTCACTAATAAAATCTAGATATCAGACACACAAACAAACCTTCTTACCTCGAAGTCACTAGTTGGTGATGAAATCCAACGTCACAAAATCAAGACAAGAAGGGGTTGGGATAAAGTGGGTGGAAAAGTTACATTGACGACCTGCTTAACGGAATTACACCCTGGTGAAATCTCCCACACATAATCGTGGGTATACCCTCCAAGGAGCCCTAGTGAGTTTGTCCAACGTCAATTCCAGGTACCATGAATACTTTCCCCTCCACAGTCACCTTGTGTAAAGACTATAAAGAGATAGGCCACTAAGGTTACCAGTTATGAAAATGATGCCTAGGGAAGCAATCAATAGTCTGATCGGTTATCACCATAACAATTTTCAGATCAGGATCCAAATTTCGAAAATTTAGTGAAATGTTATATCACTGTGGAGGCATGATAGTTTGGGGGACCGAGCTATATCTAGAGGCATATAGACAAATATAGCAGAGGCGCAAAAGGTATAACTCGGTGGACCATCGATCTTGAAGAATCATGGATCAACGACTAAGGAACATATCGGGGAATGAAGCAGCGGAAGATAATTATTCGAATACAGGCCAGGGAAACCATTATGGTTTCGTTCGTGGATGCGTCGCACCCTCAGAGGCACATCGAGGCGAAAAGCGGTCTACCTAAAACCGTGTTTTCCAACCCCCAATATCAAAATTTGATTAAGATCGGCGGACCATAGATCACCTGCTTATTTGCATTAATTTTTTCCCAATGCATCTTGTCCTTGTGTTAATTTTCCACTCAGATTTTCAAACTGTTTAACCAGCTCCGTCAAGCTCCCATCACCTAAATCCTTCACCCAATAGATCATCCAAAATAGTCATGTACTCCATGAGTCAAAAGTTGGCAAATATCCCAAGCCTATACCTAGCCTTAATTCTTATCTAAATCCCCTTGTTCCATCACTTCATTCATTTTTACCCTTATTTTCGTATTCCCGTTGAAAATAAAAAAATATTCCTTTTATTAAGAACCCTTATCCTATCCACAAAGTCATGAGTTAAGCCTCATATGCCCAAAGCCCTTCGAAAATGGAAAAAGGGGTTTTTTATTATTAATATAAGTATTTTTATATTTATATTAATATTTAATCCAATATTTAATTTATGAAATCACGTCAAATCATGGGCATGAATCTCAATTTATAATGTGGAAAAGTCAAAGGTTGGATGGAGGGCGCACATGCATATCGGAGATTGAAGTAGTGAGGAGGTTAATTTTGTGAAGGCATTCCGGGGAATACGACCGTGCTTTCTTTCATGGACAAGTGTTTTTACGTGGAGCACATCGGAGGTAAAAGAAGTTTGGATTAAACCACTCCATCCCATGCCCGATATAATAAATGCACCACTTATTATATGTTTTATGTGCGGCATTTTTCTAGGAGTGCATTTCAATAAAGATTATGGAATTTCCAATAAAAGAAATTCTTCTTCACGGTGAAATTGTTTTACAGAGGTAAATTTCACATTTACAAATTAAAGAAATTAATGTTTATTTCCATGGAAAGGAATTAAATGGGAAGGTGCACGTGAAAGGAACACTTGGATAATTATTTATCCAAAGGTTTTACAGAAGTAAAAGAAGAAGATAAAAGGTATTTTACCAAAGATGGTAAATTGGAAAAAAACACACAGTAAATGTTTTTCCACAGTGAAACGGTAAATTGGAAAAACATTACACAGTAAATGTTTTTCACAGGGAAATGGTAGTAGTAAATGTTTTTTACAATGAAATGGTGAATTGGGCAAACAAGACATGGTTTTAAAAACCACGAGCATAAATTAAATTATGGAAATTTAATTCTACAGGATAGAAAAATATTTGGGAATTATTTTTATTTCAAATATATTATTCCCAAATATTTAATGAGAATGTGGATAAATGGAATTAAATTTGAAAGAGTATAAGTGACATTTCAAAGAGAATGTGGCAGAAGAAGGAGTTGGAGGGTCAGAGGAATCTGCAGGGATCATGAAGCGTTTTTTTATGAAAATTGTTATTTGCAATCATTGTAGAAGCTGAAACGTTTCATTTCAGTTATTGTAACTTTTTGCACACTGAAGGAACTCAAATTGTATAAGTATTAGAAGTTCTAAGTGTATTGATGATGGGAAGAAGTGCAAGGGCACAATTCTGGTGTTTCTGGACTCTATTGTAATTTTTCTGGGACTGAATTGAATACATATGCATAAGCATTTGAAACTGTTTATGAAAATATTCTAATTGGTTGTGATATGAGTTATGTCTTCTTTCATAGTGTGTATTTCTTGTGTTTCTTTAATTCCATTTACACTATATTTTGTTTAAATTGGAGAGTTAAAGGCCCAGAATTTGTCTTCTGACGCTCTCAGCCTAAGCAATTTAAACTATGTATGTTTCTTCTTAGCTAATTCAGAATTCATTTACGTAATGCTCTGATGCAATTATTTGTTTCCTCTTTCCTCTTACCACTCTGATTTATTTTAAGTTACAACTCAGATTCATTGCCTCATTTAGGCTTTATCTTTTGGAGAGTTCTATCAGCTGATCATTGTTTTCATTCAATTTCAGAATTTTGACTCCCTAGCCCTATGTGTCCCTCCTCTTCTTGGCCAACAAACTTTATTAAAACCCCCAAAACAAACCAAATCTAGCCACCAATTTCCAAAAGAAATATCAAGTGACACGAGAGAGCCCTCTCTGAGTTGAGTAGGCTAGTTCCTCGGCTCTAAAGTTGGTTGAAACAGTTACCTATGTCGTTTGTCTATTCAGCCGGACAGATTTAAAGAGTGGTAACATTTTGGCGCCGTTGTCGGGGACGAAATTGAAAAATTTTCCCTGGGAAGAACGACATGGTTGAGTTCTAAGGTCTCAGAGCAACAGACACTTAGGCACATATTGGTTTTATTCCTTCTCTAGCGACTCCACACATCAAAAATTAGTTTGAAGGTGATTCCACTGGTAGAGGAATCCAAAAATTTGATTTTTTATTGGCAACTCCGCTCGCAATGCAGAATCCGGCTTCCAAAACATCATTGGTGACTCCATTGTCCGAAGATGAGTTCAATACCTATAAGGTATGCTCCAATGAATCGATCTTATATTCCTGGCTTTCCAAATCGTATTCCTCACATAAATTGGCAAAAATATTTGCCTAAATTCGAAGATGGGAAAGGAAATGATGTTGCCTTGCACTTGATTAGATTTCACATGCACATATGTAAGCTGGGGGTTGAATTTCATGAGGATTGTTTGATGAAAATGTTTATGGATACTTTAGAGGGGAGAGCAAGATTATGGTATGAAGGTTTAAAACTAGGCAACTTATACTCTCTTAAAGATTTCCATATAACATTATTTAAGCATTATGGAGAATCTAATTCTTCATCCTTGGTGTTTGAAGATTGTTGTGAATTTTGTGAACATTTCATTAAGTACCTTGAAAATGTTTTTGGAAATGAAGAGTGTATGAATGATGAAATCATAGAATCCCTTTATGAATATTCAGCCCAACAAAAAACAGTAGCCCCTCCTTTGGTTGAAGGTGAAGCTGATCAAGAAATTGTTGCTGAAAGTCATTTTCCTTCCCCTGAACTTGATGAAGATATTCAACAAGATTTTCAGCAAGACAAAGTGTTTCAAGGTTGTCTTTCTCCCCCTATGAATGATATGGTTGTTCAAATTCTAAGTGGCCTAGACATGGATGAGGATTATGAAAATGCATCTATGGAAACTTCCAGCAATGAACAAACAAATCACATAGATCTTCAGGAAAGAAACAAAACAACATATGCCATTTTTCAATCAGAAATACAGAAAGATAATGAAGAGGCAGTTCTTTTATTTGATTCATTTGAAAATCATGGTTTTGAAAGTGCATCCATGGGAACTCTAGACTGTGAAATAGTGCATCATGTTAGATTTTCACATTTTCAAGAAGATTATGAGCAAGAACTTATTTCCATTCATTCATTTAAAAGTCAAAATGACAATCCTCAAACAAATTTCCAAAAGTTTAATGAAACCAAATCAGAATTGTTTGATGAACAAGAGGATAGTCTTGATGCACATAATATGGCTGTCATATTTGAATATGTTCAAGAATGTATGCATGTTTTTGTTGAGATGCAAGGAGAAGTAGACAAACCTATTGCTGCCATTTTATTTGAAAATATTCTCAGAACTGAAGAAATAGAGCAAGAGCAACAAACACTTATGAAAGAAGCTTGTCTTTCTATTTTTGCTCATCAAGAAGAAATTATTTTTCATGGTTTTCAAGATCTTGTGGCCGTCTTATTACAGTATTCAGTGAATAAGGAGTTTGTTTCATTCATAAATTCAAGTTTTGGATTCAACTTTTGTTTTCAGCTGCCATTGTTTACATTTGTCTACCTGCTTAAGAAAGATGTGAGCAGAGAAAAATCGGGAAGCCAATTGCTTGATTGGTTGCATTGGCAATTTAGTATCACTTGATTGAGTATTCATTTCAGCAATTTTAGAGTAGATAGGAGTGCACAAATAAGCTTGTTGGTCAAGCATTTTTCAGTTTGGATTTCCAGTAGTGTGTGCAGTCAGATTTTAGCAGTGTATTCAGTATTCAGTATCCAGTTGAGAGCAGTGTGCAAAGTTTGGTTTTCAGTAGACATTGGTGACAGGTTGGAGCAGGGTACAAAGACATGTTTTGGGAGAAGCCCAATGGATCAGGCACCGGGTCTATGAGTTCTTTGCTACCTCGCAGGGAGGATAGCATCCCCAGTTGGAGCCAATGTTATCACCATAACAATTTTCAGATCAAGATCCAAATTTTGGAAATTTAGTGAAATGTTATATCACTGTGGAAGCATGGTAGTTTGGGGGATCGGGCTATATCCATCAGCATATAGACAAATATAGCGGAGGTGCAAAAGGTATAACTCGGCGAACCGTCGATCTTGAAGAAGCCTGGATCAACGACTAAGGAACATATCGAGGAATGAAGCAACACAGAAGATAATTATTCGAATACGGGTCGGGGAAACCATTATGGTTTCGTTCGTGGATGTGTGGCGCCCTCAGAGACACATCGGGGCAAAAAGCGATTTACCTAAAACCGTGTTTTCCAACCCCCAATATCAAAAGTTGATGAAGCTCGATGGACCATAGATCACCTGCTTATTTGCATTAATTTTTTCCCAATGCATCTTGTCCTTATGTTATTTTTCCACTCAGGTTTTCAAATTGTTTAACCAGCTCCATCAAGCTCCCATCACCTAAATCCTTCATCCAATAGATCATCCAAAATAGTCATGTACTCCACAAGTCAAAAGTTGGGAAATATCCCAAGCTTATACCTAGCCTTAATTCTTATCTAAATCCCTTAGTTCCATCACTTCATTCAATTTTACCCTTATTTTCGTATTCCCATTGAAAATGAAAAATATTCCTTTTTATTAAGAACCCTTATCCTATCCACAAAGTCATGAGTTAAGCCTCATATGCCCAAAGCCCTTCAAAAATAGAAAAAAGGGTTTTTTATTCTTAATATAAATATATTTATATTTATATTAATATTTAATCCAATATTTAATTTATGAAATCACGTCAAATCATGGGCACGAATCTCAATTTATAATGTGGAAAAGTCAAAGGTTGGATGGAGGGCGCACACGCATATCATAGATTGAAGTAGTGAGGAGGTTAATTTTGTGAAGGCGGGCTAGGGAATACTACCGTGGTTTCTTTCATGGACACGTGTTTTTACGTGGAGCACATCGGAGGTAAAAGAAGTTTGGATTAAACCACTCCATCCCATGCCCGATATAATAAATGCACCACTTATTATATGTTTTATGTGCGGCATTTTTCTAGGAGTGCATTTCAATAAAGATTATGGAATTTCCAATAAAAGAAATTCTTCTTCACGGTGAAATTGTTTTACAGAGGTAAATTTCACATTTACAAATTAAAGAAATTAACATTTATTTCCATGGAAAGGAATTAAATGGGAAGGTGCACGTGAAAGGAACACTTGGATAATTCTTTATCCAAAGGTTTTACAAAAGTAAAAGAAGAAGATAAAAGGTATTTTACCAAAGATGGTAAATTGGAAAAAACACACAGTATCCACAGTGAAACGGTAAATTGGAAAAACATTACACAGTAAATGTTTTTCACAGGGAAATGGTAACAGTAAATGTTTTTTACAATGAAATGGTGAATTGGGAAAACAATACATGGTTTTAAAAACCACGGACATGAATTAATTTATGGAAATTTAATTCTACACGATAGAAAAATATTTGGGAATTATTTTTATTTCAAATATATTATTCCCAAATATTTAATGACAATATGGATAAATGGAATTAAATTTGAAAGAGTATAAGTGACATTTCAAAGAGAACGTGGCAAAGGAAGGAGCTGGAGGGTCAGAGGAATCTGCAGGGATCATGAAACGTTTTTTATGAAAACTGTCATTTGTAATCATTGTAGAAGCTGAAACGTTTCATTTCAGTTATTGTAACTTGTTGCACACTAAAGGAACTCGAATTGTATAAGTATTAGAAGTTCTAAGTGTATTGATGATGGGAAGAAGTGAAAGGGCACAATTCTGGTGGTTCTGGACTCTATTGTAATTTTTCTGGGACTGAATTGAATACATATGCAGAAGCATTTGGAACTGTTTATGAAAATATTCTAATTGGTTGTGATATGAGTTATGTCTTCTTTCATAGTGTGTATTTCCTGTGTTTCTTTAATTCCATTTACATTGTCTTATGTTTAAATTGGAGAGTTAAAGGCCCAAAATTCGTCTTGTGACGTTCTTGGCCTAAGCAATTTAAACTGTGTATGTTTCTTCTTAGCTAATTCAGAATTCATTTACATAATGCTTTGATGCAATTATTCGTTTCCTCTTTCCTCTTACCACTCTGATTTATTTTAAGTTACAACTCAGATTCATTGCCTCATTTAGCCTTTATCCTCTGGAGAGTTCTATCACCTGATCATTATTTTCATTCAATTTCATAATTTTGACTCCATAGCCCTGTGTGTCCCTCCTCTTCTTGGCCAACAAACTTGATCAAAACCCCCAAAACAAACCAAATCTAGCCACCAATTTCCAAAAGAAACATCAAGTGACATGAGAGAGCCCTCTCTGAGTTGAGTAGGCTAGTGCCTCAGCTCTAAAGTTGGTTGAAACAGTTACCCATGTCATTTGTCTATTTAGCTGAACAGATTTACAGAGTGCTAACACGATCCATGCACAAGGGAAAGATATCTAAGCCTGAAATCAACTTGAGAAGGTCCCCACATGATTTTCTTCTCAAGTGACACCCAATAATACGTGCAATCTCTACATCAAGACCAACAAAGCAAGGTGAGTAACTCTATCAGTCCTAATGAGACCTTGTGATTGACCCTTGTGTTAGAAGGGCTTCCCAAGACAAAATGTAGCAATTGGATTTGTAGTCTCCCTAGCACAAGATACTATTGTGTTTTAATGTTTTGGAGAGTGTGCCTTATAACCTATTCCAAAGCGTTATCCTAGCTAATGTTGGTGTAGATAAGTTCTAGGAAAGAAAAGTTGCTAATAGATTTTAAAATTGTGTTGTATTTTAAAGGTTGTTGTTTACTCAAAAGGGAAACGGAAGTGAAACTGATGATATATTTGACCTTGACCCAATAAGATGCAAGAAGAGATGAAAAGAAAATGTTTCATTCAATGAACTCTAATTAAAGTAGGGAGAAGGTTTCTCTTTTCCAGAATAAAAAAGCTATCAAGCACAATTTCTCTATCTTTGAATGATATGAATTCCAAGCAATAAAAGATATCAACTTTTCAAAATTTCTCTTTTCCACAAATATATGAATGCAAAAAATTCTTACAAAGACTACTAAAGGGAATAATAAACTCCAGTTCTTTCCTTTTCAAATCAAAACATAGATGTAATGAATAAAATAAAGAATGGTCTAAGAAAACTATTGCACTCTCAACACTATCCCCAAATCAAACTCATAATGCACACACAAAAAATGAAATGATAAGAAAACTTTTTTGTTGAATGCAAACAAAAATTGTCTCTTAATCAATCAACAATCCAGAAAGTAAAAAACAATCCAAAACTCAAAATAAAGCAAGGACTACTGATCAAACAAGCACCCAGGAACAAAATCTTGAGATTATACCCTTGTGACAAGAAGTCAGGAAACAAAATTTGCAAATCTTGTAAAGAAGACTTTCAATACTTGAAAATCACTCAAATTCAAGCTTAAAATTTGTAAACCAATCATTCACCAGTGTCAAAATTTCATCCCAGACAGTAAAGATAAAACTAGGCAAAGAAAAGAAATTTGATTGTCACCCAACAATTCCTACAGGAATCATCACAGGTAGCAGAGGGGTACAGTGCGACGATCGAGGATCGTCGCAGGTTGTCAACACAACACAATGCGACTTCGTCACTCTGGTTTTCACAAGTAGAGTGCAACGACAACGAATCGTTGTAGGCTATCAATAGGACACAATGTGATGATCTCTGAATAAAAAGAAAAATGGGAAAAATGACAAAATTTCTCAATGAACTTTCAGGACCAGAGAGTCAAGATGGATCACCCACAGACTCAAAGAATGAAATTGATCAAAAGAAGGTAGGATAAAAGAAAATAAGAATAAAAAATAAAAATAAAAGATGTTGTATCCCCAGTATGGTCGACAATTTTGTTATCGGACAAATCGGTAAGTGTGGACACAAACTAATCTCCCTAACTTCCACAGGATTCTAGAACAAAACAAGTCAGAATACAAACTTCACCTTAGACTTCATTGTCATATAAACTAGTTCAGAGAGGAATGAGTGACATGCCTTTCAAATGACGCTTGATCCTCACTAGTGTAGTCCTTGTCACTCCATCTTTGGATTTGCGGGATGGTGAACCTATTTAAGAAGCACAAACCAACAAAGAGAGAGAGAACAAAGATATATATATTCCAATGAATTCTATGTATAAGATCAAGGAGTTATACAATAAAATTCAAGACACCTTTATAGGGAAGAAATGTATCGCTGCATTATATTAAAATGGAAAGTGGAGAATACAACCCATGCCTTCATGTTACAATATCCCTTTCAATGGATCTTTTCTCCAACACACACACCTTTGCTCCAATGCCTTGATGAAGAAGATCCACAATCTGACTTAGAGAGATAAAGCAAAGCTATCTCAAGTATAATCTATAGCAGAACTCTTCATGCATATGCAAACCTTTTCCTATTCAACCTTAGCCTTTTCCATGAGAGATCCCTTCTTTATATAAGGTGAAAGAGGGATGGATGAGGAGATTAGGATGATTCCACTAAATCAGAGAAGTGAGTAATATCCAAACCGACCGAAGGCCACCTCATATTCTAGAAGATTCCCTTCTAGAAGATTCTCTTCTAGAACATTCGTGAATTTTGACTTTTCATTTGCTTAAGCATCATCACACCCTATGCACAGGCAGCCTACGATGACATTGCAGTCCATCTTTTGTGTGGAGTGTGATGATAAAGCATCATCGCACCCCAAGCACAGAGCAGGGTGCAACGATCTTCCTTGTCATAGTTTTTGAAGGAGGACAAGCAAACTACTTTTCTCTTGGAGAAAGTCTCTTTTAATATTTTTAGGGAACATGGAAGTGAGTTAAGCACATGTCGTCAGTTGATAACTGAGGTGACCAAAATAATGTGTAACAAGAGCCTTATTATTTACAGCAAAATCATGGGCCTAATTGGAATGATGTTGGATTTAAACGACACAGACGATGAATATAAAGAGCACGACCATGACGATGGGTATGTTGGGAGTTTCATGCATCACATTAATCTAAGAAAGTTCAAATGAAACGAGGATGAGATCGGATATAGAGTGGGCGTGTGAGTCATATTTGAGTATGTAAACCCTCCCGTATCTTCAAGGCATGTGAACAGTCTATCCATGTCAAATTTCAGTGTATACAGAAACAATTTGAAAAAATTTCAACGTTGGCCCCATTCACAGGTCATTGTTGTCCATGTCTAGTCCTAGTACAATGTCTTTTAGTTGTTTCATTTAAAATTTGTTTGAGACGCACGTTCCTGCATCTAGTACTGCAAGGGAATATCATAACATCGATAAAGAAGTACTTGATAAATTGCACAAGCTTCATCAGTTATTTATTGTCTTTGTTTTTTGCTCTCATCTAAGTACTTTTTTGCCCCATAAAGAATATTAGTATGAAATCATTATTTAAATATGAATTCTCATCTAGCGCCTTCTTCTTGCCACCAAAATCATGGCCCTAATTGGCATGATTTTGGTTTTGAATGACACAGATGATGAATATAAAGATCATGACCATGACGATGGGTATGTTGGGAGTTCCATGCATGACATTAATCCAAGAAAGTTCAAATGAGACGAGGACGAGATTGGATATATAGAGTGGGTGTGTGAGTCATATTTGAGTCTGGAAACCCTCCCATATCATTGAGGCATGTGAACAGTCCATCCATGTCCAATTTCAGTGAATACAGAAACAGTTTGAAAAAATTTCAACGTTGGCCCCATTCACAGGTAACTGTTGCCCATGTCTAGTCCTAATACAATTTCTTTTAGTTGTTTCTTTTAAAATTCGTTCGAGATGCACGTCCCTGCATCTAGTACTATAAGGTCATGCAATAACGTCGATAAATAAGTACTTGATAAATTGCACAAGCTTCATCAGTTATTTCTTGTCTTTTTGTTTCTCTCATCTAAGTAATTTTTCACTCCATAAAGAATATTAGTACGAATTAATCATTATTTAAATACAAAATCTTATCTATCACCTTCTTATTTCCACCAAATCATGGGCCAAAGTCCCATGTTTTCAAACAGTTTCAATGAATATGGTATAGCAATGACAAACATGTCCATCGAAACTTCATTGTTGCAATACTATGACAACAATGATGACATTCAAGATGACGGTATAAAGATGAATGAAATTATCTTGGTTCTGAGAATCATTTATTCTCTACTGAACAAGGCCAACCACATGAAGTTGGAATCTCATATGGCCCCTCCCCTCCCTCTCACATCACTCTCAATTCCCCAATACCCAATCTATAAAATAGAAAATAATCGAAAGCAACATAGTAATCATGCATAGAAACTACCAAAACAAAAATTAATTAAGGTAAATGAAATTATGAGTTTGTAAATGATAATGTTAGTTTAGAACGTACAATATGGCCATTATTTTCAAGTTTGACATAGTAAACAACATGTAACATAGGATATAAAAAAAATGGCATAAAACTTAAAAACATGTAATTAACGCACATAAGTAAATTATTTAAAGAGAATATTTCATACAAATTAAAATATATAGTTATGTACCTCATCCAAATCAACATTTGTATCATCCTTCTTTTGTATCTTCTTTATATTCATCCAACTCGACATTTGTACCATCATCCATTCAGAAACAATGTTTAAAGGATTGACAATATCACCATCGTCATCAATGTCATTTTCAAGCATATATTCATTGACATCGTCATCAAGAACTACATTGTCTCCTATGCTTGGTTCATCTTCTTTGTCTTCTTCTTGTTGGTTGACCAATATTCCTACTCTTTCTCTGGCACATCATCTTCTTCTTCAATTTCATCTTCTTCCTCTATAGTATACTTTACTAGCCTTCATATTGGATCATATCTAACAACAAATGACCAATCCCTCTCGCCTAGAACCTTTAAGTAAAATACATGTTCACATTGGCTTAGAAAAACATAGCGATCATGTCCTCTTTCAAAAATTCTTGTTTTAATAATCCAAAAT
This sequence comes from Picea engelmannii, assembly GCA_009831015.1. Taxonomy (NCBI): domain Eukaryota; kingdom Viridiplantae; phylum Streptophyta; class Pinopsida; order Pinales; family Pinaceae; genus Picea; species Picea engelmannii. Next base: position 216,166 of record ML797107.1, read on the forward strand.
CCTTTGGAATGTTGAATAATAGTTCTTTCCTCATCACGTTCATGCATTCGTAACCTATACCATTTGATGTCGAACATAATTAATTTGAAGGAATTAAAGTCACACTCAAGTATATCGTCCAAATACCCATAATATGTATTTTCAAATTCTTGAGGATGTCTGACACTCCTAGAGGAAACATTAGTTGTTGGCATTCTATCAGGAAGATGTGCTTGTCATTGATGGCAAGATCAGAGTATGCAGCGATGGAAAAACAGGGACAATGTAAGCTCAGAAGAGATAGTACAGAGGTGCACAGAGAGTGCAAGAGTGTGCTTGTTTATTTGATGGCAAACAAGAAGACAAGGAAGATCAGCAACGCAGGGATAATCGCATGGAAAGATTAGAAGCGTAAACTCCATTTTGGAGTTTTGGATACCGGGCACTAGAGGATTCAAGGAAGCAACTCACAACAAGAATGCTGAAACGGCGAAATGAAAACTCCATTTTGGAGTTTTGGATGCCGGGCATTGGAGGAGTCAAGGAAGCAACTCACGACAAGAATGTCGAAACGACGAAATGAAAAACACCGGAATACGTTGATCTGACTCCATTTCGGAGTTTCGGATACCGGGAGATTAAGAAGTCAAGAGTTGAGACTCATCAACACAGGAGTCCTGGAGTTGCGAAATCCAGAATCCCGAAATCCCGAAAGAGGCACATCAACAAGAGTTTTACAGACCAGGAAATAACTCCATTTCAGAGTCCCGAATACCGAGAGTTGAAGGGTCAAAAAAATTCACCACAGGAGTCCCGGTATCGCAAAATGCGAAACGTCAAAATCCCGAAAGCAAGAGACAATTCCGGATACCGAGAGTTGAAGTGTCAAAACACTTCACCACAGGAGTCCCAATATCACGAAATGTGAAACGCCAAAATCCCGAAAGCAGGAGACAGTTCTGGATACCGGGAGTTGAAGTGTCAAAACACTTCACCACAAGAGTCCTGGAATCACGAAATGTGAAACCCTGAAATCCCGAAAGCAGGAGACAGTTTCGGATACCGAAATTTCGGATACCAGGAGATGGAGGAGTCAAGTGTCGAAATCCTCATCACAGGAGTCCCGAATTTGCGAAGTGTGAAAAGCCGAAAAGATGATCTGACTTAATTTCGGAGTTTCACAGACTGGGACATGGAAGTTTCAAGAACATTCACACCAGAATGTCAAAATCATGATATGCGAAATCGTGAAGTGATCTGGGTTGATAGATCCAGTAGGAGAATGTGGCAGACCACATCAGAAAGGATAGGTGGAAGACTACGACACATGGCACGGTCAAACAACGACAAGTGTCGAGTTAATTAGGAATTTTAGGCCACTGGAAATCACAATTTTGAGTGACACATGACAACCACTCCAGCCAGGACATGTCATCGATTGACGCAATATTGACCTCACTCCGGGATTTCTTGCTTCGAGAGTTTTAACTCCATCACTCCCCCAAAGTCCCGAAGGATGAAGTTCCGGGGCAGAGGATAGTCATTCGATCACCATGTATCGTGGACCGTTGATCTGGAGATCGAAGAGATGTAGAGAAGAGCTTGAATCGGCAAGCTCCATTTTGGAGTTTCGGGGATCACGACATGGAGCATCAAGATATCTCATCACAAGAATTGCAAAATTGAAAAATCCCGAAAGGCGAAATTGTGACATGGGCTGGGTGCCTCGCAACAGGATTTCGCGACATGCAAAATCGTGAAATGCCAAAATGATAGAAGCTAATACAGATAATCTCCATTTCAGATTTTCGGGGAATGGGACATGGAGTGTAACGAAATGTTCACCACAATGATCCTGAAATGTCGAAGTGCGGAATGGCGAAATGAACGCCAAAGTCTATGAAGTCAATCCAACAGTGTAGATGAATTTGAATAAGATCGGAGGGCTACTGTTGCACTCTAGAGTGTAACTATTAGAAACAACTGATGGTTTCTACCAGAGGATGAGCTCGTCTATGAAAGAGAAGATGAAGAGTCTCAACTGCCAGAGAAGCTGAGAAATCTCAGTATAATACCCAGTGATGATGGATGCATGGGAAACTGCAAGAGAAGCAGAAGAGTTACCATGATGATCAAGAAAAGCACTCAAAAGGAGCAGGAGATGCATAACAAATAGACAACGTGGCACACAAGAGTGAGGCGGTGGTATTGTGAAAGTGGCAGTGAAGACCCCGATGTGGTGGAAATTGGCGGTGAGCAGAGCATGCAGGAGAAAGGAGCAGAGGGGATGCACAAGGAGCACCGAGATTATAAGAATGCAAAAGAAGAAGAGAAGCGGGTTGTTGTGATATGGAATAGACAAGTGAAGAAGAAGTGAGAATGCAACAGAAGGAATGGTGCAGTAAATGGACATGGTATACAATGCATAGATTGAGAAGGACATAAAGCGCAGAGGAGTGGGCAGAAGACACGGATGCAGGCAGAGCAACACAGTGTAGCAGAACAACGATGAGACTGGTAAGCCATTGAAGAACTTTATGTCGTTGTAATAAGTTTTAGTAACAAAGATTTATATTTAAGGGTGGTAGGGAGGTACTAGGGAGGACGGTTGTCCTCAGTGGTTCAAGTGGGTGCTTGAACGCAGGGAGTTGTAGCTTCCATCTGGTTGCAGCCAGAGAAACCAGGGTGGAAGGGTGGTGCAAGGGAGAACTGTTGTTCTCTGTTTTACAGGTTGGTGCCTGTATGATCGGAAGTTGGTGCTTCCATCTAGTTGGTGCTGGAACACTTGGGGAGTTGGTGCTTCCTTCTAGTTGGTGCTAGAGAAATCCAGGGAGTTGGTGCTTCCTTCTAGTTGGTGCTAGAGAAACCAGAGAGTTGGTGCTCTCAGCAAGTAGCATCTTGCAAAACAAAGGTTGCAGCCTCATTATGAGTTGGTGCTCATATGTATGATAATTTAAAGAATGTAAAGATTATTTATCATATAAAGAAGAAGAGGTTTTTACCCTCTATGGGTTTCCTCAAGAAATATTTGTCTCTGTG
>ML797107.1:230710-241603 GCA_009831015.1 Picea engelmannii
TGTATTAGCGGGAGCATTTTGTAGTAGCTCTTATCTATTGTCTATCTTCTTGGCCATCTGTTGAGCATTCCAGATTGACATCTTCATTGTAGCAGGTTTCTCTATTTTATGAATAAAGAAGAATTGAGATGTTTTGGCTTGTCCATCTTATTGCATATGGTTGAGGTATGTTCCATGGTTATCTCTTTCTGTTATTTGTTTCATACACACATATAAACACATCTAAAAGGTAGATCAACAAAGTGTTTGATGAAATACCTCACTCAGAAAAAGTTTTAAAAAGACACCCAAAACAGTGATGATCCTTTCATAATGGCTTGGGATCATTACAAAGTTGCAGACATGGAGTTCCAAGGGATAGATTGACTCATGATGACCACTTACACAGATGGAGACCCACTTCACCACCACACTTCTCTGGTTCATCATGATGGAATTTCACCACATCAGTCTGTTTTCGGAAGAAAATGGGTCTTTCTCCATGGGGTACAAGTCATGTATTGTGGTAAGTGTCACTTTAATACTTGAGGCATATAAATGTGTTGCATTTAAAGTTTCTTTTGATTATAGAATGTCTGCTTGGAAATTACGCTCTTTGCCCTATTACACCTTGGTGGTTGACATTGTTCCCTAGTAAGTGGTCACCCTTGGGGAAAAGTTTTTTTATTGGGTGGTCTCATTTATGATTCATCATACCATTCCCGATCATACTTATCATGTTTCATACTTCATCCTTTTCGTCTACTTATATTTTGGGATCTTCAGGTGTACTAACCCAAGAAGGGATTATACCTTATTTCATGGGAAGAAGGGGATGAAGGCCCAGGGGGAATGTAGCTAGAAAAATATAAAATCCAAAATTATAACCTTCTATATGCTCACCCAAAGAGGTCTTGAGAGAAATTAAATGTTTCTCTTAAAATAATTGAAGACCTACAAAAAACAAATTTCACATATATAAATGTCCCACTTGTTGAGGGATCTACACAAGTGTGGTTTATCCTTTGATTTACCCATATGTCACTATGTGTACCTATATCTTCAAGTGACATTATGGTACTTCTTTCAAGTCTTATGTTACCCAATTGTAGTAACCAATTGTTTTGTACTTTAATAAATTTATGGCAATAAATGGGCTTGGAAAAAAGATGCATTGAAAATGAAGGTGCAACTCACCCTCTACAAAGGAACCCATAAATGAGACAATATGAACCCTTATATGTCATGAACCCCATACCCAAATGTCTTACCCCCATCCATTCCATCTTCCTTACATGACTTAGATAGGGTACACCTAGGAAACACCCCTTGACTTAAGGAATGACTCACCCAATAGGTCACCTTGACAACCCTCCCATACCTAAACTTGGCAAGTTGCATAGGGTCTTTGAGCACTTGTTTAATTTGATAAGGTAGTTTTGATGCACATGTTTAGGTGGATCTTGTATTAAATTTCATTTTACTTGCCATGATACATTTGACTTGAGACCCTTGGAGGGTGCACTCATTTGTCTTTGCAGGACCTAGCTTGGTGGACGATTTGGAGGAACAAGCCTAGCTTGGGCCTTCATTGGGGCTTGAATCCCACAAGTTGGATGCCATGACCCACACCTTGGGAAAAGCCAGAAGATGGATGTTTCCTTTGGAGGAAAGAGAAGACACCTTGAAAGAGGATACATATCCCTCCCTTGCCCAATGTTTGACCTTGGAAGGTCAAAACGTCTCTTTCTTGGGATTGACATCATGATTTGGGGATAGGGTTTAATGATGATGGTAATGAATAGATGAATTGAAATGATTGATGGAGAGAATACCTTGGCACATGAAAGGATGGCCTTTGGAGTCCCAACGATTTCCTCTCCAAGCTCAATGTTTTGCTAAAAGTGTCAAGACGCCACCCAATTAGGGAATGACGTCATGTTTTTAGGGTTTCTTATGTGCAAAAATCATTTTTATTTTGTAAAGGGGAAAAATAAAGGAGGTTGGACTCCTTATTTTGTGGTTTACCCTAATTTTATGTGGACAAACATTATATTAATATCTTGTATAAATAAGAGACCAAATCATTTTCATTTGAACATAGCTCTCTCACTTGAGAAGACTACTTGGCTGAAATTTGTGCCATATTTGGGAATTTGATTTATCTATCTCTCTCTTTCTCTTGTGCAACTATGTTGGATGCTTGTCTTGGTATATTTTTATCTAAGGTGGTGTGCACCTCTTGGAGGCTTGTCTTTTGGCATTTGTATGGAAATTGCTTGGTAAACTAGGGTTTTGTTCTTGCTATCTTATGGAATTGGTAAGGAAATTCCTGCACTTGTTGGTATTTTCTTCTTGTTTCAGATATTCTTGTCTAGAAATCTTGGATTACTATAAGGGCACACACCCTCCACTAAGCTTCATCTTATTTTCTATTTGATAAGTCATTTTTACAAGGTTGCTAGGAGGAGTAAAAGGGCTTACACCCTCCTAGATTTAACTTTGTTGGTTTTGCATGCTCTAGGGAGTAAAATGGATTACACCCCTATAGATATTGTGGATCCAACTCTTATAACCAAGACTCCATTTAACCAATAGATTTAAAGAACTAATCTGAAAATTTCATTAGAGAAATAAACCACTTGCATTGAAAAATGTGTTTTATTGAGATATGTCAATTGTCTAAAGTGGAACCAATTTTACATGCTTTTAGCTTGCTTGAGCCACTAGGTCATATAGCTTTGCCAAGTATATCTTTCTGCTGTAATAATTTTTTTCTACAGCCATTAGGGTTGCATCAAAACACTCTTAAACTCTTACTTTACTCACTAATCTACCTTTGGAATCTACTTACAAGTTGCTATTGTTAATCTACTTGGTATTGGCTATTTGTTGTGCAAGTTTTTTGTTGATTTCTTTGAGTAGAATTTTTTGTTATAGAAATATTTTGCTACAGCCATTTGGCTGTTACAATAATTCTCTGAAAACACTACCTAACAACCCTCTATTTTCACTAAATTATCACTTCATCATACTTGAGTTAAACTAGTAATTGCTAGCTTAGTCTCTTGCATCTCTATTAGGATTTTGGTGATACATTTTGCAGTTGTTGTTACCATTTACTTGCTGATATATATACTTGTTTACTGCTGCAATATCGGACAGAAAGATTCACTTTCTTTTCCATTTGGTATTTTGGCTTGTATATCTCCATTTTGTCTTGTATTGAGCAGGTATAATACTTGTTTGTGGGTACACTTCACTTCGACAACCTACCCTTATCCACAAGACTCTTACACAAGCCATTGTCCACTTACTAACTTGACCTATAGGGGTTTTCACTCTCATATTATCACTTTCCATTTAATTCCCCCTAGGGTCACAGGGATTCCCCCCTTGTGGTGATTTTCATCATCACTAAAGTGAGGAGAGTGTCCATCTAAGGTGACAGTGGGTAGATACTCTCACAGATGTCCCACATTTGTGGATTGGTTCGATCTTTGCCCAACCTACAATTTGTGTGATAACAGATCCAAAATATTTTTATCTACACACATGTCTTTAATTGAGTATGCTTCATATTTTAGTAAGTCTGTGCAATTTGAAGAAGGAGGGGGAGATAACTAGAATATTATTGAAGCATCTATTGAAAACACCCTATATGATATTGAGGAATTGGATAACACAATTGAATACTACAAGCAACAGGGTAGAGAGACAATAAATAAAAACCCAAATTCATATAATGTATCACAGAAAGTACCTCAACAAAGACCAAACCCCAAAGTAGTGGTCAATAACATGGAAGGTCTTCCACTGGAAACTTAGATGATGGTGGAGACAAGGACCCTACAAAAAAGACAATTGAAAAACCTCACACTATTTATACTTCTACTCAAAGAAAAAGAGAAGTTAAAAAAGAGGGACAAGAATTACCTGAAATTGAAGGGAGTCCCAAAGATATGGAAGTTGAAAATTGATAGAAGATCCCATCTGGGAAGAACAGAGGATGATTGAAACTAGGTTTATAGCTAAAGAACCAAATTCTCAAGAGCTAAAAATATTTGAAGAAGAGTCTGTCACTTTGCACCACATGGCCTATCGTAAGAATTCCAAAAATTTGTTAATTGAAAAAGTGAATTTAAAGAATAAAAATACTTTAGAGAAGTGGAAATCAAAGATCGATTTTCATGGGGTTCCACCCTTGAAAATCATACAATTTCATGATGCAACTGGAGAATCCTTGAAAGAGTCTATTTATGATATAGAAAAAGAAAATTTGATCTTAAAAGAAAGAATAAAGGAATTAGAAAAATGTTTTCTTCCAAAACCTGTATTCATCAATCCCATTATTGTTATACAACCAATCTGCAGTCTTGAAGATGTACGAGAAACTAGTTCTGGGTTAAAAGGCTCATCGAGTTTACTAGTGGCTACAAGAAAATACATTGGAGATAATATTAAGAAAAGAATAGCCTTAATCCTTTTGATATGGGAATTAGCAACAAGCTTAGCTACTTTCTCAACAAGGGTTTTGTATTTCAAAGAGTATCTCAAAAAATATTTGGAAACTCATGAAGGTTAATACAAGGAAGCAGTGGTTACATTTGCAGAGAAGGTTTCAAGTTTAAGCGAGCTACATAGAAGAGATCAAAACCTTATTTTCTAAGACTCACATGAAACAAATAAATGCTTGTTGGTTAAGGAGAATTAAATGCTTAAGGGGAATGTTGTCTAAATGTGATGTCATTAATATTAAAAGAGGTGATATATTCTTAAGACTTGTTGATTTGACTAAGGAATTAGAGGGCCCACATTTAATTATGGATACAATAATTTTATTGAGGGACCAATTACAAGAACAATTGGAAGCCTTAAAAGTTGCATAGGCTAGTGAATTTAGTGATTCAATTGAGCTCTCTGAAGAAAAAATATAAATATGGTTAGTCTGGTATGTGAACAAGAATGAATACATTGAGTACACACTCCATCATTTGAGCCTTGATTTAAGAGAATTAGAAAATGAGTTATTTGAAACCCAGACCAAACATGAGATAATGGTTGCTCCAGTGAGGGACTGCATTGCAAAATGGTTAATGAAGGTCTTGGTTAAAATAATCGAAACGGATCAACAAGAAGTTGGTAATTTAGTTATGCCACCTCCAACACAGCAACAACCTACAAAAGACACCACGACAAGTAGATAATGGTTTGGAACTTCCATCATCGTAAGTCGAGTAGTCATATTGTTCTCAATACCATTAATTTTTCTTCCTCGGTCAGTAGTCATTTTGCCTTTTCTTTTTCCATAATCTATGAAAACCAAAGGCCAACCCATGACTGCCTTATTTTTTTCTTCTAGGTCTCTCTTTTATTTCATGGTCCGTGGGAGCCCCATCCCAGTCCTCTTTGAAGGGAAAATGCAATTTAATTTTTATTAATCTCTCAAACATTATTATTTATTTTTCCAAATACATCTCTTATTTTTTAGGTTCCGAGAAAACTATTCGGGACATAACATTATTGATTTCTCAGAATTTAAATTTTAACCATAAGATTTCAAATGTGTGTATATCAAAATGATTGTTGCATCTTAATGGAATGATCATTTAAAGTTATTTTCCACATGTGGTCCTTATTTTCCTTCTTTGTGTTGAGTAATGTGTCTTACTTTGATGAATGTTATGATGGAAATGTCATCCTATGATATTGTATACTCTTCCGGTATATAATCTTGTATTATAGTGTGAATATTTACTTTATGTGAGATACTTGGTCCTTTCTCATGTACTCTTTGCATGTGAATATTTATTTCAAGAATAAGCTCGGTCCTCTCTCAGGCATGATGTATGTTCTTGCATATTGTTTAAAAATAGAGGAGTACTACTTCTTTAAAAATGTAGGGGGATTTATCCTCGTTATTTTATCTTAAAGACCATAAGACAGTCTTTTAGATCAACACTTTTTGTAACCATTTTTGGTAACTCTACCATAGCCTAACCAACCCAAAATACAATTTGGACTTAGAAATAAAAGAACTATCATGCACCGTTTGTGTGACCTAACAATCACAACAGTGAGGAGTCGTGAAGAAATTGAGTCGTAAAGAAATCAAAAGAATATGGGAAACTCTTGATTGAGAAGAATAAATGGAAATAGCTTTGAGACAAAGAATACAACAATAAATCTTTAAAAGTTGGAATCATACAAAAGTCCATTAACAAGAAGTAAAAGTAAGAAACTTGAGATTCACTAAGAAACCCAAAGTTCAAAATATGAAGTCAAGGGTATAATAATCATGGGTGGCCGAGAAGAATAAAGAAATGAAATTCTTTATGAAGAAATAGAAAGAAATGAAAGACAAAGAAACCCAAGAAGGAGAGCTATATCTATCCCACACAATTTACGGTGAGAACGACATCATTTGCTAACTCTGCCTCGAGGAATTTTACATGTCTTTTTAGGTGATGGGATTATGGATCCTAAAAATCATATAGATCATTTCCTTAATATTTGTGATATTCATTTGATTGAACATGATGATGTAATTGTCAGATTATTTATATAAACTTTGATAGGCCCAACCTATGACTAGTATCTTTCTCTCCCATCTCAATCAATTGGCTCGTTTGATGATATGGAGGATATGTTCATGACCAAATATGCACAACCTATTGTGTATCATACTTTACTTACTCAATTCACCCAAATCCATCTTCAAAAGGGTGAAAGGATAAGGGATTTTTATTTTTTATTTTTCAAGACATTAAATCAAATACCAGATGGGAAACGCCCAAATCCCCTATTATATTTGGATGTTACAATAATTCCATGCCATCAAATGTGAACTATGAAATAATATTTTCACAAATAAATACATTAAATGAATCAATTCAAAAGGCAACAGAAATGGAAGAATACATGCTAGAGACTAATATTGATCCTGAGATTATTCTTGGAAAAGTGCAAGGATAGATGACAAGTTTGTCATCATCATCTCAGCAACCATCCACCTCTAGAAGTACTGAATGTTGAGAAATTGGGGAGAAATTATTCAAGGCATATCCCCTAATGTGAGAAATAATTATAACGATGCTCAAGAGGCTAGAAAAAAAATAGAAATTGCTCAAATGAGTAGGATTATTCGACAAATGCAAAACGAGACAACTCGACTCAAGCGAATTGAGAATCTCATTCCTCCACATCAAAACATGAGAGCTACATTACTTGATCAAAGAGGAAGAAATGATAGAGATCAAATAATTCAATATCACAGACCAAGAGAACCCAGAGTCCCAAATTGAAATGTTGGTGTGCTATAAGATATTGTAGAAGAAGAAACTTTTGTGCAAAATAATGAGTCTTTTGATCAAGAAACAATCAATTATCAATATGAAGTCTTGGAATCAATCCAAATGGAAGAAATTTAATAATATTTCATATTTTTTTATGAACAATAAGATTATGAATATTCACACGACAATGTTCTTCAAAACAGAACTCAAGCAAATAAATTCAGGACAAAGGAACAACCATAAAGAAAAAAGAAAACACCAGCGTTCTAGAGCTAGAAAAACAACAACCAATTGTTAATCAGAGAAGACACTATTGAAAATGAATTATAATTTGGTTGATGAGTTAGCTAAGCTTCATATTACCTTTCCATTCATGGAGGTAGTTAAGATACCCCAACAAAGAGAATATTTTAAAGATATTGTATGATATGAATTCAAGAATAGAGGTAGTTGTGATGAACACAAGACAATAATAAAATATCACAATAGAAAGACCAAGAGGCAAGGTTCCACCACTTTACATATCCATAGAGAATCATGACTTTACATTGCATAATTTTTTGGTGGATAGTGGAGCCACTAACAATATCATGTCATTATCAATAACAGAAGCTCTTGGAATGGAATGTACGAAGTACTATGAAATTGGTGAAAGTATGTATGCCATTGATTCTAGAAAAGTTCCAACTTATGAAAAAACTAAAGAATTGTGTGCATGGATATGTGCATCACCTCACATTATAACAGTATTTACTACCATAGTGGTTGATCTGCCTCCAGTGTATGGTGTTGTCCTGGGTAGATATTGGTGCTCAATGATTGGAGGATACATAATGAATGACGAGAGTTGCATGATGCTCCCAAAAAAAGATGGAACAATGATTGAGAACATAGAAAAACAATATCGTTCAAGAAAAGGGAAACTGAAATGATGCAAAACTATGTAGACGTTGGAATTGGGAATTATGTTTTTTCAACATGGAGAAACTAAATTCACCTAAGCAAAATGAAGAAAAAAATTTCCAAGGTTTTTGGAAAATGTGATTTGATGGTGCTTTCTCTAAGTCTAGAACTGGAGTTGGTATTGTTTTCAAAATTACCCAATATTGCATTTACACACATGCAATCAGATTAGAGTTCCCTTGTACCAATAATGAAGAAATGTATGAAGCATTGATCCAAGGACTAACCCTAGCCCTTTAAATGCAAATAAAATATATGGTGGTGACTAATGATTCAGAACCAGTTATCAATCACATCAAGAGATGATATAGAATCAAGAAAGAAATATTGGATAATTATGCTAAGAGAGTGTGGGAAATCATAGACTCTTTTAATTAATTCAATATTTCTTTTGTTCTTCAAGAAAAGAACCAAAAAGTTGATCCATTGGTGGTGGCGACATCTCTTTTCAATACAGATGATTCTAAAAATCAGAATACTTGTCTTGTCAAAACAATTTTTCGACCTTGAATACCTGATAATCAAGGGTATTAGAAAGTTTTTGAAAATGACGAGCACGTTGCAAATTTTTTGAGAAACCATGACCCAACATTACCTAGTGTTTCAAAATAAATCCAAAGCAATCAAAAGGATATTCATTATCAAAGCAATAAACATCTACTTGATCTTCAAAATAATAATGATCGCTTGACTGATTGCAATTTTACATGTGAAAAACTTTAATAATAAATAACTTGCAAATAACTAAGTATGAAATGAAAAACAATGACGAAATCACATACACAATTTTGATAATGTAGTTCACCCAATTTGGGCTACGTCTTCAGGTCTGCTTTCAATAGAGACATCTTTATTAATTCTCAAATTCTTGTGTTTTACAATGACCTTTTTACATGTTGCTCAAATACAGAAACACAATGCATCGTTGGATTCCTTGCGAAAAATGATGAAATCTGAGTATAACGTTCTTAAAATTTTGTCAAGGCACCTCTCGGCATGCTTTATGGTGTAGCCTCAAAGCCTATGCACCCTCAGGCATGAACTTTGAGACATGACTCTATGCATTTGATCAAAATCTGGACCAGGGGTCAAATTTTAGCTCAAAAATCAATGTTCTCGGAATTTCCTCAAAACGAACGAGAGCGTAGCCCTCGTCGTCATGAACCCAACGCAACTTGTTTTGTCTCAAACGGACGTCGGGAGTGAGAGATATTGCGATCTGTCTGAATCGTCAAACAGGTAAAAAAAAATGATGCTGACTATACAGTCTGTACAGTCCGTACGGGCTGGCGTGGTAGGGTCGTACAGGTCGTACGATGATGTGGCATCTGATGACGTGGCAGAATCCGGTTGATTGTTGGAGGCGAATGATGTGTTGACATGTTTCATCCTATGATTGGTGGTTTGATGCCACGTGGCCCAATCAAGGGCTGCCACGTGGCACCTTTATATTGGTTAATTCTTATATGCAAAATATATGGGAGTCCGTGGGGTTCGACCCCCGGACCTCCCCACCGCATAAACCTTTACAAACATCCGCCCGACCATTACACCGCTACTTGTTCCTTGATATATAAGTGTGTTTTAAATTATTTGAATTCACATTATGTATTGAATGGCGAGGGGGACGGGTCGAGGCTTAGCCCCGACCCGCGGTCTTGTGGATAACTTATGTGACCATGTATTGGTGCTAAACCAAATCACGCGGCAATGTTGTACTATTATAACCATACATTTGTGTAAAGCACACGTGGGAAGTTAACACATGGAAAATCGCGCGGTTATATAATGTGTGGCCCCATTTCACATGGGCGCGGAACTCGGTCACATGGGTTTCCATGTGACCATGTGTGGAGCGTGGGGTTTTATAACAGCCCGTGGTTCTATGCCTTTGTACATATGACCATGTTATATGCGTGTGGGGTTTTCAAATTATGGTTTGAACGGTTGTATAAACGACTGCCATTTGTCACTGCTTCATTCGTTTGGAAAACGGTTAGCCCTTTTCACACTAGCCCAAGGTCTTATGACTCCAATGTGCCCAGATGCTAGGCGGTTAGGGGTCGGAGGCGCCCTTAACCGTCCTACAGTTTGCACCGTTGGCACGGTTGCGCCCGGTGCTGGGTTTTTACGCCTTATATTGTGTGTGAGCCAGGTTCACACAACAAGGGTGTGTTTTGTAGAACCAGTGACAACAAGCTTGAAGGAGAAAAATGGAGGAGGCCTAACTTCTTCATCTTTTGGCCAATTGAGGTGTCGTAAAAGCCCAGCTACGGGTTTTTGGACGTCCTGGATCCATTGGCATTTTTATCAAGGCCAGTTGAAGACTTCTTCTGTAGGTTTTTCACCATTGAAGTTTCAGCAAGCTCTAGGGAGCCTGAATCCCTCATTGATCGAGGAAATGTTTGGGTGAGCCTATGTTTGTTTTCTGTGATTGAATAATCATGTTTGGCTAATTGTTATGCTCTGAACACATTGGGACAGGTTTCAGAGGCTGTTGAGGACTTTTACATGTGTTTTTCCAAAGAGAAGCTCAGGGAAGCTTATGGCCACATGTAGAAGAGGTCATGCCCGGATGAGCCATGATCCGTTTTCAGAGTTCTATTAGTCATTTTTGGGGTTTTTATGTGTTCTGATCTCAATGGTACAGTCTATT
>ML797107.1:246262-263086 GCA_009831015.1 Picea engelmannii
CATTTACAAGAAGATACATGAACTTAACACATAAGTTTATCTTGCATATTTTAACACATGAAGCAAGGTCTTGTAAAGTTTATTTTTATGAAGTAGAGGGTGCTTGCATAGCATAACAAGTCAGCCTTCTATTTTCAGATCAGCATTAATGAATGATTGTATAATGCTCGATCTACGCACCATTAAATAGAGCACGAACCCTTAATTTTCCTATGGAACCCACATTTGGCATTAAATATAGTTTTGTGGGTTTTCATAACCAACCCGTACTTATAGAGGAATCGGTTAAGTCGTTGATTTATATATGGAAATTCAGGGGTTTGAGACCCATTGACCACCATATATTCTCTTATTTTTTTATATGGTTATTGAACTGTATATGACATATATAGCATGTGGTTTAAACCTCATGCGCGAGTATAGGACCGGTGGTTATATGGAATATTACAATGACCATGGGCTATGGGTCAAGGGATTAGGCCCTCGGCCCTTTTTTTTCTCCCAAAATGTTTTTACACAAACTCAAATATAATCAAACTCGTAGTGTTAATAAGACTCATCATGTGGCGTATTGGTAGTAGAGGCTTGTATAAGGTTTATGGGAGGTTACGGGTTCAACCCATGTTGACTCTCATAAATTTTGGTAAACCACAAATATTAATAGCCAATGGGAGGTTGCCACATGGAAACCTCCCATTGGCTTATCCTTACCACTTTTTGACATATGATTGGACCACTTGGATGTATGATCTACCAACACACTTGCCTATTCAACTAATAACTAAACATGCCATGTCACTTGGACGTACGATCTACCAACACACTTGCCCAGTAAAATGAGAACTAAACATGCCATGTCATGTGTATGTTTGTATGATCATGTTCCACGTGTCACCCTTGCAGTGGTGACATGTGTCACCTTTGAATTTTCTCTGGGTTGACTTGAACTTTGACTGGTCGTATCTTTTGCATACAAACTTTGTTTGAATTTTTCGTTTGCGTCGTTGGAAAGCTAACGACAAGATATACACATTAATGTCATTTTCGAGAGAATTTGGGATAGTCAAATTTTGACCATTTTTGAACCATTTTGTACCTCTATAGACGTTTTGGATCCTCCTGGATCATTCCTCCCCAATGGAATCCTTTTGTACCACCAAAATCTTTGATTACTCAGAACTAGGTGAGGGTAGATTTCTCTCACCCTTTCGATCTCCATCCATTTTTCCTTGCTTGGTTTTACTCCTTTAAGACCAATTCGAAGATATTCCACATCGCCTCGTTGTGAAGTCTTGATTCTTTTGTCAAGAATAACATCTTCCTACAACTCGTCCAAATATTCTGGAGAAAAATCATCAACTGGTGGAACTTGAATACTTTCCTCTTCATCTATAATTATAGGAGGCTCATAAAGCTTCAAATTCTCAACATTTACCATTGAATGCATTTCATGTAGGTTGGTAGATCTAAACAAAAGGCATTAGTATCTATCTTCTCCAATATATCGAATGGGTCATATCGGAACGGCCTTAGATTTTTACCTTCACCTTTCATTCTATCCTTGCTGATATGTAACCATATTTGATCACCGACTTCAAATCGGTGATCAACCCGATGTTTATCATGCCTTGCCTTGTACTTGGCTGGGATTTTCTCCAATTTTTTCATGTATTGCTTGATGTGCCTATTGAATTCTTTGAATGAACCTTTTAGATTTATTTGTATCATCATGTCCATCTTCTTTACTTACTTCTCCAAAATCAAATTCCATAGGCGATTTAGACAAGTACCCCAAACATACTTCAAAAGGAGTTTTCTGAGTAGACAAATGTATGGCATGATTGTAGGCATGTTCTACATAAGGTAATTGTTCATCCCATAGCTTAGGTTGCATGCTGCAGTATCCTCTAAGTAGATGTACCATTGTTTTGTTTACCACCTTTGTTTGTCCATCTGTCCGCGGATGAAAATTTTTGCTCTTCTTCAACTTAGTTTCCATGAGCTCCCATAAATGAGACCAAAACGTTCCCAAAAAGTGAGAGTCTCGATCTGATATAATAGATCTAGGAACTCCAAAATGAACCCATACATTATCAAATAACATATTATGTGTTTTATGTTCAACTATGACATGTTTCTTTCATGGAATTAAAATACACATCTTGTTAAATCTATCCACAAAAACATATAGATAATCATGACTTGTCCTAGACATCGGTAAACCCCCTACAAAATCCATGGAGATACTTTCCCATGGCTTAAAAGGTACTGGGAATGGTGTATATAACCCCAAATTTATATTTCTAGGCTTAATTGTGGCACACATAACACACCCTTTGATATACTTGGAAATTTTTTCATTCATTCAAGACCAATAACAATACCTCTATAATTTTGTTATTGTCTTACCAACCCCAAAATGACCAGAAATGAGAGATGTGTGTGCTTCTTTTATTGCATTTACTCTTTCATCTCTGGCTATACAAAGATTTCCAAGATGATATAACAAATTTTCATGCATATAATAATCTGATTGTTGATTACCACGAGTTAATGCATCATATACCTCTTTAAAATATGCATCTTTAGAATATTGTTCTGCATAGATTTCATGAGCTAAAGGATTATACCTGATTATTATGGATGTTTTAATCATTGGTCTTGATAACATATCTACAACCTTGTTATGAATACCCTTCTTATACTTGATTACCAAATTAAATTGTTGTAAGAAACCCACCATCCACTTGAAGTATCATGATTGTTGTAGCTTGGTCTGCGATTGCAAATACTATAATGGTTGATGATCTGTATGAATAATTGTCTCCTTTCCCATTAAGTAATGCTTCCATTTCTTTACACTTTGTACCAACGCATATAATTCCTTATCATATGTTGGATAGTTAATCACAGCTTGAGTGAAAGTCTCATAATGATAACATATTAGTTTACCTCGTTGCATCAATATTGCGCCCATGGCATATCTGCTTGCATTGATTTGAATCTCAAATGGTTGTTGTAAACCTGGTTGTTCCAAAACGGGTGCGGTGATTATCTTTTCCTTCAATGTCTCAAAGTCTTTCTATTGCTTGACTCCCCATTAGAAAAGTTATTTAACACTTGTTAATTCATGTAGAGGAGTTGTTATGTATGAAAAATTAGCAACGAATTTCCTCCACTATTGTACTACTCCTAAGAAGCTCCTAACTTATGTGACAGTAGTTGCCTTGGGCCATTTTGTAATGACGTCTACTTTTGAATGGTCTATTTTCCGTTGACCATTCCCAATAATGTAATCTAAATATACCAAGAAGTTTTTCCAAATTCACATTTAGACATTTTTACATATAGTTTATCCTTCTTCAAGAGTTCAAAGATTGCTTTGACATGATTTATATGATCTTCCCATATTTGACTAAAGATCAATATATCATGTAAATAGACAATAACAAAATCATCTATGTAAGGTTTGAACACATCATTCATTACCCTCATAAATGTTGTTGGTGCATTGCATAACCCAAATGGCATAACTAACTATTCAAATAATCCTTGCTTGGTCTTGAAAGTATTTTTCCATGTGTTACCTTATGCAATTATGATCTAATGGTAACCACTTATCAAATCCAACTTAGTGAAATACACAACAGTCTTTAATTTATCCAATAAATCATCAATTATGGGAAGAGGATAACGATTATTTACTGTAATCTTGTCCAGGGCTCAAAAATCAATACACATCCTCCACGTGCCATCTTTCTTTGGAACTAATACAATAGGAGAACCACACAAAGAGGATCTTGGCCTGATGATCCCTTTATCGAGCAACTCCTAAACTTGTTTCTTAATTTTTTCTTTCTCAATCATTGATGACCTTTACATTCCAATATTCAGAAGAGGAGCATCTTGTTGAAAATATTTCATGTTCAACCTCCCTTTTAGGAGAAAACCCTGTAGGTTCCTGAAACAACTCATCATAGTTAGATATGATGTTGACCAACTCATGTTTATTATCTGTATCACAACCTACTAAAACATTTGTTATATCTTCTTCTTTTTGTTTCATTATCATGAGAAAAAAATATTTACTTGTGCTCACGAGTCTCTTCATTTGCGTTGTTCTCACTAAAGACACATTAGTCTTGATACGATGAGATCTGACAATATATTCAACCCCATCCTTGTAAAGATGATATTTATTCTCTTTGCGATATAATATAGCCTACTTGTCAAATAAATGTGGACTACCCAAGAGTATGTCGCAAATGTCAAGAGGCACAACATCTAACTCAACCTGTCAAAGAACTTAATTGTAATTGCAAATCTGATCTTACATTGTTTCGTTACTTGCAACTTAGCATCTTCACATACCCATCCTAATGGATAAGGATTTTTGTGAGGAGTCGTCTTTAAACCCAACTTCTTAAAAATTTCTTCGTATATTAGGTTAACTTGAGATCCATTGTCAAATAAAGTATCTACCTTTGTATGCTTAACTATAAATTTGACATGAAAAAGCTCGCTTCTTTTCTTTTGATCAATATCACTTTCTACTTTGGCGGATTGAAATGAAGAATTTGATTTGATATTTGATATTTGATATACATTTTCTTCCCATTTCCATGATCTTAGATTCATCCTCAGAATATGGCCCTAAATCCTAATGAGTTGATGCAAGAGTCTTTTGCTTCCCTTTATTCTTGAATTTCCTTGGTCATAATTATGGATGCATCTTCCAACACTGTGATTTCTCATGTCCATTTTTCTTATAGTGGGAACATGTAGTTCTATCCTCAACTTTCTTCACTATGGCTATTTTCTTACTCTTCCATTTACCTTTCGTTTTCTTTTCAAACTTGAATGGATTCTTATCTTCGCTCGCATGCTTACCCTTACTAGCCTCCAGAAGTTTAGCTTGTACTTACACCTTATCAATATTAGTAGGATTAAACATTAAAATAGTATGACGAAGATGCAAGTGTATGCCACCAATATACTTCAGAAGAGTTTCATGAGTATACAACGTAATTCCTAATTATAACACCTTCTTTTTGAATTCTTGTGTATATTCCTGAATATTTTGGCCTTTACCCTGTCTTAGATGTTTCCATTCTATCATTGTCATTTGCATATAATCCAATGGATAGAATTATTTTCTTATAGCCTTAGTAAACTTATCCCAAGAAGAGATGACTTTACCCTTTTGAACAAGATCAAATTGTGTCTTACTCTCCCACCATATTGAGGCAATGCCACTTAGTCGAAAAGCATCTAATTGTATCTTTGAAACCTTTTCCATGATCTTTTGAACCCTGCAATACACCTCTATTTGCTTGATCCAATTGTCTAATTTCTCGGCATTCAAATCTCCATCATAAGTCGAAAATTCGAACTTGACATCCAATTTTAATAATGGAAAATTATGATCATACTTCTTAGAGGACTTCTTTCGACGAGAAGAATTTTCACTTTCCTTTGAAGAAGACATTGATGATAAGGATGGTGAAGGAGGCTCTGAAGGTCCACCACCTTCACCTCCTCCTTCTCCTTTTATCGAATATTCTTTGCTTATAGGATTTTTAATTCTTCATTGCAAATCCTCTACTATCTCCCTCAATGATTGGAGATTATCCCTAATCTCTTCATGGCTCATGGGATGATTTTCTTCTTCTCCTTTTTCAGAAGCCATCTTATGTCTTCGAAATATTTTTCAAATCTTGGACTTATAACTTACCAAGTTTAATTTTGGCTCTTGTAAGCATTCACTTGCAAACATTTTCCAAACCTACTCTGATACCAACTTGATCTGAAAAATCCTTAGATGACGATTACACATAAACATCTACTTGATCTTAGAAATAATAATGATCACTTGAATTATTACAATTTTACATGTGAAAAACGTATCTAACAATACACACTTTAATGATAAATAACTTGCAAATAATTGAGTATGAAATGAACAACAATGATGAAATCACATACACAATTTTGATAACGAAGTTCACCCAATTTGGGCTATGTCTCTTGGTCCACTTCCAATAGAGACCTCTTTATTAATGCTCAAATGTTTGTCTTTTACAATGACCTTTTGACATGTTTCTCAAAAGCAGAAACAAAATGCATCATTGGATTCCTTGCGAAAAATCGTGAAAAATGAGTATAAATTTCCTAAAATTCCATCAAGGGACCTCTCGGCATGCTTTACGGTGTAGCCTCAAATCCTATGTACCCTCGAACATGCACTTCGAGACATGACTCTCTGCATTAATGAATGATTGTACAATGCTCTATCTTTGCACCATTAAATAGAGCATGGGCCCTTAACTTTCCTCTGGAATCCACGTTTGGCATTAAATAAAATTTGGCAAGTTTTCATAACCAACCTGCACTTGTAGCGAAGTTAGTTAAGTCATTGGTTTATATATGTCAAGTCGGGGGTTTGAACCCCACCGACCACCATATATTCCGTCATTTTTTCATATGGTTATTGAACCATATATTACATATACATCATGTGGTTTAAACCTCCCGATCGAGTATTGGACCGGTGGTTATATGGAATATTACAATGACCATGGGCTATGGGTCGAGGGCTTAGGCCCTCGGCCCATTTTTTTCGCCCAACAAACTTTTTAGCTAACTCAAATATAATCAAACCCATAGTCTTAATAAGACTCATCATGTGGTGTATTGGTAGTAGAGGCTTGTAAAAGGTTTATGGGAGGTTGCGGGTTTGAACCCCGTTGACTCCCATAAATTTTGGTAAACCATAACTATTAATAGTCAATGGGAGGCTACAACATGGCAGCCTCTCATTGGCTTATCCTTTCCACTTGTCGACATATGATTGGACTACTTGGATGTACGATCTTCCAACACACTTGCCTAATCAACTGCCAACTAAACATGCCATGTCACATATACAATCGTATGATCATGTGCCATGTGTCACCCTTGAAGTGGTGACACGTGTCACCTTTGACTTTGCCCTTTGATTTTTTCCAAGGTTGACTTGAAATTTTATTGGCCACATATTTTGCATATGAAGTATGTTTTACTTGTCGTTTGCATGATTGGAAAGCTAACAATGAGCTCTACGCATTGATGTCATTTTTGAGAGAATTTGAGATGGTCAAATTTTGAGCATTTCTGAACTATTTTGGACCTATATGGACGTTATGGATACTCCTGGACCTCTGTGAGAATTCATGGATCCTCCTGGATCATAGAGGAACGCTCTATTAGAAAAGTTCAAGAGATGCAGAAAATAAACATCAGTGCACTTAATTCCCCAAAATACAATCTTGGTACGAGTTCTACCACTAAAGAGATTGAACAATACACCCTTCTTTTCAAAGAGTTTTAGGACATTTTTGCTTTGAGTTATCATGATTTAAAGGAATATGACAATTCTATCTTTTGGCATGTTATACCACTCAAAGAGGGATCAAAACCTTTTAACAAAAAATTAAGAATGATAAAACCCCAATTGAAACCCTTAGTAAAGATGGAGTTGGAAAATTTTAAAAAAGATGGTATAATTTTTCCAATCAAACATTCAGAATGGCTTTCAAATCTTGTGGTAGTTATAAAAAAGAATGGAGAGATTTGTCTTTGCATAGATTTTTGAGATCTAAACCGAGCAAGTATCAAAGATAACTACCCACTCCCAAACATGGAGATGTTATTGCAGCAGGTCATTGGTTATGCATTGATGTCTATGCTTGATGGATTTTCTAGATATAATCAAGTCCTTGTGGTTGAAGAAGAAAGATTGAAGATTGCATTTATTACACCATGGGGAACATATGTTTATATTCGTATTCCATTTCGACTAAAGAATGCAGGTGCAACTTTTCAAAGAGAAATGGAGCATGCTTTTAAGGATCTAATTGGGGAATTTATGGAAGATTACTAGGATGATTTGACAGTTCATTCAAAACTAAGGGAAATACACTTCAAACATCTCATACAAGTATTTGAATCATGTAGGATGTATGGCATATCTTTGAATCCAAAAAAGTGTTTATTTTTTATATCAAAAGGAAAACTCCTTGGGCATATTGTGAGAAAAGAAGGAATATACATTGATCCAGAAAGGATTAAGGCAATAAATGACTTAAATCCTCCTACATCTCGTGAAGGAGTACAATATTTCTTTGGAAAGATAAATTTGTGTACAAAGATTTGTTCCAGATTACACCATGATTGTTAAGCCAATAAATAAGTTACTAAAGAAAGATCATAAAATTGAATGGACAACCAAAAATTAAATATGCCATCACTACGACTCATGTTCTCATTAGTTTTGATTTTGATGAAGATTTCATATTATATTCATTTTCTTCAGAGGAAACTATTGCCTCCATCATCACCCAGAAAAATGAGAAAGGAGAATAACTTCTAATTGCTTTCATGAGAAAAACCTTGCATGATTATGATTTAAATTACTCTATGATTGAAAAGCATGCCCTTTCCATGTTCAAGGCAATAGCTCATTTCATAACCTATATTTTTTCAACTCACATCATTGCTTATGTACCACACTCACATGTTAAGATATTGCTCAATCAACAACTCAAGGAAGGTAGATGGGTAAATTGGTTAGCAAAGCTTCAAGAGTATGATTTAGAAATTACGCCTCTGAAAGTTGTTAAGGAACAAGGACTATGAAAATTCATGACTGGAATTGAAGCTGTAAATATTTCTCCTCCCAACATAAGTGATGTCTTCATACAATGTTTAACTATGGCAACATCAGAATGGTATAAGGACATAATATTTTATTTGAGCTATGGGCAATTTCCTCTTGGAATTTCTTCTAAAGAGAGAAAATATTTGAAGATGAAAACCAATCAATATGTATTAGTCTCAAGAGTTTGTTTTCTAAGAAAATTTGATGGAATTCTATTAAGATGTTTAGATCATTTAAAGTCCAAGAAAATAATGCAACAATTTCATAATGGATTTTGTGGTGGAAATTTGTTTCCAGTTGTAACTACTCATAGAATCATTTGGGTTGGTTATTATTGGCCAACTATGTTCAAATACGGCTATTTGATGATTTGAAGATGCCTCCCATGCCAAAAAAAATTAGGGAAGATGAAAAGAGCAGCAATGCCACTATAGTCTATATCAATAGAAGAATCATTTTCACAATGGGGTTTGGATGTGATTGGCCCGATAAATCCAAAATCTAGCAAAGGACATGCTTATATTTTTTTTCCAAGGAAAAAAAGCGTAAATTTTATTCATATAGAGAAAATTTACATTATGAAGAATGCATGAGAAGTCATGCATTTATTCTAGCAATCCTCTTCTACAATTCATTATGTCCCAATCAGACCAGAAATATCCAACATCTAAATAATATAAAATACAAACATAAGAGTGTGGGGAAGCATAGTAAGCCCTACATAGAAAAAAGAGGGACTGAAATAAACCCATCACAAAACCATAAGTGCAAACCCAAGAAGAAAACCCAAAACCTTGCCGAGAACAAGCAAAGCAACGAAACCCCCAAAGAAGCCCCAGAAGTCAGATGGACCAGGTTAGAGCAGAAAACATCCTCCCAGAGTCAAAACCAAATATAGAAAACGACACCAGAATCACTTCAAGCTCCTACTAACAATGAACCCCCAGTCGACAAAGGAATGTTGAAAAGGCAAGTAAAAAAATGTGACGGCACCCACTACACAGGCCATGAGAAAAAGAGGGAACAAAATCCTAAAATCTATCACTAAAAAACTGAACATGACACCAAATCCTTAATACTAGAATGACAAGGCTCTGAGGATACATCAAACCCTAAACAAACTGGCACCAGAAAGGAGAAAAACCAAAAGTAGGAAACAAAAGGTTGCAGAGGAAAGAGGTCACCCCAAAAGAAAAACACCAACAGTGATAGAAATGGCATCTCGGATGACCAGAACACCAATAGAAGCAAGATCAAGTCAAATGGATAGGGCACGAGACACTGGGGATTTCCTCGATCGCTCCCCCCAAAGCCCCATCACTGACATCAACTCAAACAAACCAATGAGCAACCAGCAAATCACCCAAGGAACAGAACCATCGGGAAAGAGCACCAAGGGATAGACGTGAAGCACACGGGCTACAGAAGGTGGCAGCTGGGGTTTCCCCTATCTGCATATATCCTCACTAACACTATTGTCTTAATTGATTTACAACACAGAGAAGAAGTGTGTCCCACAAAGTTGGTGGAAAAAAATACTCAGATTTGACGGACCAATGATCACCAGCGAACTCGACACAAGCCACTCATACCAACATCAATCCATGACAATAACTAATGCAAGTTGCGGCTAGGGTAAACCCTAGCCACAACAGAGAGAGGTTGTATTCATCCTTTTCAAGGGACATGCTTATATTATCACTACAACTGACTATTTTACTAAGTGGTAAGAAGTTTTTCTTTTAAGGAACGTTGATTCAGAACAATTGATCATTTTCCTAAATGAAAACATTCTACCCAAATTTGGTGTCCTAGAAAAATTCATAACAAATAATGGTTCAATTTCCATCGGGTCCAATTTTGCAATTTTTTTTGGAGAATATGGCATCATCATGGGACAATCATCCAATTATTACCCACAATGGTCTGGCTAAATCAACGAACCATAAAAATTGGCATAAGAAGTTGAGAGATGCACTTTGGGCAAGTCGCCTCACTCCAAAAGACAGCACTGGAAATTCCCCATACACCTTAGTATATGGAAAATAAGCAAGGTTGTCATTACATTTGGAATTTAATGCCTTAGTCCTTGCCATAAATAATGAAGATACACAAGAACTGTCACCTTTGTAGAAAAAATACCATGAAATTTTTCAAGTCGAAGAACAAGGAGTACAACCAATAATGACCATTAGCAAGAGACAACAAGTGGTAAAAAAAAAATTGACAAGACTACTACAAGATATTTTCAAAAAGACCAATTGGTTTTGTTATGGAACAAATCAAAGGAAAAACCATATTTTCATACAATGCTTGAAGCTCTCTGGATGGACCTGTACGAGATTGAAAAGGTCATCAGTTTCAATTTTATTTGTTGAAAGATAGGAAAGGAACAATTCAAACATTTCCCATGAATGGGAAATACCTTAAGACTTTCTTTTGTTAATCCCCAACTCTTAACTTGTGCATAGTATTTTGAAAATCCATACTCCTCTGTATATTCTTAATTAATTTGTTTCTTCTTCCCCTTTCCTTTTCCCTATCTAAAATTTTCTATTTGACTCCATTTTTCCCAATGAACAAGGCTTTATGGATTCTTAGCAACCCACAGGGGGTCACTATCCCACAGTTGGAGCCGAATGTTGATCTACATTCATTGATCAAAATTAGTGTATAAAGATATGTCCTTAGTCTTTTTCCTTTATTCTTGTGTATCTTGTATATTCTATACTTAACCATTTTTTCTTTAAAAATGTGGGTTGCAAATCAGGATACCACCAAGTCTGTAGATCTACAAACCCACAAGACTATACTTATTTATTTTTCCACACCCAATGATTCCAACACTTATCCATTTTTCTTTATTCCAGAAGTCTTGTTGCGGGAGACCAAGCTATCCATGCCTCGCAAATACCCGAGTCCTGCAACCCGCAAACCCACAACACTCAAAAAGATCTTTCGTATTTCCACATCACTCATAACACACCTATATATTTTCATACTTAACCAATTTCTCAAATGCGGGTGTGGGGTCCTCCCTTTGATTTCATTTACCATTTCCCTAGACCCGCAACCCCGCATCCGACATTTTTGTGTTCTCCAAAATGACTCACCTATTTCTTCAACCCACAAAATCTACATTTTTTGTACTCAGTGTGTTTCATCAATGTGGATGTGGGAGTCCCTCATATATCTCATTTTTTCCTCCATACCCTGCAATTCCACATCCCACATTTCCACATTTACCATAATACACTTTCCATCCCTGACTTTGCACCTCCAAACTTAACCATTTTTCATACTCCTCGATACGATATCACCATTCTCGATGACATTTATTTCCCACCACCACATCAACTACCACTTGTGTGAATCTAATACCATCATTAAGTGGTGTGACTTTCATAAAACCTTTTCCATAAATCCAAAATCAAACTGTGCAAACTGACAACTTTGAACTACGAGCAACAATAGTTGATAATCAAGGCAATATGTGGTAAAAATAAATAAAGAATTAAATTCCCTATTGTAAAATATTATATTGACAGGAATGTCACATATTCATAAAAAAGGAACTATGCATAAAGATATATAAAGTAAAAGGAAGGACTTATATTGTGACGACATTGTCAACACCCTGAGATGGGAAGAACACCAATTTCATTGGTTGTAGACATATAAATGGTAATTATCTCTCTGATCTGAGGAAAAGGAATTGAATAAATTATGGAGCTAAGGCATAGCATTGGTTGGGTGCATGCTAGAGGTAGTTGATTTTAAAGAGTTGGTCCTCTAGTATGATAACAAGTTCGATATAGAGAGAAGAATCATCCATATACAAGGAAACCCATTGATTTATCTGGCCCCTTGAGTGTTCAGAAGGATGTCGAGACTTCCTGACCCCACCCTTATATTCAAGAATGTTGAAGATAATGAGTTTATTAAAGCACATGATGGAGGAATGGAGTTTCTCGAAAATTTCCTCACAAGCCTGAGGAACGACATCAATTCTTCTCAAGTCAAGGTGATGTCTTTAAAGTACTCATACAAATAATTTTTCTAGTTATTTTCCAAGATAATTGGATAGGATTCCACGACCTCAATGCCCAAATATATTGTATATATTCTCCATCATTCAATTCATGAAAATGCAATGATTGACTGGGTTCACATTATCTCGAACGAGATTTCATTTTAGTTGGGGAGTGTGAGAAAGACTAAGAAATGTTAAACGACTTCATATCTAGTTTTTTTTATAGTTTATTATCATATATTTAAGTATTTTCCTAGAAAGAGAAATGTTGACTTCAAGAAAGAACAAGTGTCATTCTATTACCCAGTATTATGGAGGCACAAGGCCCCATACAATTTCTATGAAGTACAAAATGGTTTTTTTCTACTTTTAAGAAGATTATTCATGGTCCCTCCACATCTAGGCTATCGTTGGAAGTTGCATCATTTCTATCTAAGAAAGGAGTTTTCTAAGCTAAGGAAGAGTTTAGTTTTCTGAGAATTTATGGACTCTAGGGGGGACCTTTTTTATTACTATTTTATGTTTCTGACATACTTTTCATCATTGAAGTGTGTAGACAGTACAAATATTGGGCACATTTCTTCAATGAGAAAAGGAAAAAGCAATTTATCCCACTACCATGGAAAGTTGGAGAGATATATGTGAAACATATCTCTGATTTAGATGAATATGTAGTTCAATTTGACCAGCTTAGTTTGAAGGAATCCCAGGCCATTCGGGGTTTTGATCCAAAATATTTGTTGTTTGCACACATATCTTTATTTGGGTATGTTTCATATTTTAGTAAGTATATGCAAATTGAAGGAGGGGGAGATAACCAGAATCTTCTTGAAGCATCTATTGAAAACACCCTAGATTATATTGAGGAATTGGATAGCACAAATGAGTACTACAAGCAATGGGGTAGAGAGACAAAAAATAAAAACCTAAATTCACCTAATGTATCACAGAAAAGTACCTCAACAAATACCAAACCCCGAAGTAGTGGTCAAGAACAGAGAAGGTCTTCTACTAGAAACTTAGATGATGGTGGATACAAGGACCGTACCAAAAAGACAATTGAAAAACCTCACATTGTTCATAATTTTACTAAAAGAAAAAGAGAAGTTCAAAAAGAGGGACAAGAATTACCTGAAATTGAAGGGAGACGCAAAGATATGGAAGTCGATGATCTAATAGAAGAGCCCAGCTAGGTAGAACAAAGGATGATTGAAACCAGGGTTATAGTTGAAGAACTGACTTCTCTAGAACCAGAGATATTTGAAGAAGAGTATGTCACTTTGCACCACGAGGCCTACCATAAGAATTCCAAAAAATTGTTAATTGAAAAAGTGAACTTAAAGAATAAAAAGGTTTCAAATAAGTGGAAATCAGAGATCGATTTTCATCGGGTTCCACCCTCAAAAATAATACAATTTCATGATGCAACTAGAGAAGCCTTGAAAGAGTCCATTTATGATATAGAAAAAGAAAATTTGAACTTAAAAGAAAGAATAAAGGAATTAGAAAAATGCATGCTTCCAAAACCTTTATTAGTTTAGCCCATCATTGTTATACAACCAATGTGCAGTCTTGAAAATGTATCAGAAACCAGTTCCAGGTTAAAAGGCTCATCAAGTTTACTAGTGGCTATAAGAAAATACATTGAAGATAATATTAAGAAAAGAATAGCCTTAATCCTTGAGATATGGGAATTAGCAACAAGCTCGGCTACTTTCTCAACAAAGATTTTCCATTTCAAAGAGTATCTCCAAAAAGATTTGGAAAACTATGAAGGTTTCTACAAGGAAGCAGTGGGTACATTTGCAACGAAGGCTTCAAGTTTAAGTAAGCTACATAGAAGAGATCAAAACCTTCCTTCTAAGACTCGCATGAAACAAATCAATGCTTTTTGGTTAAGGAGAATTAAATGCTCAAGGGAAATGTTGTTTGAATCTGATGTCATTAATATTAAAAGAGGTGATATATTCTTAAAACTTGTTGATTTGACTAATGAATTAGAGGGCATACATTTAATTATGGATACAATACTTTTATCAAAGGAACAATTACAAGAACAATTGGAAGCCTTAAAAGTTGTATGGGCCAATGAATTTAGTGATTCAATTGAGTTCTCTAAAGAAGAAATAGAACGATTGTTAGTCTGGTATGTGAACAAGAATGAAGACATTGAGGACATACTCCATCAGTTGAGCCTTGATTTAAGAGAACTAGAAAACGAGTTATTTGAAACTAATACCAAGCATGAGATAACGGTTGTTGCAATGAGAAAGTACATTGAACAATGGTTAATGAAGGCCTTCGTTAAAATAATCGAAATGGATTAACAAGAAGTAGGTAATTCAATTATGCCACCTCGAGCATGGAAACAACCTACAAAAGACACCACAGCAATCATATAACAGTTTAGAACTTCCATCATAGTAAGTCAAGCAGTTATCTTGTTTTCGCTATCACTACTTTTTCTTCCTCAGTTAGTAGTCATTTTTCCTTTTCTTTTTTCAGAGTCTATGAAAACCAAAGGTCGACCCCTAACTACCTTATTTTTGTCTTCCAGGTCTCCCTTTTATTTCATGGTCCACGGGAGGCCCATCCCAATCATCTTTGAAGGGAAAATGGAATTTAGTTTTTATTGAACTCTCATACATTATTATTTATTTTTACAAAGACATCTATTATTTCTTAGATTCCCAGAGAAATATTCGAGACATAACATTAATGATTTCTCAGAATCTAAATTCTAAGCATGAGATTTCAAATGTGTGTCTATCAAAATATTTTTTGCATCTTAATATAATGGTCATTTAAAGTTATCTATGACATGCAGTCTTTATTTTCCTTCTTTGTGTTGAATAATGTGTCTTACTTTGAAGAATGATATTATGGAAATGTTGCCCTATGATATTATATACTCTTTTGGTCTATAATCTTGTATTATAGTGTGGATATTTTATTTTTGTGAGATACATGGTCCTTTCTCGGGTACTCTTTGCATGTGAATATTTATTTCAAGAATAAGTTTGGTCCTCTCTCAATCATCATTTATTTTCTTGCATATTGTTTAAAAATAGAGTACCACCTCTTTAAAAATGCAAAAGGATTTATCCTCGTGATGTTATATTAAAGATTGTAAGACGATCTTCTAGATCAATAGTCATCAAAACTTCAGTGATCTTGGAATGTTTCTCTTAATGCTATTAGTAGTAATAATAATGTTAGTACTATTCATTAGTTAAAATTGTAATAGCTAATAGTAATAATATCAATATTGGTTCGTTAAAATACTTTAGTTAATATTCAAATTAGTTAGTATTATTATTATTAATACAATACTACATATTAACTAACCAACCAACAAAAAAAAATTATGAGGAAATGTACTCACGGAAAATCCTTCGAATACTTCCCCATGTTTCATGGATGGTAAGCGAGATAAACCAACAGCCCTGATTACGATGCCTCGCCCCAAGAGAATCAAGAGAGATGAAACCGTGACCAACAACAAGCATGATAAATTCATGTCTAGCTCTACACCAATTGAGCTAACCCTCAGGGCTAACCAACCAACAAACTAACTAATTGTATTTATATATTAACAAACTAATTAACTAATTATATTGTTTGTATGGCAAGGAATCCCTACAACCTTAGTAAGCAACTTAGAATCATCAAGGACTTATGCTCTAGTACAGGTATGACTATGAACACCGACAAAACAAATGTTATGATCATTAAATCCAACAATATCACCTATGATACTTTTATATATGAAAACAATATCTTGGAGGAAGTGCCTTCTTACAAGTATCTTGGAATTTATATTCATCACAAGCTCAATTACACTATAGCATTGAGAAAAAGATAAATGGAGGGTGGAAAACTTATTATGGGCTTGAAAATAAATGTAAATTAGAAGACCTTTGGCTATGGGATAAGAAAAATCTCCTCCTTGAGACTCTTGTCACTCTTGTTATCTTATATGGATGTGAAGTTTAGGGACGCAATATCTCTCAAGAATCTTGGCAAAAGATAGAGTAGATCCAAAATAATTGTATAACTTATAAACTCAAAGTTAAAGGCAATACACCCTATC
>ML797107.1:263820-304841 GCA_009831015.1 Picea engelmannii
TTGAAATTGAAATAAACTAGAAATTGAAATTGAAATTGATATGTACATTGAAATCAATGTGTTAGAAATTGACATGTACATTGAAATCAACAATTATGTATATGTATACTTAATAGAAATAGAAATTAATATGTACACTAAAACCAATGCCTTAGAAATTGACATGAACACTAAAATGAACACATTTAGAAATTGACATGTACATTGAAATCAACGTATTCCTCGTGTAACTCTTGAAGTATACTTCTGAATAATACTCTCTATTCTCTCAACAAACTAAGAAAACTAAATAAATTTAAAATGATTAGATTCATCTCAAACATATACATATACATAATTTTGATCATCTAAAAATTATGTCACTATACTAAAAACTGAAGAAGATAGATTGACATTGATCCTTCTAGATAATACTCTCTATACTTTCATCCAAGTGAGGAAAGCTAGTAAATTTCAAATGATCAGATTAATCTTAAATGTATACATATATATAATTTTGATCATCTACAAATTGTGTCAATATACTAAAAACTGAAGAAGATAAATTGACATTTATCATTCTCAATAATACTCTATACTTTCAACCAAATAAGAAAAGTGAGTAAAGTTCAAATGATCAGATTAATATTAAATTTATACATAATGTCGATCATTACAAAAATTTTGTGACCACCCACATCTAAAACCAGCATAGATCCACCTTATTCTTGGATCTAGAGGAATCAAATATCTCAAAGAGCAAACATTTCCTCAAGTTTTATACTATAAAAAAGGTTTGCACCTCAAAAGATTTGATTTCTTTGGATGCTTGATAAATCTGAGGTTAACATGGATCAAAGTTAGTTTGGTTAAAAATAAAACTTTCTTGATTAGTTTATATTTTATAATAATACTATATAAATTATATTTTAAATTTAAAAATTTTAATTTTATGAAGTAAAAATTTTATATTAACATCATTAAATTTTTTATTTTTATTTTTTTAATTTTAAATTTTTTTGTTTTTAAAATATTTAAATGAAATTTGATTTAATTATCTAATTTTAAAGAAATTAATTAAACTTATATTTCCTCATAATAATAATTGTCTTATTGTTTGTCTAAACACTATAGATGTATATTGTTTATCATGAACTAATACCTACTTACAACATACTTAACAAAACACATGCATAAAGTTATTATTTGTCTTATTGTTTGCATCTCAAAAGATTTGATTTCTTTCCACTCTTGATAGATAAGCTCTTGAGATGGATGAAGATTGATTTGATTAGAATTTATTAGTGTATATACAACTTAAGTGGGACTAATAGTTAAGAACATGTGTTTCCTCTTAAGAGGTCACAAGTTCAAATCCAAAGCGCACAAACAAGGAGGTCTCATACACCAATTTGGTGTGGCTTGGCCGTGACCTTAAAAATAAATTTCTAGAAACAAATAGTCTTATATTTACTATTTCTAGAAACAAATAGTCTTATATTTTATAAAATAATTAAAATTGCACATTTTAGTGGTTAAAATTGCATATAAGACAATTTGAACACTATAAAATTGAAATTTGACCCAGAGACTCGATTCCAATAATATTTAAAAAAAAAACACTTAGAACATTTAGAATATGACAATACCTACTTACACCAACATCATTGATTACAAATTAATTGAAACCATTATATGAGTAAATTCTAAACACATGCAAAAAAGAATGTCATTCTCGACCACAACTTTCTCTTCATTTTAGTGGCCAATATTGCGAGAAGTATAGGACAGATCAGACCACGCAGTTGCCTTCACAGCATTTAGAGTTATTGCGGATAGCAAGCGGACCTCTATCACTCCCTCCACGTGTACCAATGCTATACGAGCAGGCACCTTCACTTATCCAATTAGGAATTTGCTCTAGATATCAGTCTATCTATACAGTTCTCTTAATGCCCAAGCACATCAGTCTGTATATAATTTTCTTTAACACCCAAGCACCAAAAGCTTAGAGATCAGCTTCTAGCTGTCGAAAACATGGCGACTGCAGTGGGATGTTTGCACATTGTAGCGCCAGTTGCGTTTGCAGGGACATTTTCTTCAGCAAAATCGCGGTTTTTCTCACCAACTAACAGCCTTTCGTTGGGCGTCTGCAATGGCAGCAGAGTGAGCATGTCTGCCGAATGGATGCCTGGCCAGCCCCGCCCCGCTCATCTTGACGGATCAGCCCCTGGGTATGTGCTCAAACAGTTTTTATTGCCACTTCTGTTTCTTATTACAACAAGACAGATGAATTGGGTTTTTGAATTATTATTACCAGATGGGTTTCAAGCTTTAACAGCGTGCTGTATATTTGCAGAGATTTTGGATTTGATCCACTGGGATTGGGCGTCGTACCTGAGAACCTGGAGCGCTACAAGGAGTCCGAGCTGATTCATTGCAGATGGGCAATGCTTGCAGTTGTAAGTATTCATTGTATTACACACTGTTATTCCCTGCATTCCAAAGTATTGTATACCTCAATTGAAATGTATACTGTCCAGCCTCTCCCTGTAGAGCTCAGGTTCATTTTCATAGAGAGGATGGTTTGGAACATGTCAAGTTAACAATGCCCATTTGTGGGCCTCCCAAGCCTGGGAGGCCACTAATAAATAGTTAGGTTGACAAAGAAAAAACATAAAAACACTAATTATACTTACATATTGGGTTGCTAGGATTCTAATCCAACCCATTTATTGGATGTCATCGCTATCCAGTAATTACTTGTCTGCTTGTCTACTCAGTGTTGCTGGTATCAATCAAATAATAGATGTATGGATTTCTTCTTGAAATATGTTATGCTTTGTTGATTGTTGCAGCCAGGAATGTTAATACCTGAAGCACTGGGACTGGGCAACTGGGTTGAAGCTCAGAAGTGGGCTGCAATACCTGGCGG
Source organism: Picea engelmannii (assembly GCA_009831015.1). NCBI lineage: Eukaryota > Viridiplantae > Streptophyta > Pinopsida > Pinales > Pinaceae > Picea > Picea engelmannii. Next base: position 266,735 of record ML797107.1, read on the forward strand.
CCAAGCAACCTATCTGGGTGTCCCTGTGCCATGGGGATATTTTCCAATCATTCTTTCTATATTTTTTCTTAAAATGGCATTTGCTGAGTCCCAAAGAAACGGGGAACCAGACCTTGAGAAGCGAAAATATCCTGGTGGTGCATTTGACCCTCTTGGATTTTCAAAGGACCCTGCCAAGTTCAAAGAATACAAAGTAAAAGAGATAAAAAATGGTAGGCACTCATCCTCATTTCATTTAGACATCTATAAATTCTCATTGGATTTATTTTTTGAGTAAACTATAATATTCCAACTTGTACGGTTGATTGCATATGAAATTCCATATTTGCTGACAAATTGTGCCAAAACTGACAGCTGAGAATGAGTAGTATCCTTTAGCCAAAAATATGCCAACTCCAAAAAGGATTGCACACTCTAAATTAGTCAGACTCATAAAAGTAAGGCTCCCAGTTAAAAATGGGCATTACATCTTCAACAGATTTATGTGATCAATTCTGAGAAGCAAATCATATACTGGATGATTTTGGTTTGCAAGATTTCTGAACATGTATTTGTTCTCGGATTGGAATAGTTTTGATGGTGAGCATGTGAGACTTGCTTTGACATAACACACTTCAGTGACCATTGATATGCAGAATGACTCTCATGACTAACATATGTGCTGTAAATGCTTTTAGGTCGTCTTGCACTCTTGGCATTCGTTGGATTTTGTGTTCAAGCTTCAGCAAACCCTGGAACAGGACCTTTGGAGAACCTGGCTACTCATCTCTCTGATCCATGGCACAAAAATATTGCTGAGATTATAATTCCTAGATCTATACTGCCATATTAAATTCAGATTCTAGTGTAGTTGTTGTGTGTTAGTGAGCTGAAAGGGCTAAATTGTGCCTCATCTGTATTTGGATACATTGCAGAATGTTTGTCTTATTCTGCCTACCAACATGTACTCTTATGGACTAGCTGACTTATTGAATGCATGTATGGGCAAACGTGTATTATTGCAGTCTCCAAAATCTCATTACACATAACAAAATAAGAAGTTAGATAACAGTGCATTATAGGATTTAGATAGAAAATAGAGATGTGGATATTTTTGTGGAACACGCCACAAGCTTTTTTGTCAAACATTTAATGTGCATTCTTCAATCAGACTTGGAGTTGTGGTGAGTATAAGTTTTTATAAATTTGACAATTCTGACCAACCAACCAACCAATGTGATCTATCTCCATTAATTTGATGGATTATATTAATTCGTTTGAATGGTCAAATTTATAAAAAAAAATATGTGATGGATCCGGAAGAATCATCTTACCTATCATATTGCCATCGTTTTTTTTTTACAATCTTCATTGCAACTTTCTCACACTCTTCTCTGATCCAACGGATCCTATTAGTAGAAATTCCTTTGCCAAAATTTTGTCATTTTCATGGAGGAGTTTTCATGGAGGAGTAGTCGTTTTAGGCAAGTATGACTTCTAATTCTTGGGATGCGCCTTATCGCTCTTCGTTGAAATGAGGAACGAGACATACGGGTAGACATGGGATTCCACCCTACAAACAAACGACACCCTTGTTACCCTAATATTTAATATATGACATTGTAACTCGAATGAAACAAGATTGTACAAGATGTGTTAAAAGAACTCGTCATCTATGTATAAAATTAGATGGTAATCCTATACACATCAATTTAAGAATGAAAGCCTAACCTTAATATTAGAGGTGGGATCTAATGAGTTTATAATGGGGGTCATCCAATTAAGGTTATGAGTTATAGTAGCATCTCTTATGAGCTTGAGTGAGAAGCATAACATGGGAAGCTTAACAAAGAAAAAAGGTATTACTAATTATTTCTACTTAATGATAACTTTCTATAATACAATATGAAATTTGGCGAACATGGTTGAGTAGTTAAAGTTTTGGTAAAAATGTCAACCATCTATTCTTAAGTGTGGTAATATTCAAAATGAATAACTTGATCTTCGATTAACCACTTGATATAAAGTCAATGGGCCTCAATATGCTTGGTCTTGGCATAGTATATTGGATTGCAAGAATTCTAAGTAGCACTTTGGTTATTGCATTGGAGTAAAGTCAACAATTGTTGTCGAAGCCCAAGCTTTTCAAATAATCTCTGAATCCATACTATCTTCTTGCCAGTAGTGACAACACCTCTATACTTGAACTCGGTGGAATAAATAAGATAAGATAAGATAATTTTATTTATATCTAAGAATGGCCACAAAAAGTAGGTCAATGGAACTCAAAATTGCAATCCAATAGTGACAAAATTGTGGGAGAGCCATTGTACATTGCTTCTTGATTAACCAAGGAATCAGACCCAAGCAAAGAAGATACGCAATTTATCTTGGTCTTCTACCCAATATATGTCAATGTATACAATACAAGTAGCCTTACCCCCACAAGTGCATTGAATCCCAAGTTGATATGTACCCTTGATGTATGTAAGCGTTAGAGCTCAAAGCTCCACCCTTGTTTATTTTGAACATATACATGCAAATCCATTAGCAATCCCATTAATGTGTGAAGCCCATGAAGAGCCCGAGTAGAAGAGTATTTTTAGGATGTAAGAGTCTTGGACCATTTTGCATTGCTAAGGTTAGTTCCCCATTTTACCTTCATCCCTTAAAGTCTCTTTCTTTTGTACGTTTTCCTCTCTTTCCCTTTCATTTTCTTAAGTCTTTTACCCCCTTTATAGGCTTGAAATAATAATTTGGGGGTAAGGTTGAGTTGGGGTTGCGAAGAGTCCATCCTCTTCCCTTATCTGACTTAGACTCATTTTCTTGGTCTTGAGTTGGGATAATGGAGAGAGCATATTCTACACAAATATTGTTGGGGATTAAGGCCCAATCTTCCAAGGTAAGGGGGTAGGATTCTAATCTATCCCATCTTTCCTTTTATGTCTCCCCACTTTCCTCCCCTCCACATTCCTTGCACTACATTGAAGGGCGAGGGTATCCATCACTCCTTCCTTCAAGTTGTCCCTCCAACCCATGCTTCCATTTCACRCTACATTCCTTCCTCCATCCCACCATTTCATTCCCCTCTATGTTCCATTTCATTTTCCTTTGGGGYGAAGGGTATGGGCATCATCCGTATCCCATCCATCCTTTATCTCCACCCTATTCTYCCTTTTGCACCCTATGTTTCCTTCATACTTCCTTAGCCCCTCATGTTCCATTTCCCTTCTCCCTCGAGGTTGAGGGAAAAGGTATATCTCACTTCACCTTTCATCATTTATCTTTKCCCTACATGAGAGACCTTCCCTCCTTCTTGTCTTCCCTTATCCCTGCATCCTCTTCACTTTCCCTTAGGGAAGAGGGTGGGGATTTTTTACTCTTATCATCCCTTCACTCCTCTACCCCACATACCTMTKCTCATCATTACATTCTCYCCCATACACAAGATAGACCAAGGCATGATAAGGGTGGAAAACTAGCCAAGGTAGCAAGGTAGGTGGATAGTTAACCAATGTGGTGGGAAAAGTGTTTCATAGGTGGATAGAGTGACATAGATGGTGACCAAGGTTTGAACCGATACATATGTGCAATGGCACTTGGAACCAAAATTAACCCAAGTGCATGGATGAGCAAGGATGAGCATGCATGGAGTCTCTAAGTCTTGCAAGATATAATAGGAAAGGATTCACGTATATAAATCACAAAGAGTTTGTTCGCCAATGCATGTGGGATAAATGTTACAACAAAATATAAAATGGTCAATATTGAATTGACGGGGGATCTGATTGGAGTTATAACTCCAATTTTAAGAGGCCATATATGAGGCTACAATGTGCTAAATCAAGTGTTTGAGGATGCATTGGAAATCTCTTGGTGAGAAAAATTAAATGGAGGAGGTATCACAATAAGAATAATTCAACCTGGCATGCACCTTACTTAGATAGCATTGGTCGATGAAACTTACATCGAAAAAGTTAGATTTTATGGTTTAAAGGTTGATCCTTTAATGCCTGAGGGTAACAATCATAGTTCTATAACTACCATATATGCATGCATTGTTTTGGAGGGCCTCGTGTGGTAGCCTATTCATGAGAAGGTCCTCTTGATGACCAATCTTTGATTGGTCACCATGGAGGACAAGTACCTTGTTTGTAAGAGAAATTAAGGTGCGCCCATGAGCATTAAGAGTAGGACTAAGGAAGAAATAAGTATGATGGGTGCCCATAATTATCAACAAAAGTATATTTAAGAGCCCGACTACTTATCAACAAACCAAATGAATGCTCCATGACGTCATATAAAGAAATTGAAATCACTCATTATTTATTATATAGGGTAGATGTAGTGGTAGTTGGCATTAAATTTCCCCCATGCCACTTTATTCCAACTCTGCATAGAATATTATTGACAATGTTGGAATGAGTAGTGTTAGACCTTCTCAAGGCATCAGAATGATCAATTGGGTATGGGAAAATTGTAATCAAGGGCTATTGTACATTAAATTCAGATAAAAGCCTTCACCAACAAACAAGGACTCCAACAATTATTTATACATTGATTTTCCATTGAGAGAGGGCTAGGAAAAAATTCATAGAAGAGAGTGATATAGGCAATTACCCATTGGAGGCTTGAGTTGAGGATTTTCCACTAATGTTATTTATCTATATTTTCAGTTTCATCATTTTCCTTTTGTTTCCTCTTACACATTTTCTCAATCGTAATCACTCATTTGCTTTATCTCAAGCACATTTTGGACATTTTGTGGATATTCCCCCTTGCCATTTTTATTTGAGTCATCAAATCGTACATATTGGAAAGATTTACAATCTTTAATATGGAAGTTCTTCACTAAATCAAAAGCATACATTGTTGAAGGAAAACACCATCCTTTGTTGCATGGCTTGGATAAAAATGAATATCACATCATGCCTAAGTCAATCATAGCAAAAATGCTCATAGGTTTCATCTTCATGCCCAGCATCTTCTCAACACTATTGCATGTGTAAGAGTCAAATTGGAAAAGTATAAGAACGTTACCATTGGCATGTTGATTCAAATTGAACAAGAAATGAGAAAAGCACACCATCTCATATATTTTGTTTCTTTCTTTATCAAACGAAAAGGATATCATAGAGCTTTGTGCAAATGCATCTCTCTATGCAAGCAAGCAAGTAAAAATTATGTTAAATGCATCTCTCTATCCAAGATATGCAAGCAAGCAAGTAAAAAATATGTTAATCATAGGCAAAGAATTCATAGTTGGTTTATATGGAGACTATGCTCTTTGTTGTGTTCTTTGACATCATTCGTACACAAATCAGAATTTTTTGGTGATGTGATATGATGTTTCTTGAATCAATACTTTAAGATGGCTTGATGATAATTTTCATTTAGATATGCTCCTCATTGATAGAATTCCTTTGAGGTTCTAGGCTCATAACATTCCATTCTTTGAATCAAGACTTTATAATGGCTTAATTATGATATTCATTAATATATGTGGTGAAATTCTTTCAAGGTTGTTGAGTCATAAAATTGCATCCTCTATGTTATATTTATCATTTTAGTTAACCACTAGTAGAATTCATTTAACTCAAGTTGTATATGTGTTTTATGTTCCACCTAAAAATTTGACCTACAATATAAATAAATAAATAATATAAATATAGATATAGATAATTAAAAAAAAAATCCATGTAGGATCCCTCCTATAAGATTCTTATTTATTTTCCATTCTAGAGTTTAAATGCATGTTTAACTATAATAATGACATGTAATATCATATACAAACTCATTACACTTAGAAAACATAGGTGCATTACAAAAGAAGAAACAAAGTCCAAGTATTCTAGTATTTAAAAGTATAGTTACAACATTAAGGCATAGTATGTAATATTCTACATAGATCTTCTTACATAATTCGTTATATTCACACTCTCTATTTTATTAATCAAAATGATCATCTATTTGTAATTCAGCACATGAACAATCTTCCATAAAATAAGGTTGATCTATTCAATTTTCAACACCTAAGGCAAACCCAAAATGGTTAGACAACTCATGTTTCATACCTTTTCTTATGCCCAGACAATTAGTGGACCCAATCAAGACCACAAGTCACTGGTTTATAAACCAACCCAATGAAATCCATTGCTAGTCTAAACATTTGCCTAGTGGGTTATGACAACTAGTCGAAAACCCTTAACAACACTCAGTTAGTCCACATTCTGATTTCTTCAAGTTGGTTTTACACATTCCAACATTCGCCTTAAACACAACTTGGAGGATCAGGAGGTGGAATTATCTTAGCACATGTTGAGCACTCAACACACCCTAAAAAGCCTATGTCAAATTTTACTTTTTGGGTACCACTTGATCTTTTGCACTGACTAATTCGAATTCATTGTGAAAAATGTTGCCTTTGCTTATCATCTTGACTCTCATTAAGTCTTTCAAAGTTTGCTTGAATCTATGAAAACTCATGACGTAAAAGGATTAATTTTTAAATAAAGAATCAACAGCCAAAACATTTCACCCGATGTGCCCAAATTCGGATCGGAGGGAATTAAAAGATGAAAGAAAATCACTCGAAAAACTGTAGTCGTCGAGCACCGATCTCCACCAGCATCGACAAAAGAAAGTTTTATTTCACGACAGGCATCACACAAGGATATCGCTGATAATTGATCCCCTTCGGCATCGGTAAAAGGTGAAGAGAGAAAACATTAACAATGAAAGAAACGATATCGCTGATAGTCGATACCCAACACAGAAGACCAAATCACGACGAACATTCAAACCATGCTAAAAAAATTCTCTAATCACCGACTTCCGAAACGTTTCGGCATCGGGAATTTTGAGGAAGCTAATACACAGGAAAACTAGTGATAGGTTTGTACCTAGTCACCGACCTCCGATACCTTGTCGGCTAGGCGAGTAATAGTCTTCAGTGTAAGATCGTCATGTGGAAAGGACAAAAAACACATAAAGAAACTCGGAGCACCACTGAGGATGAATTCGGGGTTAACTTGGAGGAAAGGACAAAGAACACAGGAAATACATACACAAATAAAGTAAACAATACATCCAACTGCTAACACTATAATCCTTTCATCAAAGTTTCAGAACTTTTACATTAGAGTTTGATCTAGCTCAAATTACATATAATAGACGCTCTCCACACTATTTGGCCAACCAACCTGGTTTACATTGAAAACATGAAATATATAGGTGAAGGTGTTGCTTGGGTTGCCCTGCTCTCTAGCTACTATCCCTAGAATCTAGGAAACGAGCCTTTTGTTCTTCCGACATCCTTTGTGCTTCGTCCAGCTGCACGATTGTATCCTGCGCTTCCCGGAGTTGTCTCTTGAGCCACATCACATTCCCTTTGCAACCTCGTGATGATGACACCTCAAGGGTCTTTGCCACCAACTGTCGTCTTAATTCTCTGTTTTCCTGGTAGAGTTCGGCAATGGCAAGTTGTGCCTGTTTCAACTGTTGAGTCGGCTCTCGAACATTAGTACCTGTGGCATCCTTCCTCCTCGTTCTTCTCTCGCTTTCCCGACTTGTGCCTTCGACAGGCTCTAGTCGAATAGCGCACATAAGTAATTCCTCGTCAGTCGATCTTGCACGCGGCTTGTTTGGGACTTGAGTTTCCCCAACTTCCTTGTTCTTCCTTGGCCTACCCCTTCTCCAAGGTATCTGTTGTTGGGGAGACATGTCTTCCAATGTTCTTCCTTCCAGCACGACTTCTTCCATTTCATCCTTCGCAAGGTGTAATATCATCGTTTTCACGCACAGATGGGAATTCTCCTTTGAAACCTCGGGGATGCCCGCTACGAGTAAGAACGAGTTCCAGACGCTTTGGGGCTCAGGCTTGGCACTTACACTGCTTCGCATGCCCCTTCTTATGTTTTGAGGGGTTCCCATGGTGCAACATGTATCTGTCTTATGCACGGGGGACTTGGCGAGGGCCTGAGGTGGAAAACTTGGTCAATCTAGGCTCGCAAGACGAACTGCCAACAGTGCATAAGCTCGGTTGGTGAGTAGAATGCATGCAGAACATCCATGTTTTATAACAAAGCGAGCGGCAGGTGGAAACGTGTCAGGGAACACTGAATTCATGGCGACTGGATGTTTTGAAGCGAACTGAAGATTTTTTGTGGCACATCCGCGCGAGGAATGCATTCTGGGGTGTGTGATGTACAATCGATAGGAGTTGCAGGGCATGCATGACACAAGCGTCGTGATTTTTCATTCTTCAAGCCTTCATGATGAGTTGATGATGGTTGTTGCACTTCCCGACGCGACTTTTGTTTAAACAACTTGCCTCGATCTGAGGCACTTAACAACTTCCCTTATGACATGACCCGACTCTCTTAGAACATACTCGTACTCTTAACACATGTTTGGCTCTGACGCCCTTTCCCAACTCCAAGGGCCAACTAGCCACTAGCGTGACTTCAACTCTCATGTTATTCTGTACCCAATATTTCATGTTGTGGCACACAGACGTAACCCAACTAAGACCCATCCTAACTAGAGAAAAATGACGGCACTAACAGAAGCGAAGCAAGCAATTTGAAAGCTGTAGAGAACTCGTAAGTATCAAATAACCAAGTTTAGCAAGCTTTACAGGTGTGTACCAGTCTATATTTTTTCATGCTTACGCTTTATACGTGTATTTTACCTAGTGTTTCTCTATACATAGTCTCTAAATCATTCCATTTTTTTATTGCGGGAAAGATGCCTCCAAGTATTGGGCAAACATGATGTGGCAGCCTCATCGGGAGATTCAAGAAAAATGTGCCAAGTGCAAGAAGAGATGGGTCAAAATCAACAAGGCAATGAAGGATATAGGACTCCCCGAGTTTGGCACGCCCGATGACTTCGTCGACTTGCGCGACATAGTCAAATCACACACCGAGAAAGATTCATCATGGGTCGAAGAACTAGCAAAGGTGATAGACACATCGGCAGGTCAGGTGCGACAGTTTATGGAACACCCGATCAAAGATCGGGTTGTGCTACAACAATTAAGTGCCAGTATAGTCAAGTATCGGGCACATGTGGTAGAGATAAGAGATATTTATTCAGCCTCGATGGAACAACATAGATTCCCATATGCTAATACCTGCAAGGATCTGTTTATCCAATGGTCAGAGTACAAGAAGAGTCACCCTCTTAAGTGATATCTTGAGATGACTCGTAGGAAAACTGATAGGAGAGAATGCCACGTGGAGAACTTTGTTTTACTTATCTTCACTTTAGCCGTTATTTTTAGTTAATTTTATGTTATAAATAGGAGCATCGACCGATTAGTTAAGGGTCGATGGTCGTTGCAAGAAACTCTCATTTTTAATTTTGTTAAGAACTATTTCGGAGATGCCTTGAATTGAGAAGTCCTTCTGGACCAGAGACAAGTTTATGTTTTCATCAAATGTGTGTATGATTGGATGTGGAGAAGAATTATTTCCTATTTCGTCTCATAAATGGATGCAGTAACGAGTAAGAGATATTAAATCTATTGATAAGTTATCTAATGCAATGTTTTACAGTTCTTTCTTTAATGATGAAAATGAATCTTTGTGTTATTATGTGATTGATGATTAGAGTTGAGTGAATTATTTTACTTGTCGTCATTTATCACATGCATGTTTTCTTATGATAATTTGTATGTCAGTGAGTAATTGGAATATTCACATGGTTAATGTATTATTACTAGGCCTGTGGTATACGATCATTGCATGCACACTAGAGTACAAGGTTATACCGAGCTCAACCTCTTCTCCAATATATTAGTTTGTTCCCATGTTGTTACCTAGTTGGTTTATACTAGCTTTATCTTATATCAGTCCTACCTAAGAGAAAAAAACAAAAAAGAGAACGTCTAAACTGGAAGAGAAAGCATTCACAAGAAAATGTAAAGCCCATCGATTAAATTGGTCGAATTGCAAGATCTAGAGAACCATTCCACTATTAAACACTGCAGAGTCTAATTGGGCCTTGGTGGTGGGTTTGGTTCCTACTGTTGAGTTAAAGGGATTTAGGACCCATCAACAGAATTGGCTATAGAAGGAGGGCTTGAAGAATGAATGGTTGAATATATATTTCACATAATATCTCAAACATCCTATAGATTCAAAACAGCCCACATGCACGGCTAGTCATTCCCAAGACAACCCACACACATTGAGTACTCTTGAAATGAGTAAATCACCCGAGCACGAGGAAGAACGCTTGTTCCCTGATATACCTTACACTCTCCCTCACAAGGAATTGAATCAATTCAGAAGAAGCACAAGAGAATACTCCTGACATATCAGTGTGATGTCCTTAGCTCTGATACTTCCTCGAAGACAAAAAATAAGCAGACTAGTGGTTGACACCCCCGACCGGGTTTTTGTGCACAAAGTAGAAGACCCAATAAATTTCACAATCACCGAAATCGAACATCCTCTTAATCTAATCCCTGAAACGCCAGTCGGCAACGTCCCTGAGCCAAACGATTTTTCGGAAGAGTAAGAGATTAACTCAGGATCCAAAAATATGGAAGACAACAACGACCATGATGAAGAAAGGGGAAACCCACCTTAGAACAATCAACCTTGGTTGGACAGAGATTCTCTGGCCATCCCAGGATGAGTACATAATCTTCCCTGGCACCCGAAGAAATTACTTCCTAAGTTTGACCACGAGACCTCGGGACTACCTGAATACCACATCAAGAAATTCATACTAGCTATCAAATTGATGAATGTCCAACATGAAGACGTATTTTGTCGATTGTTCCCCTACACTTTGGACAATTCGTCCTCCACGTGGTATTTTAACTTACCTGTAGGATCCATAACCAGTTGGAGGGAGTTTCAAAAGGATTTTCTGGATAAATTTGCAGAAGAAACTACCATGGGAGCTTTGATGGGTGAGTTATTCATCGCCATCATGAGTTCGAAGGAAAGAGTCAAAGACTTTAATCAAAGATTCACTACCATCTTAAAAAAATTCCAACCCGAAGCTAAACCTACTTAGGATTTGCAAATCGAAGTATATGTTAATGCTCTCCCAGCTTCGATTTCCATGTTTGTGAAGAGGGTTATCAAACTAACCCTAGCCGAGAATTTTGAAGAAGCCAAAACGATAGAGTTCAAGATGAAAGGATGTAAATAAGGTCGGGTCTCTTTAGTTAAGAAAGAAGTTCAGCTTCCTCCCAGGAGAGGACTCTTGTTAACTAGACCCTCGGGGAAACAAACAGAACAAGGTCCTGAAAAGGTAATAGGGAAATAGAAGACCTACAACACATGGTCAAAAAACTATCAAATGAAATCATAGACATGAAGAGAAGTGCAGGGGAGGGAAAACAAGGCCAGAGGCCCTATAAGTATTTCTTTAAAAGAAATCCACCGTTCAAAGCAATTGAACCTCCCCCAACCAACCTAAACATCAATCTGGGAAATGTATCATTCGACTCTTTTTGCACTTATCACCAAGAGAACCACTCTAAAAGAGACTTCCCTCAATGGGTGTATGCCATGAATTTGATGGCCAATCAGTTTCTAGATGAAGTTCCTCTGACAGAAAAATCAAGTGGCTCCAGTAGGAATATTTCCAATCAGGAATAAATTTATCCACCAAAAGAAACAACCATGTTGATATGGTACCCTGGCATATCTATGCCTTCAGATGATCTGTTTGAGGTTCAAGAACCACCTAGAAAAGTCTTGGCTATGCAAACATGAAGTATGGGTCAACCTGTCTCAAACAACCTTACTACTACCCAAACTTCGAGAGGAATATCAACTCTCGATCACCCGAGAGAATCTTTTGCTCCCCTTAAGAACCCTATAAACATCCATACATGAGAATCGCCCAAGCTAGATTACAACATAGTAGAATATTTGAAGAAGTTGAAGGCTAATATTTCAGCTATGGAAATATGTAGAATCCCTTAGCAAAAGGACTTCATGTTACAAGATTTGAAATCAATAGAAAACCCTACGACAAGCAATGATCGGGGAAGAAATATAACTCCCACAGATCTAGTAAATAAACCAACTGTGAACACATGTTCTGAAGATAAGAAGGGAAAACCGTTTGTTCCACCATTCCTATTAATGGTTGAAGTCTTCAACAGAAACCTCCATAATTGTTTGGTCGATTTAAGAGCATCCTCTAATGTTATGCCACTGTCTATTTGCAAAAAACTAAACGCAACCCCTCTCAAAAGTGACAAACATGTAATACAACTAGACAGAACCCAAGTCAAGGTCATGGAAGAGCTCAAAGATGTGATGATCAGAATAGAGACACATCCTAAGTTTATACAAGTGATTGACATCATTTTAGTAGATATCCTAGAAGCTTATGGGCTATTGTTAAGCCGAGATTGGTCTGAAAAGTTAAACGGATACTTTAGTATAGACTGGGCTCACCTTTGGCTGCCATTAAAGGGGCACAAAAATATGATCATAATTGATAGGGAAATATATCTGAAACATATTGTCATTGACCTAGAAACCCTAAACAAACCCTCATCGGAAGATTTCCATGTGCTAGGCAATTATTCTTGTGATTCCTACTTCGGTAACTTCTCCCCTCTCTCGTCTAATGTCCCTCTTACCCAAAATTCTGAAATGATTTTTCGAGAGGAATTGTTGATGGCAGCGGAATAAATCCTCTTCTGCCAAGAACCTGCGTTAGAAATCACAGAACTCACAGGAAGAAAAGAGGAAAGTAACATAAAAAAGGAAGCTGACATATTTTGCCCACAAGTTTGGACCTTATACTTTGATGGCTCCAAATTGCAAGAAGGTTTTGGGCCAGGGTGCATCCTCATCGATCCAAAGGGTAAACGTCATTTCCTATCTTGTAGGTTAGAATTCAAATGCACAAATAACACTACCGAGTATGAAGCCCTAGTACAGAGGCTAAATAAATCCATAGACTTAAACGTAAAAAAATTGAAGGTTTTCAGAGATTCTGAAATCATTGTTAGACAGATAAGGAATACTATACACTGCAATTCTCCACACCTAAAGGATTACCAACAGGAAGTACACAGGCTAGTAGAGCATTTTGAAGATTTCAACATTACAATGATTCCCAGAGCGAAAAACACTCTTGTTGATTCTCTGGCCACCGTTGCTTCAAGGCTATCACCTCTATAAGATTATGAAGCCTCTCAGTTCACTGTAGAACTTCTCTACAAACCCTCGGTACCCAAGAATATTTCTAATTGGAAGGTTTTTGAAGGAGACGAACAGATTATAAACATTCTGACCAATCAAGACAATTTTAAAGACTTGGCCATTGGCAATGAAATATTCCAGGAACAATCGATGGAAACTGACCCTCATATAAATCAGTCGATCGACAAATCAAAGTCTCACACGAGACCGAAGGGAATAGCTAATTTAGAAAACCTTTTTGACCTAAAAGAAAGATTTAAGGGGTTGGAAAATATGAATACCGGTAGTTCATGTCCCATGCATGAAACTATAAACCTCGAAACCCCGGAAAACCCAAAAAACGTACCTCGGAAAGACCATATCTAAGGAGGAAAGGAAGGCCTATCTCAAACTCTTCAGACAGTATCAAGATGTCTTTGCATGGTCCTAGCAAGATCTGAAAACTTATGATATTTGTATCATTCAACACACTATCCCATTAAAACCCGAAGTAAAACCCTTTCAGCAGAAGCTCCAGAAGTATCATCCATCCCTGGAACCTCTCATGTTTTAGGAGTTAAATAAACTACTCGATGCCAAGATCATTTTTCAAGTTAGACACTCTGCATGGGTAGCAAATTTGGTTCCTGTGAGGAAAAAGTCTGGCGAAATTCTCCTATGCGTAGATTTTAGAAACCTCAATAGAGCTTCAGAAAAGGACAACTACCGAGTCCCACCAATGGAGTAAATCTGGCAGACAGTGTCTCGCTCTAAGATTTTCTCCCTACTGAATGGTTTCTCAGGTTACAACCAGGTTCTGGTTTCAAAGTAAGACCGTTTGAAAACTACCTTATGAACCAAGTGGGGAACCTTTGCCTATAAATGTATGCCCTTTGGGTTAATCAATGTAGGAGCAACCTTCCAAAGGGCCATGGACGTAGAAATTCGGGGACTAATCAACAAATGTGTAGTAGGTTACTTGGACAATGTGATTGTGTATTCAAAGAACGGAGAAGATCACATCCAACACTAAACCTAGATTTTCAAAAGGTGTAGGAAATACGGCATATCCTTAAACCCCAAGAAAAATATTTTCGATGTCGAGGAAGGTAAGTTGTTAGGCCACATCATATCTCAAGCAGGCATTCACATAGACTGTTACCCATGATTTTGGTCATGTTGATGGTCGATGATTATGATTATGTTGGGTTGGACTTCCGAGGAGATCCGGACTTGGTCCTGCCCGAGGGTGCTAAGTGGGGGGATCTTGGTAAGAAGTACACATTTTTTTTTTTTAATTTTTTTGTGAATTTTATCATATGAAAATGTTTTTTATATGTTCGTCCAAGGTCTAAATACAAAATTCTTTTTTGATGACACAGACGTGGGGCCTTACCGACCTCTTGGTACTTCTCCTATTCAGTGACGAGGAGAGGTGGCTCTAGTGCCACAATGGGATGCCGAAGATTATGAAGCAGTGGAACAAAACCTAGAGGGTTTGACAGCAGACATTCTGGACATGCCCCTTGGAGAGGTTCCACGACGTTATCAACGTCATACAGTAGGAGTGTCAGAGTCCATTGGTCGACTGCTTCATAGGGTTGCCCGGGCAGTCATGTGTTACCATGAATGTCATCCATGACATCACTTTGTAGAAGCTATAAGCTTCATATTTTGAAATTTTGGTCCTCAGACAGAACTTTTTTGTAAAAACTCTTTTGATCGTTATATATACATACGGTTTCTACCGGTTTATCTTGTGTTGTGTGAAAATTGATGTGATTGATTTATAAGTGACCCAAATGTCTGTCTAATACATAGTTAGCTAATGCATCAGTTAATGTATTTAGACATCTAGGAATATGTTGATATTCAATATAATCAAAATAACGTTCCAAGAGGTGAATTCGCAAATACACCTGTAACAAAGTAGGACTTCGAATAGTATAGACATTACTTAATTGTAGTACTACGAGCTGCGAATCGAGTCGCACAACCAAATGACAGATTTTGAGCGAGATAGCATCAATCAACAATTCGATAATGGGGCTATACTCTGCAATATTGTTGGTCGCACGGCCGAGACACACACCTCGTAAGGAGACAAGTTCGTTTGTAGGGGCATAAATTGCCCATGCAGTGGAAGCAAGGTTCTGAGTACTACGGCTAGCGCCATCAGCGAAGCCAATGTAGGGTAGCGAAGACTCCGACATCTGGAAATCAAACACAACATCACATAAGGGCAGAGACTAGATAACGATAAAAGCAAGCTACAGTAACACACAAAAAGTATGATACAATAAAAATACAGGTACTCGTGCACAGGTGATCTTATGCATAGTACTTCTTCAAGTAAAACCCATTTCTGGGTTCACTCAAAGGGATACCATCGTAATCTACTAACTCATAAGCCCCTTTTTCCAAAACTCGTCTAACAATATAAGGACCTCGCCACATGGCTTCGAATTTTCTAGCTCCTAGCATATCTCGATCGTGTTCATAGAGGAGAACGAGATCTCCTTTGGAGAAAACGCGAGGCTTGACATGTTTGTCGTATTGGGCCTTGACACGTTTTTTCTGAGCTTCTATGACTAGGGTAGCATCGCTTCAAGTTTCGTCTAATCGCATAAGATACAATAGACATTCTTCCTCAACAGAAGTGTTCGGTAGGAGTTCAACAACTAGTTTTAAAGAGGGTATATTGCATTCGATCGGGAGAATGGATTCCAAACCATAGACTAACCGAAAAGGTGTAAACCCAGTAGCTGACTTGACAGATGTCTGGTAAGCCCACAATGCCGAAAAAAACATTGTGTGCCAACTTGTTTTGTGAATCCCTATCATTCATCGGAGCATAGTTATGAGAACTTTGTTAATTGCTTCGACTTGGCCATTGGCTTGTGGGTAATAGGGCGTCGAGTTTTCATGGCGAAGACCCAAATTTTCAGTGAGTTCGGACATCATGAAGTTTCTAAAGTGGCTACCATGATCAGTGATGATATCCTGAGGAACACCAAAACAAGCTATGATGTGATTAAAAATGAATAATGTTGCGGTCTTTCCAGTGTTGTCAAATGTCGGCATCGCCTCAGCCCATTTCGTAAAGTAATCTACGGCTACAATAATGTATCCATGCCCCCTGGCCGAGTGGGGGTGACATGTCATGAAATCGATGCCCCATTTCGCAAAGGGGCAAATGGAGACCACAGGGTGAAGAGGTGCGGGATGTGACCGTATCTTATGATTATAGGTCTGGAAAGCATGGCATTTTTGGACGGCAATTATGCAGTCGTTAAATAAAGAAGGCCAAAAATACCCTGCTCGTAATATCTTCTGGGCAGTAGCATACCCAGACATATGACCACCACAGGCTCCAGAATGGCAGTCATTCAAGGCTTTCTCGGCTTTGTTGAACGTTAGGCAGCGTCGAAAAACTGAGTCAATCCCCCGACGATAAAGAGTATCCCCGAGGATAATATATTGACGGGCTTGGTAGCGTATTCGATGGCGGTCAGTACTAGACAAAGTTGGCCGGAAACTCTGGGTTTGGAGATATATGATGATATCTCCATACCGAAGATCATCAGAGCTAATGAGGAAAAGGGATTCATCGGGTAATGAATCAGCTGCTACATTTTCCATTTCAGAATAGGGAAAGTCGCATATCAACTCAACAAACACTAAGGACTTCTTGGACTTGGAGCGTTCGAATTCCAAGTCAAACTCTTGGAGTATCACGATCCATTTGGAGTATTTTCCCCTTAGCAATTGACGTGTGAGAATGTGTTGCATAGGGTTGCAGTTAGAAATCATTGTAGTCTTGCGAGAGAGGATATAGTGCCGGAAGCGTTGGACGGCTTGGACGGCGGCCAAGGCCAGTTTTTTGACATGTAAATACTTGGTTTCGGTAGGTGTTAGACTGCGACTCAAGTAATAAATAACATGTTCATCATTAGCATCATCCTCTTGGATGAGAACCATACCAATGGTGTAATCTGAGGCTGCAAGGTAGAGGAAATAATCGTGACTGTAATCGGGGGGAAAGAGAAGTGGAGCACGTGTTAGGAACAATTTCAAATCTTTGAAGGCTTTGTTTGCGATGGTATCCCATATGAACTCAGACCCCTTTTTTAGGAGCCGTGTAAATCCATGAGTTATCTCGGCGTAATTTGGGATAAAACGACGAAGAAAGTTTTATTTCCCCTGCAAACTTTGTAACTGGTGAAGTGTAGAAGGAGGAGGGAGATTAAGGATTGCCTCAACCTTTAAAGGATCTACCCTGATCCCTTGAAGCGAAACAATAAAGCCTAGAAGTCGACCAGATTCCACGCAGAAAACACACTTGTGAGGATTCAAGCGTATACGGTAAAACCGACAGCAGACAAAAATGGCTCAGAGGTGGGTTGGATGATCGACTCGGCGCATTGAGTGAGTGAGTAAATCATCCAGATACGGTTTCACAATGTGATTGATATCATGGAAGGCATAAGACATAGCGCGTTGAAAAGTTGTGCCAGCGTTCTTGAGACCAAAGGGGAGTTTTCGATAGGAAAAAGTACCCCAAGGACAAATAAAAGCAGTCTTGTGTTGATCCTCGAGAACAATGTTGATTTGATTATACCCAGAGAAACCATCCATCAGAGAGAATATTTCACTGTCGGCGCAATCGTCGACTATCTGAATGACAAAGGGGGTAGGAAAGTTGTCTTTGGGACAAGATTTGTTGATATCCCTATAATCAACGCATACACAGATTGTGCCTTATTTCTTATCGATCAGGACAAGATTGGAAACCCAGTCGGTGAGGGACACCAGGTAAATAAAGTCGGCTTTGAGAAGTTTCTCGACTTCGATCTTGATAGCAGTCGCTTTACGTGGGTGAACTGGACGAAGGCGTTTCCAAGCAGGTTTAGCATCGAGGTATGTCTCGATCTCATGTATCACAATGTCGGTGTCGATACCTGGCATTTCTTCGTAGCTCCAGGCAAAGATGTCACAAAACTCTTTGAAAAGGAACGTGTAGGTGACGATTTCGTCAGGGGAACACGAAGCTCTGATATGCACATTTTCGATAATTCCAGGTTGGAATGATATGTCGAGGGGAATAGTGGGCGAGATATTGCTTAAGTTTCCTTCGGAAAACACATCGTGTGTGGACTTGGGAATGGTTGAGATGATGACAACAGTCGATGGGGTCGAGATCTGTTGGTAGTTCTCAATGGTATGTTTCTCCAGGAAGAGGATGGAACGATGATGTCCATCATCCCAAGGGGTGTCCTCCATGATAGACATGATCATCTCGTCTATGGGAAAAATGATACAGAAGGGATCTGGAGATAACTCACCGAGAAAGGGGGTAGAAGGGGTTGCCGATTGAATGGCCTGATAGGAGGATTCAACCAGACTTAACGACATTTCATCGCCATAATGAAGATGATCTCCAAGGTCAGGTACCATCCATGGGTCGTGAGACGCAGGAATTTCGTGAATCGAGGTGGAGATCATGTTGATTGAAGCAACGGACGAGTGTGGAACATCGGGCGGTGGAATGGGGAAAGTACCCATTAACAAAGAGTCTTTGAGAAGGCCTACGCCGACGTTCCCATAACCCGGTGGGGTTTTAGCGATGAATGGTACGTTGCTAGTACGGGTATCTATGTTAAAGAAGGCTAATTGGTCGACGGTGACTACCTTCCCTTGATGTGGGAAATGTACCACACAAAAAAGGTTCGACACAACTACACGCATGGAATCGATCCAGCTGTGGCCAAGTAGAAGATTGTAATCAAGAGGAGCGTCAAAGACTTCCACTTCGACTTGGACCGTTTTTCCTTCTAACGTGATTGGCAACGAAGGAAGGACACTGTAGGGCTTAAAACCGGAGCCATTGAAGGCTTTGAGAGTGTTCTGGGATTCATTCAAAGAGGGAGAGCCAATGGCTTTCCAGCAAGTAAGAGACATGACACACGTCGAGGCACCCTCGTCGATAACGGTTCGACAAATGTTTTTGTCAGAGACAATCACTTGGATCTGGAACGCGAGTTGAGGGGGTAACCTTGGAATGTGATATTCCAAGTCAAAAATTATTAAATTTGTATCCGTCGGGTCGATTCCACCTATAGCTTTCAACAGTGTCTTTCGTTGTGTGGGAAAACTTTGAAGGACTTCGAGGGATGACATCACAGAAGGTGCTTGGGCCAAATCTTCAACAATGATGTATTTTTGGGCAGCACGAGCATGAGGATTGAAATTTGATTTCCGAACGACGCCCTTTGGGGGGGGTCGAAGAACTCTGTCAAGGCTCGGTCGTTCGAGATGAAGAGGACCGTTGGTAGGTGGAGTTGCGGGAGAGGGTTGTACCAATGAAGGAGGTGGGTCATCAACCTTCTCTTTAGAGGGAGAATAATCTTTGGCTCGAGTGGTAAGTGCAATTTCGTTCTGCTTTGAATCACCAGTACACATCAATACATAGGATGTGGTAGAAGGTGAGGGTTGGTCATGAATGACCAATTGGGCCTGTTGTTGAGACAGGAAGGGTTGGGACAAAACAACCGGAGCAGGTGGTTTTGGGGCTCCTTGAAGGAACTTAGTGACCTCAACGTGTCGTGGACAATCCTTCGTGTAGTGATCATCACCACAGATAAGACAAGGGTATCGAGGTTTGCGCTTATCCCTATCGTCAACAGGTGGAGTTTTGGTTTTCTCTGCTTGAGAAGTATTTTTGTCCTCCTTATTCTTACCCCTTCCCTTTTTGGATTTGTTTTACCGGCTGGGGTAGATTGAACTACATTTACCTCAGAAGTCTTGCCAGTGGGAGGGGCAGGAGACTGATCATTTTGAACATTAGAAGAAGCAGGTTTGGGGTTGGTGCTTGAGGTGGAATGTGGTTGGGAATGGAAAGTGCCAATCACACCGTCGGCTGCATGAGAAGAAACTGGAGTAGTTGAAGTGGTGAAAGTGGAAGGACGAGGCGCGTCAGGTAGAAAGTCGTAAAGGGTACTCGTTTAAGAGTAAACGAGGTCAAGGTATTGAGCACGACTTATAGCCTGCTCTTCTGTGACCACTCCACCCATGGCGATGTCACGAATGATGTCATTCACGAACGATTTTGTGAACCATTCCGCTAGCAATTGATCGGGGAGTTCGAGTTTGATGAGACGTCGTCTCCATCGCCACTCATGAATGTGATCGGATATATGAGTGGCTTTGTTTTGTTTGAAAGAACTCAAAATCTCAGTCGTCGTTTCATAATGGATCGGTAACTGGTAGTGGGTGAGGAAGGCCATAGCTAGGGTGTTGAAGTCAGCGAAGAAACCTCGCGGTAATTCTATATACCACTTCGCAGCAAAACCCATGAGGGTCTGTTGAAAAAGACGTAAACGAATAGAGTCATCCATCAACAAGTTGGATGAGCACCAGAGGTGAAAAGTCATGACGTGATTGTTCGGGTCCTCTCTCGCTTTGCCGTTGAATTTAGGGATGTCTGATGGTAGCTTGGCTGGTATAGAGGGCCATTGGGGAGATTCACGAATTGGATCATTTAAAATCCTTGACAAGTCCGGGAGATCCAAAGTGGCCAAGAAGGGTAACTGTTGATTCACATGCGGGTACTGGTGACTTTGGGGAGGAAGCCCCGTCGGCAAACCAGTAGGACCATAAGCAGTGTGCATATAATGTGAAGATCCAGGAAGATTTAGTGGTGGTTGTAGAGGATAGTAGCTCATGGGATTGTATCCTTGAACAGGGACGTGAGTTTGAGCATTCGAGCCCCAAATAGGATTGGACGTACCTGGATATGGTTGACCTATACTAGGGGGTATAACAGATGCAGCTGGAAGTTGTTTCCCCCCAGTTGATTGAGGAGTATGTTGTATCAGATGATTCAAATTATGGGCCAAGGATGGAGGTATGTTTTATCCATAAGGTGGGATCGGTGGAGTTTGTCCTCCAATCGGGGGTTGTGTTCCAATTGAGGGCAGTGTTCCAATTGGGGGTTGTGTTCCAATTGGGATTTGCGTTCCAATAGGAATTTTCCCGCCAAGGGGGGGTTGAGTCAAACCGCCTTGGTGAAATTGTCCACCAACAGGAATCTGGTAATTTGGTGTGAATGAAGGAATAGTGTCACTAGGATTAATACTGTCAATGGAGGACGAGAAAGGTCCTCTGAAAGGGGGTTGAGGAAGTGTTGGAATGAAACCGGGAAGAGAGTGCCCAGAAGAAGAGGGGCCACCAGGAGTGCCGGATGGAGTTTGTGTAGGAGTGGTAATGGAAGCATTCAATGCATGGCATCTGGGCGATAGTGTCAGGGTGATATTGGGCGTGAGCGGTGTGTCGATGGGGCCTTGACTAACCACGGTAATCCCAGTGTGAATACTCGTAGCATCTATGTAATGGACCATTTCTATAGGGATGGTCAAGATGTGGTCAGATCGCGGGGCGTCTGTACCAGGAAAATAATAGGCAGTAGTAAACGGTATTATGTCTAGGTTAGAGGTTTCCGAGATCACGGGTGAGACGGTGATTTCAACGCCTGATCCTGCACCAAAAAGGTCCCATCTAAAAATGCCCATAGACCAAAAAGGATCTTGGCCCTCTATTCCTGGAAAGGGTCCAATCGGTGATCCAGAAGACACAACAACTAAGTCTCCGAAATAATTCACTCGCATAATCTATCTCTCAGAATAAGGGTGAAGTCGAAAGTCCTCTCGAGTATTGGTAATTCGGAAATGTTCTAGAGATTTGGTTCGTTCCACTTGTGGCGTGGTAACGTCTTGGACTTCACTCTGTTGAGGAGAGCCCTCAAGTGAGCTTGTAGGCAGGGGTTGAGAACCTTCCAAATGCTCTGGAGATAAACCCTGCATTCTACGTGAATGACGTGGAGGATCTATTGTGAACGAGTTACAAACTTACGAAGAAAATCTTATAGTCAACTTGGGTAAACAAACAGCACGCGCTAGTAAACAAAATCTAGGAAACAATACCAAGCAAACAAGACCTTCTAATTCTGAAGTCACTAGTTGGTGATGAAATCCAACGTCGCAACAACGAGACGAGAAGGGGCTGGGCTAGGGTGTAAAAGTTACGCTGACGACCTACTTAACGGACTTACACCCTGGTGCAAGCTCCCACACATAATCATGGGTATACCCTCCAAGGAGCCTGAGTGAGTTTGGCCAACGTCGATTCCAGGTACCGTGAAGACTTTCCCCTTCACATTCACCTTGTGTAAGACCCTAGAAAGATAGGCCGCTAAGGTTACCACTGACAACAATAAATCCTGGGGAGACAGTCAACAGTCCGATCCACACGCAAGGGCAGGGTATCTAGCCCGAAATCAACTCAAGAGGCTTCCACTCATCATTGTGGGTATACCTCCAAGTGACCCCCGTAATACGTGCAATCTCTACACCGATATCAATAAAGCAGGGTGAGTAACTCTGTCAATATCAATGCGACCTCGAGTTTGACCCTTGTGTGAGAAGGGCTTCCTAGGACAAAATGTTGTAAATGGAATTTGACACTCCTTAACACAAGATGTTATTATGTGTTTTGTGCTTTGGAGAGTGTATCTTTCTACCTATTCCAAAGCGCTAGCTTAGCTAAATGTTGGTGTAATAGAGCCCTAGAAATGAGTTACTAGTTAAATTTTACAATTGCGCAATTTTATTAAGGGTTGTTTTTACTCAAAGGAAACGGAGATGAAACTGATGTCATATGAGACTCTAACCCAACGATGCATAGATAGGAATGAAAAAATATCAATTTTCGTTCAATGAATCCTATGTATGGGAGGGAAAGAGAAGTTTTCCGAACCAATCTTAAACTATGATACACAATGCAATTTCAAGGAATCACGCAATAATGACAATTCTCTATTGTTTCTTTTTCAATAATTTCAATAATTGATTTTCAATATTGTCAAAGACGAAAATGCTTTTGAAAGAAAAATGTTTTTTTCACTTTTCAAAAAGGACCTACACCATGATGGTGAAAGTGAGGAAAACCAAAAACTAATGAACAAGCAATAAACAAAAACCCAAACCAATCTTTCAATGGAAACAAAAATAACAAGCATACCAAACTAGTCTTTTCAATTGCATGAGAAAAGTAACCTTCCAAATAATGAGCAAATGAGAAAGACAAAGAATCCCAACTTTCAACCGATCGTCGGTTCTTAACCAAACAAACACTCAGATTCCAAAATCAGAGAGTATATCTTTGCCAAGAAAAGTCAAGAGATGAAAGTCGAGAAAAAGATGGACAGGAAGAGCCTTTGATTTCCGAAGACTGGTCGTGCACAAAATCCGAAGACAAGAAAACATCAATCAATGGTCCAAGAAGTTCTTTTCAAGCACCTATATTGATCTGGGCAGCTGAACATGCAAAAATCTTAAATCCAAAATTTTGAAAAGAGGGTTCGTAGGGTATCAGTGTTACACAGTGCGAGAATGACCCATTCTCGCAGGCTAGCTTTGAGCAAAGTGTGAGAACCTCGCACTGGACTTAAAAGCAAAGTGCGAACTCAAAGTATTCTCGTAAGCCACTGTGGGGTTCAGTGCGAGAATGTCTGAAACTAGGCAATTTTTTGGAAAAAGACAAAAAAATTGAAGGGACTTCTGGACCCAGAGGGTCTATCAGGGTGTCTTGAAGACTCAGAGATTGATAGAAATGGAGAAAGGTAAGGCAAGAGAAAATGGCCAAGGAAAAACATCAAAAACCACAAATAAAATGGGTTGCATCCCCAGTGGAGTCGCCAATTTTGTTATCAGACTAATCGGTAGGTGCGGACACTAATAGATCTCCCTAGATCCAGAACAAAACACACCAGAACATGACGCTTTCCTTAAGTTTTAAATATTGAATTTACTAACTAAAGAGGGATGGATGGCATACCATTTAAATGTCGCTTCCTCTTGCCATCGCCATCTTAGCTCCGTTCCAATGCTCATACAATGATGAACCTGCAAAAGAATGCAACCAACCAAAGTGATAGCAATAGCATAAACTCAATATAAACCTATGTATGTGATCAAGGAATCATACAATAAAACACAACAAGCTTTATAGGAATGAATCATATTACTGTATCATATTAAATGTGAAAGAGAGATTACAACCATGGCCTTGATGTCGTAAGGTCCCTTCCAACTGTCCTTCATTCCCCACACACTTCTTGCTCCAAACATTCTGAGACCATGGATTTGATAGCTACTCACAATCTATCTTGACAAAGCAAATCTCAAAGCCACTCCAACCAAGCTAATAATTCCAAGCCAACCAAAGCTCAAAAGCTAACTTTCTCCATGAGAGCTCCTCTCCTTTTATAAGTTGAAGAGGATAAGGTGAGGAGGTTAGGATGATCCCACTAAATCATGAAAGCGAGTAAGATCCAAACCATTCGGATGCCACCTCACCATGGAAGTTTCTCCTTCTAGAAGATTCGAGAAAATGCTCGTTTTTCCCACGTGTAAGCATTCTCGCACCCTTCCTATAGTGCAACCTGTGAACCTCTCTCAACCCAGCTATGGTGCAACATGCGAGAATCAGGCATTCTCGCACCCTGCCTATATAGCAACCTGCGAACTTCCTTTTTATAGAGTTTTTACAAAGGAAAATGCAACTTCTTTTCTCAGAAAAAGTTCTTCTCCCTTCTCTCTTCAGGAACTCAGGCCACTGACCCCTCTGAAGGCAACAGATAGGTTTACATCATTAACAGTCATAGGGATGATGAAAATAATGTATCATCGACCATCATCATCTATGGTCGCAACCAGTCGAAGAAGACATCATTATATTTGATAATTGGTCCAGCTACATACCGGGCCATGAGCTGACACCACCTCAGCATTCTTGGATCTATTGGAGCCGGTAAATCCCACTCAACCTGTAGTCTCAGCAAGGGAACCCTCTCAAGGAAGGAGGACACCAACAAAGACCCGTACCTGAATTTCTTCAGGTCGCCTCGTCTGCATTTGGTCAACTGCCTCTTCATGCTACGAAGCATTGCATCTGCCTAGTTAAAAACCTGAGGCTCAATACACTCTATGGCATACAAAATAGTGTGGAGGGTCAAATCTTGCACTCCCCAAATGGCTACTTTCCCTTTGCTCCTCTCTGCCTCTGGAACACGGTGCAAGCGGCAGTACTCACTCATGGGCAGCCCACCACCTCTGCTACCAGTCAGGCTCGCGTGGTACCCACACCATGACAGTCCTATCAAGAAGCAAATGTCCTCAATATCCAAGGACAACGTGTGGACCCCTACATAGAATACTTGCTGGTCGGGATCCCACATATGCACAAGGTACTCCAATAACCTTACTTGGGCCCTCATACCCGGGATACGAAAGAATTTCAGAAGGCCACAGTCTCATAAAGAGGAAACAGTGGTCGGATGATTTTCGGCAATGGCATCATCTTCTTCATGCTCTCTTTCGCTCCATTCTAGAACCATGGTGATGGCCAAATACATGCATAAGAAGCATAAGAATAAAGTTAGTAACTCTATTCAACACTTGGTATCTTTTTCATTAAGAAAAACTTTAAAAAAATGTCCACTTTACGGTTCTCGCAGGTGCCTTTGGGGCCACCTACAAGAATGAGGCATTCTCGTAGGTCCCATGTGGTTGGCCTACGAGAATGGTTGAGCGCAACTTTAAACCCCAAAACAAACTCAAAACTATGTTTTTTTCCAATGAAAATGAAAAATCAAACCATGAAAAGGTAGAGGATAAGGAGCTTACTTCACTGCCAGAGACGGTTCGTCGAATGGATGCTCGTAACTCCCGCAATCAAGCGTCGAAATTCAAGGGCAAAAGAGGGGTTTTGGACTCAAATATTGGTAAAGTTAAAATGATTATGGTAAAAAGAACTTTTACCCCTTTATATTTACTTTTACCATTTGTTATTGGATTTTATAATTGTTTATTTATTAAAACCTAATGCCTAATGCCCTTTTGAGTACGACTTTTGCAGGCGTAACGACTTCGATGTTTATGCATAGGGATGCGGATACTTTTTCTTCTTCATCGCATGTTTTGATTGTTTTTTATGGTTTTTGTACAAAACCTCGAGCTTGGTTTTTGTCCGTTCTCATGCTCAAAAATACATGAGAACGCGATCGAGCACACTTTTATCACTTTTTCGGGCTCAACAAGGTTATACGAAAAAGGAACCCCCTTGGAGTCTCCTTTAAGCTCTTTTCAGACTCTCTAAACATGAAAATATTGTCGAGCGACCTTGCTATTTTCACACTCGTTAAAGTATTTGAAGAAAGCGTTTATTGGGCGATAATTTATCTCTTTTTCAGTCTCATCAGACTATTTTACGAAAAAGGAACTGAGAGAGTTCTCTTTTAAGTGTTTTTCCAGACTCTATAATCATGAAAAACCTTCGAGTTTTCTATCTTTGGACTCGTTAAACAAACATCAACAGACCCGTAATGGGACCGAACCACTCCTTCCTAGGGTTCGTTAAACATACTCCGAAGGACTTATCCGAAGGATGAGATTATATCAACAAGCATATGTTATCCTTCTCAAGCTTGTGTAAAAATAAAGAGGTACTCGCCAGAAATGGTGGGGGGGAATTTGAGAAAGGGATGTGTTCTCGTATTCATATTAATCGGCAATAAGTGTCGCTCTTGAACATGACACCCCCCTATTAGTTATTTGAAGTCGGTTTGGGAAATCCATTTGTCTCTCATTCGATTTGCTACAAGGTCATACCCTGCGTCGTCTCTGAGTCAATGCTGCCAAATCATTGGTCGTGTCATTCATATGTTCAAGAGAAGTTCATCTGAAACCTCTATTGAGTTGGCCATCTGCATTTTTCCATTCTCTTCGTGTCGGCCTTCCCTGTGTCCAGTCCAACTTATATCATACTCTGTTTCACCTTCAAAATCTGTTACTCGTTTTGTGTCATTGATGGGGGATACATCAAGGCCCTCCTGTGACGAGTTTTGTTCCGTCGACTTCAGCTCATTATCCGGAAACAAGACTTAGAAATTCTTTGGTACCTTGGAACTTGCATGCCTCAATGGCAGGTTTCCTCATTTTTGACAGTGGGTTTACATCATTGACTCCTGATCGAAAGATTCCGTCAGATGTTCGACCTCAACTCATTCATTCACATTCGGTGGATTGTACTAGTGTACCTTGGGAGTCATTGACATTAATGGTGATTTCCCTCACACTTGTTAACAGTTTCATCATTGACCGGTAATCAAGTGGCTTCTACCATGTTCGACTTCAACACATGTAATCACATGGTTAGATTCATACTTTCGGGCGACGATTGAAGACCTTGGATCTCATCTCTTTGTCCAGGTTGTGATGGAATATGTATAATTTGCGACACATAGATCCACTTTGTATGTCTCGTGGCTATGTCGTCTCAATTTGAATTTTCTTGCATAGATCCACAGTGTATTCCTGGCGGCTATGCTATATTTTGGCAACATGGATCCACAGTGTATGATTGGTGGCCATGACCTATGCTTATAATTTCATCCGTCTGTGATCTGAGTATGGGAATGCCTACCTCATAATTAGTATGATATTATGCAGGTGCTTGGTTGTTCGCAGGTTTCTGATTAGGTGTGCTCCTGGTTTCCGACACACACACACAGTTTACAAAGTATTTCGGCTATCATTGATTCCGGCCTCATACTTTGGGGGGCATTCTGTTACCCATGATTTTGGTCATCTTGATGGTGTATTGATGTTGGCGTACTCAGGTTCCTAATAAGAACTTTCTCCTGAGAAAAGTGGCATTCATCTCTTCCCAGAAAACATATTTTTGAAGAGAGTTCGCAGGTTGCTTATATCCTAGGGTGCGAGAATGACCCATTCTCCCAGGCTGCCTTCATCTAGGGTGTGAACTTCTCACGCTGTGATACATAGCTAGGGTGAGAACTTGTTCTCAAGCTTGGAAAAAGATGAAGTCTCGATGGTTCTAGAAGGGAATCTTCTAGAGAATGGGTTGGCATTCGAATGGTTATCATTTTACCAGTTTCCCTGATATTGTGGGATCATTCTCATCCAAGTAACCATCTCATCCTCTCCTATATATTGATGGGATTCTCTTGGAAAAGGTTAAGAAAGATTAATTGGAGAATTGGTGAAGGAATTGTGTGAAGGACCTAGCTTGAACAGGAGCTTGGAGACTCTAGCAAGTCTATCAAGAGGAGTCGGATCTTCTTCATGCAAGGATCAAGCAAGTGTGTGTGTTGGAACCAAGAGTCACCGAAAGGAATCTTGCGACATCAAGGTGATCAGGTTGTATCTTCTACTTTCGATTAATATGATACAGCAGCATGTCCTTTTCCCATAAAGTCATTCTTACTTTATTGTGTAATTCCTTGGTCATACACATAAGTTGACGATTGAATATATTTTGCTATCTTCACTTTGGTTGGTTTGTGTTGTCTTGGTATTGACCTCACAAGAGCGCCGGAGCGAAGCGGGAGTAACAGAGACCCTAGGAAGCGACACAAAGGTATGTCACTTGTTCCTCCCTACTAGCTAATTCAATGGTCATAACTTAGGGAAAGAGTCATGTCCTGTCCTAGTTTGTTCTAGATCCAGGTGGATCTAGTGAGATCTGTTAGTGTCTGCACCTATCGATTAGTCCAATAACATAGACCCAGAAATAATCAAGGCCATAGCTCAGCTTCCACTGCCTCACAACAAGAAGGCTATGTAGTCGTTCTTAGGGAAAATCAATTTTGTGAGGAAGTTCACTCCCGATTTCGTGGAGACTATCAAACCCCTACAATGATTCGTAAATTTGTTGAGTTTAAGTGGGATGATGAAAGAAAGGAGGCTTTCAATAATATTAAGACTGTGATATCTCAGGCTCCAGTGTTGCGAAGCCCCAATTTTAGTAGAGATTTTTTCCTCTATACTTTCGCCTCCGACCAATCATTAGCTGCATTATTGACTCAGAAGGATGATGACAACAACAAGGCTCATGTGTCATTCATGAGCAATAATCTCCAAGGAGTCGAACTAAATTACCCTACCATCGACAAGAAGGCTTACGCAGTTTACAGAGAGGTGAAACATTTCAGATCTTACATCCTAAATAATCACACCAACGTAATTGTGCCTCACCCTGCAATCTGATCCCTATTTACTCAACATGAAATGGGGTAAATAAGAGGAAATTGGATGGCAGTAGTTCAAGATTTTGATCTAGATATAAAACCAGCTAAACTAGTTAAAGGACAAGGGTTATGCAAATTGGCAGCTAAAGCTCAAGATCAATTAAATGAAGACCCCAGATGGGAGAATGAAATGGAATTATGGTGTGGGGAAGCTTCGTACATTTCCCCAGGACAAGAGTCTTGGTATGAGAAACTAACGTATCTCCTACACCATGGGACTTGTCCAGAAAACCTCAACCCTAGGGAAAGGAGAGCTCACAGGTTAAAATCTGCACAATATCGCCTCATAAATTCGGTACTCTTCCAGGTTAATTATGATGGGGTACTTTTGAGATGCCTCGAACGTGAAGATGCAGATAAAGTTTTGAAGGAGCTCCATGATGGCCCTGTCAGTGAACATTTTGCAGGAGACACCACTGCTCATAAAATACTGAGAGTTGGTTATTATTGGCCCACTTTGTTCAAGGATGCTTACACATACGTTAGAAACTATAAAACTTATCAAGTAAGCGCTGGGAGAGAGAAGAGAGTAGCAGTCCCACTCCAACTAGTGACCGTTTCTAGGCCTTTTCAGCAATGGGGGTTAGATATCATAGGAGACATTACACCAATCTCTTCAAAACAACACAAGTACATACTTACTACCATCGATTATTTCACGAAATGGGCAGAGTCCATCTCTTTAACTCATGTAAATGAGAAGGCGGTAATCCAATTCATAGAACAACAACTAATCACAAGGTTTGTCATCCCTTCTGTTCTTGTTTTTTATAACGCCAATTATTTTTCCTCCACAGTATTAACAGAATTTTCTCTAGATAAAGGAATCATAATCAGATACTCTGCAAACTATTATCCATAGGGAAATGGAGTGGCAGAATCAACTAATAAGAACCTAGTGAGGATATTGAAGAAAACGGTTGCAGACAACCAGAGGAATTGGCATAATCTACTCCATAACGCTTTATGGGCAAATAGAGTTACACCCAAGGAAGCTATAGGGAATTCCCCATACTTTCTAGTATACGAACAGGAAGCCATTCTCCCGAACAGGTTATATCTTCCATCTCTTCATCTAGCTCAGGAGTTTAGAGGGAAACCCTCATCAATATTACAACAAAGAATTGACACCCTGCTCATGTTAGAAGAAGAAAGTGAGAAAGCTAAATCAAAATTCATGGCCCACCAGTAGATAGTTAAAATATGGTTTGATAAGCATAAGGCTAAAGAGAATAATTTTGAAGTAGGAGACCTAGTCCTGAAGTGGGACAGAGAAAACGAGCCTAAAGGAAAATATTCGAAGTTTCATAATCTATGGCTTGGACCTTTTCAAGTGGTTGAGAAGATTGGGTTAGGCACGTATTGAATACAGAATCTGAGGGGAGAATCCGATGCTCTCCCAGTAAATGGCCAAGCCCTTAAAGAATATTTTCATTAAAAAAAAAAAAATGTTTTTTGTTTAATTTTGATGCTTCGATTTGTCTTTTGCATTTATACCTTTTTGTTTTGTCTTTTGAGATCATGCTTCCGATCTTTTGAAATATTGTGTTTAGTGAGACAATGTTTGACCTAAAATCATGCAACA
Source organism: Picea engelmannii (assembly GCA_009831015.1). Classification (NCBI taxonomy): domain Eukaryota; kingdom Viridiplantae; phylum Streptophyta; class Pinopsida; order Pinales; family Pinaceae; genus Picea; species Picea engelmannii. Next base: position 297,636 of record ML797107.1, read on the forward strand.
TAGCGAACTCTCTTCCTAACTCATCGCTCACATACAAAACGAGAAGCATTGGGGAACCTGCAGTTGTTTCGAGGGTCTCTCTATCTAACATGTGAAGATGAACAACCTTGGAGAAAGAAGATGTGTCTTCTTATTGATCTGGTAAAAACTTAAGGGAAAAACGACAAGTTGGAAGGGACTACATGCACCTCAAAGAAAAAGTTAGTAAGTTTCACCTTAACCACCTCATCTTGCAAATAACAGACGTCCTCCTCTTTTGCTCGCTCGGGGAATTCTGTTGAAGAAAAAAATCAACAATATCAAATGAGTGCATAGTAGGAGAGGGTATACAGATATCTTCGTCGAGGCTATGGATGCTCACTAGTAGCAAAGCAAGGTTTGTGACGTCGGGATGACTTCGTTGGGGCTATGGACGCTCGCTGGCAGCGGAGCAACATCATAGAAAATAAATGAAGATAACAAAAAGGCCTAGTGCCTGTGAATGCTTTACTAAGACTCTTGTCAAAAGAGGACGTGGGTCAAGGTCATAGGAAAAGAAGGTGGAATAAAGGTTAAGAAACCCCACAAGTAGGCCCAGATGCTTCAACCGGGGAAGTTCCAAATGCAAAGGTAAAAGAAGCTCTGATAAAAACCATTTAACTTCCTAATCATATTTTTCATCAGCCGAGCCGAGGAAGGAACAAAGTTCTACTTTCACCCAGTAAGTCGCCATTTGTTGAGCACTCAACACACCCTAAAAAACCATTTTCAAATTTTACTTTTTGGGTACCACCTGATCTTTTGCACTGACTAATTCGATCTTCTTTGTGAAAAATGTTGCCTTTTCTTATCATCTTGACTCTCATTAAGTCTTTCAAAGTTTGTTTGAATCTATGAAACTCATGACTTAAAAGACTTAATTTTTAAATGAAGAATCAACAGCCAAAACATTTCACCCGATGCGCCCAAATTCGGCATCAGAGGGAAATAAAATATGAAACAAAATCACTCGAAAAACCACAATCATCGAGCGTCGATCTCCATTGACATCGGAAAAAGGAATTTTTCTTTCACGACAAGCACCACACAAGGATATTTTCGATAATAGATCCCCTTCGGCGTTGGTAAAAGGAGAAGAGAGTAAATGTTAACAATGAAAGAAATGATATCGCCAATAGCCAATACCCGACGCAGAAGTCCAAATCGCGACGAAAATTCGAACCATGCTAAAAAAATTTCTCCGATAGTCGACTTCCGAAACGTTTCGGCATCGGGATTTTTGAGGAAGCTAATCCACGGGAAAACTAGTGATAGGTTTATCCCCGGTCACCGACCCCGGATACCTTGTCAACTAGGTGAGTAGTAGTCTTCAATGTAAGATCGTCATGTGGCAGGGAGAAAAAACACACAAAGCAACTTGAAGCACCACTGAGGATGAATTTGGGGTTAACTTGGAGGAAAGGACAAATAACACAGGAAATACATAGACAAATAAAGGAAACAATACATCCAACTTCTATAACTATAATCCTTTCATCAAAGTTTCAGGAATTTTACATTAGAGTTCGATTGAGCTCAAATTACATACAATAGACGCTCTCCACACTATTTGGCCAACCAACCTAGTTTACATTGAAAACACAAAATATATAGGTGAAGGCGTCGCTTGGGCTTCCCTGCTCTCTAGCTACTATACCTAGAATCTAGGAAACAAGCCTTTTGTTCTTCCAATGTCCTTTGTGCTTCGCGCAGCTACATGATTTTATCTTGTGCTTCCCAGAGTTGTCTCTTGAGCCACGTCACGTTCCCTTCGCGACCTTGTGATGTTGACAGCTCTAGGGTCTTTGCCTCCAACTTCCATCTTAATTCTCTATTTTCCTGGTAGAGTTCAGCAATGGCAAGTTGCTTATGTTTCAGTTGTTGAGTCGACTCTTGAACGTTATTACCCAGGGCATCATTCCTCCTCAATCTGCTCCTACTTTCCTGACTTGTGCCTTCGATAGGATCTAGCTTAATAGCGTGCATAAGTAATTCATCATCAATCGATCTTGCGCATGGCTCGCTTGGGACTTGAGTTTCCCCAGCTTCCTTGTTCTTCCTTGGCCTACCCCTTCTCTGGGGTATCTGCTGTTGGGGAGACATGTCTTCCAATGTTCTTCCTTCCGGTGCAACTTCTTCCACTTTGACCTTTGTGAGGTGTAATATCATCATTTCCACACGTAGATGGGAATTCCCCTTTGAAACCTTGGGGATGCTCGCTGCAAGTAAGAATGAATTCCAGTCGCTTTGGGACTCAGACCTAGCGCTTATGCTGCTTCGCTTGCCCCTTCTTATGTTTTGAGGGGTTCCCATGGTGCGAAACGTATATGTCTTATGTGCGGGGGGCTTAGCGAGGGACTGAGGCAGAAAACTTGTTCAATCTCGGCTCGTGAGATGAACTACCAATAGTGCATAAGCTTGGTTGGTGAGTAGAATGCATGCAGAACATCTGGATTTTATAATAGAGCAAGCGGTAGGTGGAAACATACAAGGGAACATTGAATTCATGGCGACTGGATGTTTTGAAGCAAACTGAATATTTTATGTGGCACATTTGTGCAATGAATATGTTCTGGGGCATGTGAGGTACAACCTATAGGAGTTGCAGGGTGTGCGTGACACAAGCACCGTGATTTTTCATTCTTCCAGCTTTCATGATGAGCTGATGATGGTTTTTGCACTTGTCGATGTGACTTATGTTTAAACAACTTGCCTCGACCTGAGGCACCTAACAAATTCCCTTATGATAGGACCCAACTCTCTTGGAACATACTCATACTCTTAACACATGTTTGGCTCTGACACCCTTTCCCGAATCCAAGGGACAACCAGCCACTGGCATGACTTCGACTCTCATGTTATTCCATACCCGATATTTCATGTTCTGGCACACGGACGTAACCTAACTAAGACCCACCCTAACTAGAGAAAAATTATGGTGCTAACAAAAGAGAAGCAAGCAATTCGAAAGCTGCAGAGATCCCATAAGTATCAAATAACCAGGTTTAGCAAGCTTTACAGGTATGTACCAATCTATATTTTTTCATGCTTATGCTTTATATATGTATTTTACCTAGTGTTTCTCTATACGCGGTCTCTAAAGGATTCCATTTTTTGATTGCAGGAAAGATGCCTCCAAGTATTGGGCAAACATGGCGTGGGAACCTCATTGGGAGATTCAAGAAAAATGGGCCAAGTGGGAGAAGAGTTGGGTCAAAATCAACAAGGAAATGAAGGATATCGGACTCCCTGAGTTTGGCATGCCCGATGACTTTGTCGACTTGCGCGACATAGTCAAATCGCACACCGAGCAAGATTCATCATGGGCCAAAGAACTAGCAAAGGTGACATACACAGCGCCAGGTCAGGTGCGACAGTTTATGGAACACCCGATCAAAGCTCAGGTTTTGTTGCAATAGTTAAGTGTCAGTATAGTCAAGTATCTGGCACATGCGGTAGAGATAAGAGAGATTTATTCAGCCCCAATGGAACAACATAGATTCCCATACGCCAATACCTGCGAGGATCTATTTATCCAATGGTCAGAGTACGAGAAGAGTCACCCTCTTAAGTGATATCTTGAGATGACTCGTAGGCAAACTGATACGAGATAACGCCACATGGTGAATTTTGTTTTACTTATCTTCACTTTAGCCATTATTTTTAGTTAATTTTATGTTATAAATAGGAGCATCGATCGATTAGTTGAGGGTCGATGGTCGTTGCAATAAACTCTCATTTTTGGTTTTGTTAAGAACTATTTCGAAGCTGCCTTGAATTGAGAAGTCCTTCTGGACTAGAGACAAGTTTATGTTTTCATAAAATGTGCGTATGATTGGATGTGGAGAAGAACTATTTCCTATTTTGTCTCATGAATGGATGCAGTAACGAGTAAGAGCTATTAAATCTATTGATAAGTTATCTAATGCAATGTTTTACAGTTCTTTCTTTAATGATGAAAATGAATCTTTGTGTTATTATGTGATTGATGATTAGAGTTGAGTGAATTTTTTTACTTGTCGTTGTTTATCACATGCATGTTTTATTTTGATAATTTGCATGTCGGCCAGTAATTGGAATATTCACATGGTTAATGTATTAGTATTAGGCCTGTGGTATACGATCATTGTCTGCACGCTAGAGTACAGGGTTATCCCGAGATCAGCCTCTTCTCCAATAGTTTAGTTTGTTCCCACTTTGTTACCTAGTTGGTTTATATCGTCTTTATCTTATATCAGTCCTACCTAAGATAAAAACACAAAAAAGAGAACGTTTGAACTGGAGGATCCTTCACAAGAAAATGTAAAGCCCGTCGATTAAACAGGCCGTATCGCAAGATCTGGAGAACCATTCCACTATTAAATGTTGCAGAGTCTAATTGGGCCTCGATGGTGGGTTTGGTTCCTGCTGTTGAGTTAAATGGATTTAGGACCCATCCACAACACCCACCCCCCTTGATGAAAACATTCTAAATCCCAAGCATAGTCCTAAGTTTAATAAACTTTGCATTTGTCAATAGTTATAAAGTTATCATCAATTTGATCATGTGTGCTACAATAAATAAGAGATAGCAAATTATCATATACCACTTGCCTAAGATAATGTGCATGAGTCTCAAAATACTTAATTTTTCTATGTGCAAAAAGGTTATGGGCCACCTATATTCAACTCTAGTTAACACAATACACTATAGTTGACTTTATGTGACAAATTCTAATCCCACCCATTAGGTACAAATCCATATTGCCTCAATTATTACATTCATTACCCACCTATATTCAACTTTAGTGATGGATAATGAAACAATATGTTACTTTTCACATGACCTAAAAGTCAACTTTTGGTCATTCACATCACTAGCCCAATTGGAGTCTGTATATTCAACCAACTAATTTGAATTTTCGTTGAGATACTTGATGCCAAGATGATATGTACCTTTGGAATATTATAAAATCCACTTTGCAACCTTTAGATGGCTCTCCTTTGGATCCTCCATGAATCTAGAGATTAAACTAAAAACAAAGGAAATAGCAAGTATGTTATGGGTCAATAGATATCAAGTCAAGTGATGGAACAAGGGTATGCCTTAAGTTGTCAATTTTGGGTGTCCAAACCCTCATAGACATTGTGTTGGGTGGAAAGGGACTTACATGAGTCATTGATAAAATTGGGATTGATTGTATTCATATTTTAAATGAATCTTCGATCTACAATCTCAATGAGACAAAATGTGGTGTTATGGATCAAGTTGGTGTAGATATTTAAATATTTGGGAATCCCATTCACCTTCAAGGTCTCGCCAAAAACCTTGTGGGATGTGGTGCTACAATGAATTGCTAAGGATAAATGGATCTCTCAACCCATGTCACTAGTGGAAAGATTCCAAATCTACTCTAAGGTTGTAGTCGTTACACATGTGTACTACTCGTTGTGTTGGGTCCCCTCTCATGCAGCCTATATTTAGCTAGAGAATATTTCATGAGACCATTTTTTTGGCTTGGATTGTAGGGGAAGAAGGGATTTCATCACATCAATTAGGACCTTTGTTGCAGTCCACAAGAGTAGGTTCATCCTGGGATGATTGGGTCTACCCATCAAGCCCATGCCCCTTGTGTCTAATAGGTTATTAGAGTTGTCAAAGGGCGGGAAAAATTGAATGTTCTCCAATGTAGTTGCATCTTACATGGAGATCCCTTGGAAACAAAATATGGTTGACCTTATATTTCAAACCTTAGCGTTAACTCCTACCAAAATTTATATGTGGGGTGCCTTAGTGGCCCAAAGAATCTATAAATCCTAGGAAGTCGTCAAGTTAAATTTGCATTGGAAAGAGGTCTCCCTTCGAACCAATATTTCTTTTAGTGACCATTGTATTTCGCGGTCTCCTTTGGTTCTATTTGAAGGAAAACCTCTTGTTGAATCTCCTTGGTTATTCACCAAAGCAACCTTTTAAAAAGGGTTTAAAGCAAGTCAAAGACCTATATGATGGCCACTCCCAATGATTGAATAATTGGGCATCTTTTAAGGTTTAATTTTAACTTTATATCCCTGAGAATTCCCTTACAAAGAAGGTGTTAGATTTAATTCCATATGAGTTATTTCTTAAACTAGGCATTGCTAGCCCAGTGGCTTGGCAGAAAGACTAGAAGTGGAAAGGATCTAATCCCTTTAGGAAGTATACCCCATTAGATGGTTACCAATGACTCATTAATAAACCTAATCTTGATTCCAAGCTAAACAAAATTTTGAGAGTTTGTTCCAAGCAATCTAGATGGATTTTCTAGATTCATTCTATATGGGAGTCTTTCATTGAGCCTAAAAAGGTTGTTTTTGGTTGGTATTTGATTCCAAGTGACCTTCCTATTGGCTAAAATGTGAAATATCTAGGATTTCTTTTTTGGTACTACACTTTTGTTAAATATTCTTGGGAATGGGCATCAAGCCCATGTAGCCATTTCCTTCCTAGGTATGTTACCTGGAAAATATCTCTCCTTAGTGATAATCTCACATGGGTTGTTGAATTTCATGCAACGAGGCAACTTGTTAGAATAGAGATTCTCTTTTTTATTTGGAAAAAAGGAATGAATGTATTTTTAAATGTTTTCATTTCACCTAGTATGATGGAGCTCTAATTTGTACAAATTTGCATTTATAAATCCAATTCCAAAACATGAAGGTGGAGTTGGAATGAGTACACCTATCTTGGTTGATGGATTTCTTGTGGATGGATCCATGCACTATGAGTTGAGTCCCTCCAAAGGTGTAATATCTGCTCAACTCATCTCATTGGCATCGATCTAGTAAAAAAACATGTAATAGAAAGGGTTTCCTAGTTTGAGAGAACAACAAGTGATGGAGCCAAAACCATGAGCCTCGTAGTGGTCTACTACCTCCTCAACCCTTGAACAAAAAGTTCCCTATGTTGGATTTGATTATCTTGGTGGAGTGCTCAAAGCAACATGGTGAATATCGATGGAACACCACCCACCCTATTGATGATGTGCCATTTATTGGGTGGGGCCCATAACTTGATAATCGTGACCCGCATGCTAATAATGGTTTCAGTGTTGTTGCTTAAATTTATGGTTATCTTTACTGTGGCCAATTGGCCACTATGCCTATTTTTTTCACTTTTCAGTTTTGGCACTTGGTCATATGATTTTGGACATTTTATTCCTTTAAGGCTCA
>ML797107.1:305601-325461 GCA_009831015.1 Picea engelmannii
ATTTAGTTTGAGGCCCAACTCCCTATACCTTGACCTTTTCATGGACATGCATGGAAAAATAATAGAGAACATATTGTTCTAATACCATAGATCCAAATTTGGTTGAGAACAAAATGAAAGAACACTCAATGATTATAGAGAGAACACAAGATATTGTAATATCCCAAGCAATTTCCTTTGGGTTTCTTACCTAATTTCTCCTCATAAAACATTTTTTCAAACAGTTTGAGATGCCAACAATTTTCATAACAGTAGAATATAATTGACAACATATTCAAATGACAACATGCCTCTAACAATATGACCAGTAACACAACACCACTGGCTAATCCAATTTATTACTACTCAATGAAAATTGAACATACAACAGTAAGCTTACAAACTGATAAGAAGGTACAGATCTGACCTCATTAATAATATTTTTTACAGATCTGATATTTAGGAAATAAGAGTTGTTGTAGTTTATTTTTGAATTTGAGTCGTCCCTTATCTGTTGCTAGTAGTGTGAAATTTTACTTCTACATTCCCATGAGAATCTCTTCCACGAATGCTTCTTCTTCTAGAAGTGTACTCATCCCACTAATAATTGTATGGTTGTCTCGAGCTTTATATCAAAGATGAGCTCGACCAACCACAAAATTCCTTCACCCATACACAGGAATACGCCTAGCATAGTAGAACTCACCCAATAGTGTAGAACCTCGTCCAGATATGAGTTTGGTCTCCCAAACAAAGAGGAATGTGCCCATCACACTAGATAGTATCTCAAACAACACCCAAATCAATCACAGTGAGTCCATATTCGACCCCAATATAACAAAAAATGGTTTCCTTAGCTCTGTTCAACTCCCTTAGCACAAAATCATCCCATATACCCGCAGAAATCAACTTCTATGAGTGAACTCAACCCTAAATGAAGAGACAGGCCAGTATCTGCATAACTCATCCTCCCTAAAGAAATTTGACCCTCTGAAACAAAGACTCATCACCCATAGTAACACTCAGCCACCTCAATTGAGATCTCAACTGCAACAAAGAAAAAACTCGGTCACTATATGAAGAACTCCTCCAAAAATGAGCACAATAGGAAGATATGAGATGATCTCCTCTCAATGACCAACTAGGGTGGATAGTCTCACCACCAAAACCAATCTAAGAAATTTCTCCTAGGGTTTTCATCCCAAGAGTCCAAAGCCACAACGAGCTCTCTCAATTCAATTTTAGAAAATGACAAGTGAATAATGAGAGAGGGGTGCCTCAATTCCCTTTTTATCCTTTCATTGACCCTTTTACGACCTTTTTACCTTTTAATAAGTTTAAGTGACTTTTCACTTTCCCAATAGTCACTTAGGTTCCATTTTAACTACTATTTCAATGTCACCTTTTAAAATAATTTAATTCTTGCTCCAATGACATTAAAAAATTATTAATTCCATTTTTTCCTCACCGAATATAGCCTACGGGAATTACTTAGGCTATTTCGTCAATCTCCCAGAGAGCTCATTTGGAAAGGGACATTACAGTCCTCCCTTCCCAAGATTGATTGTCCTCAAGTAACTACAAATTTGGATGCTCCAAGATCTGGTTACTTTCCCATGTGGCATCCTCTGCTAGTAAATCTCTCCATCTATTGAGGTATTCTCATATCACCCTATTTCACAACCTTCTCTCTCGTACCTCCAATACCTCCTTAGGAACCAACACTAGTTGTCCCTCCTCATCCAAATGAGTTAACTTTGTCAAAGTAGTTACATGTTGTCTCGCTTCTATTTTGAGGCATGAAACATGAAACACAATGTGAATTTTGCTTCCCTTCGGCAACTCCAGCTCAAAATCCACCTCGCCAACTCTCTGAATCACCCTGTAAGGTCCATAAAAGTGTGGATTAAGTTTCTCTGCTCCACTTTTCTTTAGGGAATATTGTATGTATGGTTGTAGCCTCAAGAATACTAGGTCTCTAACTTTGAAATTGTGCCTGACCATGTTCTTGTCTGCATATACCTTCTATTGATTCTGGTTCATTTGTAGGTTTTCCTTAATAGCTTTGAGTATGTTGTGGCTCTCCTGGATCCATTCCTTAGATTTGGGATCCCTGCTATCCCCAAACGCAAATTTGAAAAAATAAGGAGCATCATAACCATATAATGCTCAGAATGGTGCCATGCCAATGGACATATGGTAAGTGGTGTTATAACAGTGTTCCCCCAAATGCAACCACTTCACCCATGCTCTTTGTTGCCTGGAAACGTAGTTACGTAAATACCCCTCAATCTATTTGTTCACATTCTTTGTCTATCCATCTGTATGAGGGTGGTAACTAGTATTGGGAGTCAACTCTATGTCGGCCAACCTGAACAGCTCCTACCAAAATGCACTAAGGAACCTGATGTCCCTGTGACTCACAATATACCTCTGAAACCCATGGAGTCAAAAATGTATCTTAAAAACAACTCTACTACCCGTGTTGCCTTATACTCAGAGGATATGGAAAATAAATGTGCAAATTTGGTCAATCGATCGACCACCACATATATATAGTATTTTCCTTGGACCTTCAGTAAACCTATGATAAATTCCATCGATATTCTTTCTTGCTTCTGCTCTAGGATGGGAAATGGTTGTAGTAATCCTGCAGGATGGGTCTGCTCTGACTTGTTCTGCTGACAAGTCACACACTCTCTCATGTGCTTCAATACATCATATTTGAGGCCCTTCCAAGTGAACCTCTTCCTAATATTTCTGTAAGTTTTAAAGTATCTTGGATGCCCTACTAATGGTGCATTGTGCATAGCCTTCATTATCTTCTTCTTTAGGGTATATTCCATACTAAATGTATACAATATTTGTAGTAGATTATGTCATCCACTACTTTATACCATTCATCCTGTACTCTGTGATCCATCACCTCACAAGCATATTTGTTGTTGGAATACTCAACCAAGAGATGAGATTTCCAATTAGTTGAAATATATACAAGTGAAAATATTTGTGGTTTCCTAGAGAGTGCAACCGCAATTGCATTCTTCTTCCCCTTACATACTCAATGTTGAAATTATATTCCTGTAGTTTTCTAACCCATTTTTTTTCCTTTCATTCAAGTCCTTTTTCCCCAAGAAGTGCCTCAAGTTGTTGCGGTCTATCTTAACCACAAATTTCCCACCTACCAAGTATTGTCTAAACTTCACCAAGGCATGCATGATGGCGAGTATTTCCTTGTCGTGTATGGAATAGAGTCTCTCTATCTATATGAGCTTCCTGCTCTCATATGCTATCGGATGCCTCTGTTGCAACAAAATTGATCATATCCCCTCACCTAATGCATCACACTCAAGAACAAAGGGCCGAGTGAAATCGGGAAGTGCTAGAACTGGAAAACTGCTCATCACTTCCTTCATCTTTTCAAATGTCCTTTAAGCCTCCTTGGTCTAACTAAATGCCCCTTTCTTTGTGAGTTGTGTGGGTGGTGCATACAACTCTGAAAACCCCTTCAAAAACCTCTTGTAGTAGCTACAAATCCTGAAGAAACCACACAAGTGTGAAATATTTTTGGGCAATGGACAATCTAGTATGGCCTGAATCTTTTCTCTATGCACCTGTACCCCCTGATCACTAACCATATGACCCAAGTATAGGATATTTTTCATGCCAAACTCACACTTTAACTCCTTGGAATATAGTGATTGATCCTCCATGATACTTAGAATCTCCTCTAGATGTCTCAAGTGCTCCTCCCATGTCTTGCTATAAATCAGAAGATCATCGAAGAAAACCAATAGAAATTTCCTTAGCTGCTTTCTGAAGATGTGATTCATGCAAGACTAAAAAGTGGTTAGTGAGTTGGTCAACCCAAATGGCATGAACAAAAACTTGTAATGCCTATAATGGCTCCAGAAAGCAGTTTTAGGAATGTCCTTATCTCTTACTCTAATCTAGTGGTACCTTGATCAAAGATCAATCTTTAAAAAATGTATTTCCCCGTGCAAGTCATCCAACAGTTCATCGATCCTGGGAATTGGTTATCAGTTTTTTATCATCTTTTTATTCAATGCCATGTAATCAATGCACATACGCATTGTATCATCCTTATTCTTGACCAACACTATAGAAGAAGCGAATGGATTAGAACTTGACCTGATGTGTCCTATCTCCAATAGTTCAATAATGGCCTTCTCAATCTCATCCTTAAATTTCTTCAAATGTTTGTAGGGAGTGGTGATCATTAGTTTGGCTCCTTCCTCCAGCTCAATAGTGTGCTCGAATCCCCTGTCGGGAGAGCTCCCTAGAGGTATATGTCCAAATACTTGGTTATGTTTACTCAACAGTGACTGGATTTCTACATGATACCAATGGTTGTTTTCTAAAGGTTTCTCAATAGTGACCAAGCACTCTATTGTGTAAGTGACATCCCCATGTATGAATATACTCTCCATTCATTTAGCTGAGATGATCCTGCTAGTATCATTTGACATGCCTCTCAAAACCACCTTTCTACCATCTTCTGCTTTGAACTCCATCTCCATGGATTGGTAGTCAACCAAATGTCTCCCTATGGAAACAATCCAATGGAACCCCAATATAACATTAGTGTCCTACAACTCAACTAGATATAAGTCATCGGTCACTCTGTAGTTTCCCAAAGTTGTGCATAGTTGTAAAATCTTCTTTGTGTAAGGAATAATGCACCTACCAGCTACCGCTACATCAAATCCCTCAAATTATATTGTGGGAATATCCCTCTTATCCAACAAGGCTAAGTCAATGAAGTTGTGAGTTTCCCCACCATCAATTAGTACTATGACCCATTGACCCTGTATTATACACCATGGACTCTAAAAGTGTGAAATCTGGGAACACTCGATAGAGTGGTGATGGCTCCACTCTTTACCTCCTCATGTAGTTATTTCTTAGTTGATATGTCTTGCTCATTTTCATGTGCCTTCTCTACTTCTTCTTCCTCCTCACTATCTATGGTGTACCCATTACCGACAGCACAACAGAAACTCGCTCTAATACCAATTTGCAATGTAACCATTATCAGGGACACAACAACATGCTCTGGTAATGTTCCCATCCCTGAGCTAGAACACACCCTGTGGCATTACGAATTATGATGCCATTGAATTAAATAATAATTTCTTCACATGAACAGAGTTAAGAAGAAAATAGTAACAGCATGCATGCACAGTAACAATTTATATGTAGAATTTAACAATAGAAATTCCATGAAAGAACTCATAATTGCGCATACACAGTAATGGAAATAAGCACATAAAAGACACTTATCTCAGGAAAATAAACACCAAATGCATGCACCTTCCACGTTCCTCCCAGCCTTAGACCATGTTTCTCCTAAATCTCAACAACGGGTCATCCCCGAGCTGGGGCTAAACTCTACCAGGGAAAAGAGAATACTAAGCCAATCTAAGGTCTAATAAGCAACATAATTGTTCCATCCAAGGTGCCAACTGCTGCAACTAACCTACGGTCTCCCATTCCCCACATGCATGTCCCACCCCTGGAATTGTGCCACTTCTCTGCTCAACAATCCCTCAGCTACCCCACGTCCCTTTTGGGGCTTCAACAACATGTTGGACAGGAAGTCTCATAGCCCCTCAATTATTTCCCAATGCACCAGGAATAACTTTGAGTAGTTTCTCTCCTAGAGAACTACTCACAGACCTAACAACCTGCTTCTTCCATAATAGGGCCTAACAACCGCTTCTTCAATCCAGCTCTCACGCTAACAGTACAAGTACATGTTCTTCATTACATTCCAGTACTATAAGGTACAACTCACAACTGCCTCCATAAAGGAACATTCATTCCTCCTCATAATGCATAAAAATCCCCCCTCGCACTATATCCACTCACCAGCCTATAAAACATTTACATTTTTATGTACAACTGGGGTTCGGCCTAGGGGTATTACATTCCCTTCCCCCTTATTTATGCATTGTCCTCACTGTAGTATATATACACATACAATCAAAACTTTAATAGTTTTCAAAAAGATGCAGATACTCTGCCCGCATAGCTTCATCATGCTCCCAAGTTGCATCATCAGGACCGTACCAGGTCCATTGGACCTTTACTATCCCTATGGCTCGATTCCAGAGCTTCTTGATATTTCAGTCCAATATGCACACCGGATGCACCTGAAATTCTCCTTCCTTCTCCACCTGAATCACATTCCAATCAATGACATGATTGGTATCAGGTACATACTTTTTAAGAAATGATACATGGAACACATTATGAATACTCATTGATGCAAGTAAAGCAAGCATGTATGATCCAGGCCCAATCATTTCTAGGATCTCAAATGGCCCACAACAATGAGTTGTTAGCTTTGAATAATTTCCCAATTTCAGGGAACTTCTCATGGCCTTTACTTTTAAGAACACATGGTCACCCACTTTAAATTCTTTGTGGGTTCTATTTCTATCAGCATAGATTTTCTGCATGTCCTGGGCAACCTTTAAATTTTGTTTTATTTTTATCATTTTCTCTTCCATTTCCCTAAGTAGTTTTGGCCCAACCACTACTCTGTCTGTTGGGTTGTCCCAACTTACTGGTCTGTTGCACTTTATGCCATACAAGGATTCAAATGGGATCATATTTAAGGATGCTTGATACCCATTGTTATAAGCAAATTCCACCAAATGCAATTAATCCTCCCATTTGGATGGTGTATCCATCACATACATCCTTAACATATCTTCAATCACTTGATTTACTCTCTTTGTTTTCCCATCTGATTTTGGATGATAGGTTGTGCTAAAGTTCAGATTGGTCCCAAACCCTTTGAATAATCCCTTCCAAAAATTTGAGGTAAATTTTGGGTCTTTGTCAGTCACAATGGTCTTGGGTATACCATGCAGTCGAGAAATTTCCCTCATATAAATATCAGCAATGTTACTTGCCTTGTGCGTGAGCTTTACTGGAAAAAAGTGGGCAGCTTTAGTAAGCTTGTCCACCACCACTATGATGGAATCATGTTGCTTGGTTGTTCTAGGCAGCTTGGTGATGAAATCCATTGTTACAACTTCCCACTTCCACTCAGGAATGGGTAATGGTTGTAGTAGACTAGTTGGGTGTCTATGCTCAACCTTGACTTTTTGACATGCCAAACACTTGGCAATAAAATATGCAATGTCTTTCTTCATCCCTGGCCATTAAAATTGGCTCTTGATAGCTGCAATTGTTTTATGGTAACCTGGGTGTCCAACATAAGGTACATTATTCATTTCTTTTAAAACCAATTTTTTCAATTCCTGAGAATTTGGAACATAAGTTATGCCACTGTACATGAGAATTTCATCATTTTCCAGCTTATAGTCTTCAACCTTCTATTGTAAATTACCTTGTTGTAATTTTTCCTTTACTTCCATGTATTTATGATCTGATTTTGCAGCCTCTATAATTTTGTCTTTCAAATCTATTTGGTACATGATAATGGTTGTAGCATGTATCTTGTGCACCCTCTTGCTGAATGCATCAGCCACCTTGTTCTATTTACCTTTGTTATGCTTTATATCAAAGCCGTATTCACTAAGGAACTCTAACCATTTGTTTTTCCTGTCATTTAGAGTTGGTTGTCCGAACAAGTATTTCAGACCACTATGGTCTATTCTTAACTCAAATATTTTCCCCATGAGGTAGTTCATCCACATCTTCAAGGCATGCACTATGGATGCCAATTCCAAATCGTGAGTAGCATAGTGCCTTTCATGCTCCTTCAATTTCCTTGATTTATAGCAGACCACATACCCATTCTGACTAAGGACTCCACCCAGTCCTTCTTTACATGCATCAATGCATACAATGAAGTCTTCATTTGGATCAGCAATCCTTATTATTGGAGCACTTGTTAGTAAATGCTTCAAGTGTTGGAAACTCCTTTCACAATCCAATGTCCACTCAAACTCAACACCTTTCTTCTATAAGGAAGTGATTGGGTGTGCGATCTTTGAGAACCCTTCAATAAATATTCTATAGTATCCTGCAAAGCCCGTGAATGACCTCACCTCCAAGACATTCCTTGGTGTTGGCCATCCTTCAATGGCCCTTATCTTTTATGGATCCACTGTTATCCCTTCTTCTGAAATGATATGGCCCAAATAATTATTTTTCTTCTAATAGAATGAGCACTTGCTCAATTTGACATACAATCGATGTTCCCTCAATATTTGTAATACCATACTTAAGTGTTTCTCATGCTCTTCTTCAAACTTAGATTATATAAGAATGTCATCTAGGAAGACAATGGCAAACTTATCTAAGTAATCCCTAAAAATGCCATTCATTAAACACATGAAGACCGTTGGTGCATTTGACAACCCAAATGGTACCACTATGAACTCATAGTGGCCATACCTTATTCTGAAGGCAGACTTGATGATGTCTTCCTCTTTAATTCTTACATGATGATATTCTGACCTTAGATCAATCTTGGAGAATATTTTTTCATCTTTGAGTTGACCAAAGAGGTCATCTTTTCTTGGAAAAGGGTACTCGTTCTTCACAGTTACCTTGTTCAACTTCCTGAATTCTATGCAAATTCTCAAGGTCCCATCCTTTTTCTTCACAAATAATACCAGTGCACCCCAAGGTGACACACTAGGGCATATGCACCCCTTTTTTAGAACTTCTTCCAGTTTCATTTGCAATTCCTTTAGCTCTGGTGTACTCATCTTGTAAGGAGTCTTAGATATTGGAGCTTCTCTCAGCACTAGATTGATGGAGAATTCAATATCTCTCTTGTGAGGCAATCCTAGTATTTCCCTGAATACATCTTCAAATTCTTTTAGGACTATATAATCTTCAATATTTGGTACTTTATCTTTAGGTGTCTCTTCCATATGTGCTGCAAATATTTGGCACCCTTTCCTGTAACTCTTCTTTAGCTGCAAGGCTGAAATTTATCTGAGGGTTACTTCCCTGAGAATTCCTTGTAGAGTTCTTAAATTCCCTTTCTCGTCCAAGCAAGTATATGACTTATTATAATAGTCTAGGACAACATGATGTTGGTCCAACCAATCCATACCAATTAGGCAGTCATAGTAACCTAAAGGTATGATGTTCAAATATGCCTTGGTGCTCAATCCATTCATGTCCATTGGGAATTCCTTAACCACCTCGTTAATTTTTCTTTTAGTTCTTGTAGCTAATTGCACCATAAAAGGTTTTCCAGGCTTGCTTCTTGGAAATTAAAATATTTCCACCATCTTAGGATCTAGATAACTATGATTGCCTCCTTAATCAACTAAAATATCAATGGTTTGGTTGTTGATTTTACCTTCCACTTCAATCGTGTGTGACTGAAACTCAGTTTTCTTGTTATCCAGAGCTACGTAAATCCTTGGTACATTTCTACCCATGTCCTCCACTATTTCATCTTGTTGTACATTGTAAGCAGTCTTCATTTTTCCACCTCTACGAGGAAAATCCCTCAACACATGATCTCCTCCACAACCCCAACATTGAATAGGTGGTTTCCTTGGTATTTTCCCTATTGCCTCTGCCATTATGGGTTCTTTATAGGTTGGATATCCCTAAGAATTATTTCCAATGGATGGTGGCTTGAACCCACTCTTCCTCTAGTCCATCATACTTTTCTTTTTTTCTACCCACGTCCTTTGGTAAGTTGGTATTCCTCTATGTTGTTCATAAAGGCATTTATCCCTCCTTATAGTTTCCTCTAGTGTCTTGGGATCATCATATTGTATCCTATCACTGATAAAATATGGCATCCCACTCGGGTACCTATGAATCTTAACTTGCTCCTCCTTGATGAAAGAAACATACTTCAGCAACTCTAAAACCTCCTTTCATATTCATCTATGGTCATACTCCCAATCTTGAGTTCGAAGAACTCCTTCATTTTATTATCGTAGTATCGCTTAGTCAAGTATTTATTTTGGAAATACCTATTGAATTACCTCCAAGAGACCTTCTTCTCATCAATGTGTTGTACCTGTACAAATTGATTCCACCACATTGATGATTTTCCTTTGAGTTGATAGATGGAAATTCTTCCTTCTTCTTGTGAAGAGTAGTTATGCAATTGGAAATACTTCCTCATGCCTAGCAGCCATGTCTCTGAATCTTTATCCTTCTTGTGCTCACCATCAAATGTAGGAGGCTTGATTTTTTTCATTTCCCCTTGTATCTCATCCACCCAGACCTTTTCTTATGATTCCTAATAGGGGATGGACTGGAACTTCTATGTTTTCTCTTATTTGAATGCCTTAGAGAATGATGATGATGCTTGCCAACACTTCTTGTTCTTACCCTCACATCGTGAGACCTGTGACTCCCTAATATTCTTGACCCAGTATCCTTATCCATCTTCTTCTCTATTATGTCCAAGCTCTACATTAACCTGATGTTGAAGTCTTCCTACTACTCCTTCTCTTTCATAAGCCTCTCATTATCAATTTTATAATTATGTGCATCATTTTGCAGACCTGTTATAGTCTCTATCAAGTTCATGCTTTCTTCCTTTCCTTCTCCATGTACAATTTAATTTGTACCTTCAATGCCATAATTAACATACATCCCTCTGATCTCATCTTCATGGTTTTAAGCCCTATGTGAATCTTCCATGATTTTGAACTCTATGTTGATATTGTTATGATACAAATGTTGTTAATTCTGCAAAATGTGTAGCCAACAAAATTTATTAGGCTTAACAAATTACGATTACATAAAATTTCATATGATTTTGTTCCAATAATGTATCATAATTCTTTCTTTCATGAATCTGTATGAAAATGTATCAATACTTAGATTATTTTCATCTATGAGGACTCAGGGACTCTTGGAAGAATAACTCTCACTTTCATAAGTTTGTTTGAAGAGTTCCCATACTTAACCATTTTCCACCTCTTCAGATTTGCAGACTCACAGACTCATGGAAGCATAGCTCTCCCTTTCATAAGTTTGTCCAAAGAGTTCCCATACTTAACCATTTTCCACCTCTTCAAACTTGCAGAGTCATGGACTCATGGAAGCATAACTCTCCCTTTCATAAGTTTTTTTCATGAGTTCCCATACTTAACCATTTTCCACATCTTCTTTCTTGCAGACTCACGGACTCACGGATTCATGGAAGCATAGATGTCCGTTTCATAAGTTTGTTTGAAGATTTCCCATACTTAACCATTTTCCACCTCTTCGTACTTGCGGACTCACGGACTCATGGCAACATAGCTCTCCCTTTCATAACTCAGTCCGAAGAGTTACCATACTTAACCATTTTCCACCTCTTCAAACTTGCGGACTCACCGACTCATGGAAGCATAGCTATCCCTTTCATAAGTTCATCCAAAGAGTTCCCATAATTAACCATTTTTCCACTTCCTTGGACTCACTAAATCTCAGACTCACGGACTTGTAACCTTTCTTACATAAGTCCATCGGAAAAGTCTCAAGACTTAGCCATTTTTCCATCTTCACGGACTCACAGACTCATACTAAGTCCCAACACTTAGTCAATTTTCCACTTCTTCAGACTTTCAGACTCATGGACTCACAGACTCACAATAATTGCCAACACTTAGCCATTTTTTCATATTCATGGACTCACGGATTCATAACAAGTCTCAACACTTAGCCATTTTTCCACTTCTTTGGACTTTCGAACTCACAAAAGCCTAAATAAAATACTTATATTACTTTCGTCTCCCAGTCTCCATGTACCTACCACCATGGTAGTACACATCATATGTTTCCATTTCAGCTGACACATGGCCCTTCCTACATCATGTTGATGTCCACGTACAGAAAAATACCAAAAAAAAAATTATTTTGCTTATTTTCCAAAATCTCCAAAAAGGCTTAATTTCTCCCTAAATGAAATTCCTTCTTGGGTTGTCATTAGAGCTCTGTAACTAATATTAATGCAGCCAATTCAATCCCTATACATATACATTTGTACGCGGATTTCAAACTCGACTCTTTTCATTTTGAAGTTACCATTAATTAACTGCAGGAAATTGGGGCTTTTGCCCAATTTCAGTCCATTTTACCATGGTCGCTCTGCAACCATCAAATTTATTCAATTTCAATCAGTCATCCATGGCCTTATATAGACTTCAAATTCGACCCATTATAGGTCTAAGTTTTCTCAGATGGAGATTAAAGTATGGAAATACTCATCCTTAGACCAAATTTTCCCAAATTCCTTAGGAATTTAACAACAAAATTGGGGATTTGGCCCAATTTCACTCNTATAGACTTCAAATTCGACCCATTATAGGTCTAAGTTTTCTCAGATGGAGATTAAAGTATGGAAATACTCATCCTTAGACCAAATTTTCCCAAATTCCTTAGGAATTTAACAACAAAATTGGGGATTTGGCCCAATTTCACTCGGCTTCTTCTGTTTCCACCATGGAAACATCGTAAACATTTTTGTCAAACAAATTGAAAATGAAATATTTCTGACATTCTATTAAACAGTTCGCTTGTAAACTATGAAATTTCACTTTAACGCTCTGCTAGATGGCCCATGTGGGCTCATTGTTGCAATTTGGGCTCTGATACCAATTTGTGACATACACATTACCGACATCGCAATAAAAATTAGCTCTAATACCAATTTTTAATGTACCCATTATTAGGGACTCAACAACATTCTCTGGTAATGTTCTGAGCCCTAACTTGGAACACACCCTGTGAAATTACAAACTTTGATACCATTGAATTAAATAGTAAGTTTTGCACATGAACAGAGTTAAGCGGAAAATAGTAACAACATGCATGCACAGTAACAATTCATATGTATAATTTAACAATAGAAATTCCATGAAAGAACTCATAATTGCACATACACAGTAATGTAAATAAGCACATAAAAGACACTTAACTCAAGAACATAAACACCAACTACATGCATACCTTTCACGTTCCTCCCAAACTTAGACCGCATTGATCCTAACTCTCAGTAGTGGTGTTGATCACTATAATTGCTTATTAATTAAACAATCAAGTGTTACATAAATTGTCAACCTAGGGAAGTCTATTTATTTCAAAGGCAATCACACACTGTATATGCTCAATCTCAAAAGCAATCTAGAATTGTAGTAAAAGTACACTAATCACACCTTGCTTGAACAGACTGAAGTTCTACTTTGAATTATAATAAAAGCAATCTATCTATTGCAGAGTTTTAAGATTCAAAAGGAAATAACTATCATAAGAATCCTGGATTACATTAAGAAATAGCAACCTAGGAAAAAGGAACTTTTCAGCACACTGCAAAGATGATTAATTATTTTGTAACAGAGAACAGGACCTTATTCCCCAAAGCAGGAATCTTCGACACCTGTCTCTGACTATCACACTTTCATAAACTCATCAAATAGAATCACCAATCAGAATGATTAACAATTACCGAAGACTAACTATCATGTAGCAGAGAACAGGACCCTATTCTCCAAAGTAGGAATCTTTAGCACCTGTCTCTGATTATCACACTTTCATAAACTCGGAATTACCAATCAAAATGATTAACAATTACCTAGGAATGAATTGTATGAAAAAAATGTAACAATCGGTGGAAACAGAGTTTCAGCAAAACATAGTTTTAACAAGGTATGAATAAAAACAATACTAACATACTACAGAAACTAATGGGTGAATCTTTTGAGGAAGGTGAGCCCTTTCCTTCTCACAAGATTCCCCAGAAATGAAAGAAACTAAGAAGAAATGCTCAAAAATATTTTTTTATTCATCTGTTAAATGTGTTAAGTTACAATATCTAGAGTGAACACGCTCCTTCTCTCTGATTCGTTTCTAGCGAAGCCTCTCGTCCCCCCCTCTAATGCCGATTTCTCCCTATTTAAAGAGGAGAATCCTCTTAATACAATTAATCATAAAATTACATGTGTACATACAAATCCTATTCTTAGTCTGATCTAATCTTCTATGTTGGAATAGGATATTCTAATCTCTCATAGCAAAATGTTGTTACAGTAGTTGGAATGGTGTTGTCTTGAGGTGCAGTTGTTGCGGTCGGTGTAACAACTTCTTTATTTATCTTGTTACTGTTGTTTGTATACTATTTCAACATCGCAAATCACGGACTGTTTCAGCGACGGGATTTGCGTCATGTTTGACTGTTTCAACAACATGGTCTCAAGCAGCAGCAATGGTTGGTGCTAGCTTAAGGTACGGCTGTTGCGGCCAGTGTAACAGCTGCTTCTTGTTACTACTGTGTGAAATGTTGTTTCAGCATCGCAAATCATGGACTGTTTCAGCAATGGGATTTGTGTGTTGTTTGACTGTTTCAGCAATGGGTCTTCAAGCAGCAACAGTGTATAATCTGCAGTTCAAACTATTTCAGCAACTATATATTTCTGATCAATGGCTAAGTATGAGAGTAATGTAAAATTACATGTAAAACAAATTAAACATATAGAAAAGAGAAGAAACATTATATACCTTTGGAAAAATAGGTTAAGGTGATAATGTAGGCTTAAATGTGAATGGGAAAAGGATGTAATGATAGAAAAAAGTATGAACAAAAAGGTACATTATATGGTCCTAACATCCCCCCCAACTAAAAAGGTTGGATGTCCTCAGGCAACTTCAATCTGAATCAGAATCTGGATACCGACTCTGGGCGTGCAAATTACTTAAGCAGTAGCTGTGGAAAGTGTTGTCTGTTGGAGCTCTGAATCCTTGAACACGTTGTAGCATTTTCCAAGCTGTTGTTTCAACCTTCTTGGGAAACTTATGGTGAACTTGATATTTCTCTGCTGGCATCCACAGAATAGGAAAATGGAACTGATAACCTATCCAATTTTAAGCACATTGCTGGACACATTTGATATAACTGGATATCCGGGAGATTGTTGTCTCAATATTGGTAGGACTAAAGGGATTGTGCTCCTGCCTTTTCTCAGAAGATTGTTGCCAAAACATGTTATTTTCTTCTAGGGCAGCAATCTCTATGGATTTAATAAGCTGTTGGCAATCTTGAAGTATCGTTGCCTGAAGTTGCCTTATGTATTGAGTCATCCCTGGTTTCTTCAAAAATTTGTAATATTCTGCAACAAAGGTGGCAGCGTTCTATGGTTCTGTCCGAATCCAGAGGAGATGGTTATCTTCATTATGCTTGGCATCTAGAAAATCATTCTGCCACGTAATATGGTTGGTAAGGAAGGAGACTGGTGCCCGAATCTGAATATCACCAACAAGAGGGTTGAGATTAAGCTGTCTGTTCTCAGGAATAGCTTCGTTATGAAGATATACCTCACATAATAGATGTTGATCACTAGTAGAGGCTTCTGCAAAGGTTTTAACAAAATCTTCTGGTTTTAGCACTGCATAGGGTCTTCCTTCTTTGATTGATTTGATCTGAAAAAATGTCAGTCGTTCTATAAGGAAAAGAGAGTAATTTAAGGAAGGTTTCCTTGCAACCAACAATTTTTGTACCAAATCAAACATCAGGAGCAATTTTCCTTTTAACTCTTCAATCTGCTTCTTGTGGGCACGAGATTCTTAGCATGTTTGCTCCAAAGCTTCCCAGTTTGAATAGATGTGGTTCAGCCAAAGTAGTCTGTGCTCCTGCAGACTTTTGTCCTGTATAATAGCAGACTCCTTTTTCCATTTGTCCATTATTGCCTACTCATTCCATGGTTGAGTTTGTGTTTCAACATCGCAAGTGGTAGGCTAAGGTAGGGTCTAAGTGGCTTGTTCCACAAGAATAGAGATATTGGTTTTGCTAGGAGGGGCAGCTTCATCAATAGGTAGAGTTTGTGTTTCAACATCGTCAGTGGTAGGTCGTGGTAGAGTCTGAGTGGACTGTTCCACAAAAGTAGGGGTAGATTCATCAATAGGCAGTGTTTGTACAGCTTTACTAATAAAAATAGGGGCTTCAGATGTAGTAGTTGTTGTAGGCCAAGGTTCATCTTTTTGAATTTTGGAAGGTCCTATTGGTTCTTGTGTAACAGTAGGGTGTTATTCTTCTTTAACTGCAAAAGTCGTAGGTGCAGGGGAAGCTCCAGGCATTGGAATTTGAACCACTTTGTAGCCTACTTGATAATAAATATCCCCACATTGGTTGCACATATACTCTCTACACTGATCATCTTTTGTGTTTTTCTCTTCCATGGCCATACGCGAGCTAAGGTATACAAATTAAGTTCCCTGTCATAGGCTTCCTTTTCCATTATCATCTCTTGTTTGTAAGCTTCCAGTTCTAATCTCAGAAACTCATTTTCTTGTAAGAGAGAAGCCATTGTTGGTTCTGGTTGTTGATCTGTCATCGTTGTATCAAGAGGGGTGACTAGTTTTTGTGTAGTGGTCACAACCTCGGTAGCTAGTTCTTGTGGAGTGGCTACAAAATCAGGAGTTGAGTCTTGTGTTTCATCCACTTGATGTAAGGTAAATAGTGTTGCCACACCCTGGGCATGTGATTCTTGAATTTCCAGAATAAAATCAGCAACTAGTTCTTGTGTTTCAGCTGTAGCTGGTTCTTGTGTAACAACTATAGCTGGTTCTTGTGTTTCAGCTACTGAATGAGTAGTTGGTTCTTGTGTAACAGCTACTGTTCCATCATCCTGATCATCTGGTTCTTGTATTTGAGGGATGAAGTCAGCAACTGGTTCTTGTGTAACAGCTACAGCTGGTTCTTGTGTTTCAGCTACTGAATGAGTAGTTGGTTCTTGTGTTTCAGCTACTTGATGTAAAGAAAATGATGTCGCAACATCTTGTGCTTCTGAATCTTGTGTTTCAGTGCTCGAGGGTTGGACAGGTAAAAATTCTGGGGTTTTGGAGGGTAGAGGTGTATGATTTTTTAAGAAAATGGGTTGGGGCTTTAGGGCAATGGCAGTAGTGGCTGTTCTTATTGAATCCCTCGTTCATTTTTTGGGCAAAAAGGAAGGAAAAGTAGGAATTTGCTTCTTTCTTTTGCATGTGGGTTTTTCCTCAGTGATGGGGCAAGGGGGGTTATCAGGTTTTTCTGCTTCAGAATCATCGTTAAGGATATGAACAGTAGGGGTAGATGATTCTGGTAAGTTATGGAGTGGACTTGGTATGGTAGGAAGGTTAATTGGATCAATTGGATCTGTAGGCGGATTAATAGGTATTTCCGGAGGGTCAGGAAGGTTTTGTGGTTGCTCTTCATGAGGATTTTCAAGATGTTCAGCAGCTTCCTGAGGGTTTATGCGTGGATTGTTTAGGGGAAGGTTTTGTTGTGCAAAACCCTTTTGGATGAGTAGTTGAACGAGACAGTGATGGGTGAGGGAAAGGGTGGGATTTTTAGCTTGTTTACAATAATGCGACATGTTTCTAAGACATCCAAGCAGATAGTAAGGAATATTGACCAGTCTAGCATGTCGTAAATGAGATAACAAGACAAAATTGTACTGGTAGACTACCTAGTATCGGCCTTCACAGGTGAGATAATGCTTGACAAACTCTGTAACTTTCGGCTAAGGAGGCGACAACGAGCTAAGTCGAATACCCCGGCCTTTAGGTTCAACTTATTCTCCTGGCAAGAGAAAATCATGTTGGGCATTAAGGATAATGTGTTTGCGATTGAACCAGTGAATGCCCGTGACGGGAAGACCCGAAACCTGTGTTATATCATCCTCTGTGACTGGAATCCTAACCCCTTGAACAATAGAATGGTCTTGTTGAAGATTCTAAGCAAATTGAAGAACCTGTTGTTGATCAAATCCCTGGAGCCTCTGAAAATAACCCAGCGAGCCTGCCTGCTGAAAGATTTGGTAGACTTCTGGATACAATTCTAGCAGGGTTGTCGTGGCGGGTTCGTATCGTATAACAGGGCCTCCCATAGCTAACAGCTCAGTAGAGTGCACAGTCAGAGAGTCAAGTAACTGCTTCTGAACAGAGTAAGTTTTGCGGATGAAGGCATGCAAATGGTGGTGAAAAAAATGAAATGATGGGTAAAAAGGAATGGCGGTAGTCGGTTCGTGTGAAATGATGGCATAAGATTTCGATATCCCCCCCCCCCAACTACGGCTAAAATAGTGACTTTAAGTGAATGATAATAATGAATCGGGATCTTCTCATTAGCCATAGTTCAATTGTATTTACATATAAAGTTTACATACCTCATCTTTACCTTTGATTCATACTTTGAAATATATAGTGCCTGCCCATAATAGATCTACAGTAACCATGGGAGAGACTTTGGATTTATTAGAGAAATTGTATCAAGGGTTTGTTTAATTATGAGAGAAGGTCATGAAAGGAAAGAATGTAGTATGAACATAGGAGAAGTGAGAGCGAAAGAGTTGAAGCAGATGTTTTTATTGACGAGGAATGCTGAGAAAGTGGTGTTTCAGCAACAGGAAAAGAATGGAAAAATGTTTGTTGAAGAGTGATGTTTTAACAATGGAAAACACTACTGAAGAAATGATGTTTCAGCAGCGGGGGAAAATGGGGAAAAATGTTGTTGATCAGTGGTGTTTCAGCAATGGAAAAATGAGGAAAAAGTTGTTGAACAGTGGTGTTTCAGCAATGGAAAAAAATGGCAAAATGTTGTTGAACAGTGGTGTTTCAGAAATGGGGAAAAAAACGAGGAAAATGTTGTTGATTAGTGGTGTTTCAACAATGGGGAATAATGAGGAAAAAGTGTTTGAACAGTGGTTTTTCAACAATGGAAAAAGGCGAAATATTGTTGAACAGTGGTGTTTCAACAATGGGAAAAATGGGAAAAATGAGGAAAATGTTGTTGAAGAGTGGTGTTTGGGCAATGGGAAAAATGAGGAAAGTGTTGTTGATCAGTGGTGTTTCAGCAATGGGGAAAAAGAGGAAAAGGGAATGGAAAGGAACAAAAATAAAGAAGGATGAATGATGGGGATGTTGAATGGGGGTGAGGATGAATGATGGGGATGTTGAATGGGGGTGAGGATGAATGGATTGAAGAAAGAGGGAGCAATGCTTCACAAAATGAAGTTTGGATCTACTTGTAGTAAGATTGTTCTTTCTTGGTAGGCCTGAGAATCTGCAAAAGAATCAATTGTAACATGCCATTTCTTGACAGGGATTATTAGTAAGAGAAATTTAATCTAATACTAAAGAAATTAAATTCAGAAAAATTAATTGCAATGAGGGGCAGGAGGCTCCTCTAAAAAGAGATAATGTGAATCTGCCACACATGTGGCCTTAAAATCTTCTTTGGAAATGGGGCATTGGTACAGACAGAGTCGATGACCATTCACTAATGATGGTGTTTTAGAATCATCAATTGTGAGGGGCCTTACTGTTCCATTGGGGAAAACAGTGTCCACTTCGTAAGGTCCTAGCCATCTTGTACGTAGTTTCCCTTGAAATTCCTTAAACCGAGAATCATACAGTAAAGCCCAATTACCTTTTTGGAATTGCTTATACTTGATGGTTTTATCATGCCATTTTGTTCTTTGTTGTTGAATCATGGTTGTCTGATGAATGGAATCTAGTCTTTTTTCATCCAATTCATTAAGCTGCTGCAACCTCGTTGGTTGTGCATTAGTCAAATCAAGGTTAACAGCTAAAGCAGTCCTTAAGGTTTTGATTTCAAATTCCACAGGAAAGACAACTTTTTTTCCATAAACTAATTCACAGGGGGGAGAATCCTGTAGTATTTCTCTAGGTAGTTCTGTAAGCCCATAATGCTTCAGGGAGCCTGTGAGATCAATTCTTTCTATTTTCCTTCACTGTTTTTATGAGAATGGCTTCTATTACTTTGTTTGTGCTATCCACCTGTCCATTGGCTTGGGGGTGGTATGGTGTAGTCATTCTATGATGAATATGATATTTTTGAAGGGTGGCTTTAAAACCATGAGAAGTGAAAGGAGGTCCTCCATCTGTGACTAATTCTCTAGGCACTCCAAATCTAAT
>ML797107.1:344638-364673 GCA_009831015.1 Picea engelmannii
TTTCCTTCATAATTGTTAATAAGTTTATCCCACATTGCTTTGGCAGTATCAAGATGCATCACCTTTACAAACTCAGCTTCAGCAAGTCCATTCAAGATAGCATTCATCCCCTTAGCGTTAAAACTAAACTCTAACTTATCATCATTGTTGGCTAGCACAACAGACTTTGTATATCCAGTCTCTACTACATCCCAAACATCAGCACCCAAGGCCATTAAGTATGTTCTCATTCTAATCTTCCAGAAGGAAAAATTTGTTCCATCAAACAAAGGGGGCTTAGAGGATGAAGTCCCTTCATGACTTGTCATGTTTAAGCTTACAGATCTACCTTTAAATAAAAGGAACCCGCTCTGATACCAATTGTTGGAAATACTAAAACAACTGAGAGGGGGGGGTGAATTAGTTGTTTATGAGCTTAAACAATTTTATACCTTTTAAATATTATTTATCTTCCTTCAAGTGATCATCAACAATATACATCATATGGACAGTAAAAGTAAAGACCATCAGTCACACATAAAGTACACACGGAGATAGATTTTCACGAGGAAACCCATAAAGGGAGAAAACCTCTTCTTCTTCGAAATGATAGGCAGTCTTTTTTTTTAGTTCTGTACATCATTTACAATTGAGCACCAACTCAATGTGAGGTTGCTACCTCTGTTTTACAAGCTGCAACTTGTTTGAGAGCACCAACTCTTTGGTTTCTCTAGCACCCACTAGAAGGAAGCACCAACTCCTTGAATATTCCAGCACCAACTTCCTGAATGTTCCAGCACCAACTGGATGGAAGCACCAACTTCCAATTACACAGGCTCCAACTTGTATAACAAAGAACACTTGTTCTCCCTAGCACCACCCTGCCACCCTAGTTTCTCTGGCTACAACCAGATGGAAGCTACAACTTCCTGTATTCAAGCTCCTACTTGAACCTTCGAGGACAACAGTCCTCCCAAGCACCTCCCAACCACCCTGAAATATTTAAGAATGAATACATAGACAACTACATAGATAAATCAGTTCTTACCAGTCTTTTCTTGTTCTATAAGTCTGATCTTCTTCAAACTATTCTGCAATTCTTCTCTTCCTCTATCTATTCAGCAGGTCTGCTCTGCATCAACTTTTTCTGTCATTCTGCTCTGATTCACTTTGCTCTTTTATTCTTCTCTGCATTTAATCTCACTCTGCACATGTGTTCAAATTCATTCTGCGCATCCTCTCCTTTTTTCTTTCTTACAGTTTCATTCTTTTTCCCCCAGAACAACCAACGCGGCACAGTCTGTTTCATCTTCTTTTATACACACGAGCACGACGTTTCAACTTCCCAACTCCTTAGGCAAAATGATGACAACTGTCCAGGCAACCGAAACGCCAACTGATCGACAACTAATTTGCAATCATGAGTCTGTTTTGCTAATAGATTCCAAACTAAGGTGTTAAATGTGAGAGAGAACAGTAACCCTCCGATCAATACTTGATCCAATGGTTCAGATCCAATCGATATTTTACACATCGCGATTTCGGCACTCTTGGCGTTCATAATTTTTGTCACTTACAAATCCCGATCCCCAAAACTCCGTGAAGAAGTCAGATCAATGGTCCAGATCATTTCTTGATCTGACGGCTGCAAATACATCGTGACTTCGCATATCACGATTTTGTAATTCATGTTGCAGTGTTTCTTTTGCCTCTCCATGTCGCAATTCGTGAAACTCCGATATGGAGTTATACCAATGGTTGAGATTGGTTCTTGATTCAATGGCTGTCGAGATTTCGCATATTGCGTTTTCAACATTCATGTTGCATGCCTTCCCATATCTCGATTCGCGAAACTCCGATATGGTATAAGATCAATGGTCCAGATCTGAGCTTGACTTGACGGCTACGATTGAAGCACGATATCGCATATCGCAATTTCAGAATTTCTGTTGCATTGTGTTTTTTCTCCTTGATATCGTGATTCACGAAACTCCAACACGAGCTATGATCAATGGTCTAGATTCACTCTAGATTCAATGGTTGGGATTGAATTGCGATATCGCATATCGTGAAATCGGGGTTCTTGTTGCAAGTGTTTTTGTCATTCCAAAGTCCCGAGCCCCGATACTCCATGCAAAGAATCAGCGGTCCAGATCACTTCTAACTTTATGGCTGCGATTAAATCGCGAAATCACACATCGCGATTTCGAGGTTCTTATTGTCAAGTGATTTTGACATTTCAAAGTCCCGATCCCCGATACTGACTGGAATTAACGGTCCAGATCTCATTCCCGATTCAATGGCTGTGATTGAGTCGCGATATCGCATATCGCGAAATCGGGGTTCTTGATGTCAATAGACTTTGACATGTCCAACTCGCGATCCCCGAAACTCCGACAAGGACTGGGATCAACGATCCAGATCATTTCTTGATCTGACGGTCCAAACTCAATCGCAATTTCGCACATTGTGATTGTGCCGACTTCTCCTTGCACTTTAAAGACCGTGCAGATTCTCCTCGATCCAACAGTGGTCGGACCCTGCGCTTGGATCTGACGGCTGAGATCTGTCTCCCTCTTCAACGATCAGAGATTCTTCTTCTCAAGAGATTCTTCTCAAACTTTCGCTCATTCGTTGCCTTTGATCATTCGTTGTCTTCGATAATTTACTGCTTTCGATCATTCACCTCTCTGAACTTGTCTTCTGTTTGCCTGTCATCTTCACTGTTTCCATCTATGACAAGCATTGCATTCGCTGTCTGTTAACTAAATTTTCCAACACAGCAATAGTCTTGATATTTGTGCAGAAATTTATGTTTCATCTGATCCCATGTTGTTATTACATGACCTCCAAGACTCATGAACCATCTTAATGCATTTCCCTTTAATGTTGTTGGGAATAGCTTTAATTTTTTAGCATTGGAAATGTAATCATAACTTCTACATAATATGTCAAACTCGAACAGGAATTCATCAGGATATTCAGAAGATAAACCATGAAATTTAGGTAAGGCTGAAAGTGGGATATTCTTCATGGGAGCTACTCCTCTAGGGAGATCACCAATAGAAAATCCTAAGGTAGAAAAAGAGTTTTCATCGTTTACCTCTACTTCAAGACCTGCCTGTTCTTCATGGTGCAGTTCTTCATTATACTCATCCATGGTTTCTTATGTTTGTTCCCCTGTTCCACTTGCTTGATCCTCAATGTTTTCTATTGGTTTCTCAACTATCTCAGGGCTCCATATATCTTTCCACGTTTCAAAGTTCGCTTGAAAGGAAGGTTGAGGCTTTGGTTTTCGAGAGCTTGGTCGTTGAGGAACAACAGATTCAGATTTTGATATAATCTGGTCGATGAAGGTCTTTCTTCCTCCTCTTCCTCTGCCCCTGCCACCTGTAGGGTCAGTTTCCTTGGGGGGTCCGCGTCCTCTCATGCAATCTGTGCATCTGAAAGAAAAACATAAATGCTTTTGAAATCTATAATTGCCTTCCCCGGCAACGGCGCCAAAATGTTGATCACTATAATTACTTATTAATTAAACAATCAAGTGTTACATAAATTGTCAACCCAGGGAAGTCTGTTTATTTCAAAGGCAATCACACACCGTATATGCTCAATCTCAAAAGAAATCTAGAATTGTAGTAAAATTACACTAATCACACCTTGCTTGAACAGACTGAAGTTCTACTTTGAATTATAATAAAAGCAATCTATCTATTGCAGAGTTTTAAGATTCAAAAGGAAATAACTATCATAAGAATCCTGGATTACATTAAGAGATGGCAACCTAGGAAAAAGGAACTTTTCAGCACACTACAAAGATGATTAACTATTATGTAACAGAAAATAGGACCCTATTCCCCAAAGCAGGAATCTTCGGCACATGTCTCTAACTATCACACTTTCATAAACTCATCAAACAGAATCACCAATCAGAATGATTAACAATTACTGAAGACTAACTATCCTGTAGCAGAGAATAGGACCCTATTCCCCAAAGCAGGAATCATCAGCACCTGTCTCTGATTATCACACTTTCATAAACTCGGAATTACTAATCAAAATGATTAACAATTACCTAGGAATGAATTGTATGAAAACAATGTAACAATCAGTGAAAACAGAGTTTCAGCAAAACAGAGTTTCAACGAGGTATGAACAAAAACAATACCAACATACTACAGAAACTAATGGGTGAATCTTGTGAGGAAGGTGGGCCCTTTCCTTCTCACAAGATTCCCCATAAATGAAAGAAACTAAGAATAAATGCTTAGAATGATTTTTGTATTCATCTGTTAAATGTGTCAAGTTACAATATCCAGAGTGAACACGCTCCTTCTCTCTGATTTGTTTCTAGCGAAGCCTCTCGTCCCCCCCCTCTAATGTCGATTTCTCCCTATTTAAAGAGGAGAATCTTCTTAATACAATTGATCATAAAATTACATGCGTACATACAAATCCTATTCTTAGTCTGATCTAATCTTCTATGCTGGAATAGGATATTTTGATCTACCATAGAAAAATATTGTTACAGTAGTTGGAATGGTGATGGCTTGAGGTGCAACTGTTGCGGCCGGTGTAACAACTTCTTTATTTATCTTGTTACTGTTGTTTGTATACTGTTTTAGCATCTCAAATCACGGACTGTTTCGGCGACGGGATTTGCGTCCAGTTTGACTGTTTCAATAACGTGGTCTCAAGCAGCAACGATGGTTGGTGTTGGCTTAAGGTACGGCTATTGCGGCCAGTGTAACAGCTCCTTCTTGTTACTACTATGTGAAATGTTGTTTCAGCATCGCAAATCACAGATTGTTTCAGCAACGAGATTTGCGTGTTGTTTGACTGTTTCAGCAATGGGTCTTCAAGCAGCAACAGTGTATAATCTGCAGTTCAAACTGTTTCAACGATTATATACTTCTGATCAATGTCTAAGTATGAGAGTAATGTAAAATTACATGTAAAACAAATTAAACATATAGCAAAGAGAAGAAACGTTATATACCTTTGGAAAAATAGGTTAAGGTGATAATGTAGGCTTAAATGTGAGTAGGAAAAGGATGCAATGATAGCAAAAAAGTATGAACAAAAAGGTACATTATAGGGTCTTAACAAGCAAGTCACCCCCAAGCTGGGGCTAAAATCTACCAGGGAAAATGGAATACTAATCCAATCTAAGGTATGATAAGCAACATAATTGTTCTGTCCAAGGTGCCAACTGTTGCAACTAGCCTACGGTCTCTCCTTCCCCACATGCATGTCCCACTCCAGGAAGTGTGCCCCTTATTTTCTAAAAAGTCCCTTGGCTTCCCCACTTCCGTTCCGGCGCTTCAGTAACAGGTCGGACAGGAAGTCTCAGAGCCCCGCAACTATTTCCTAGTGCACTAGGAACAACTCTGAGTAGTTTCTTGCATGGAGAACTACTCATTGGACTGACAACCCATTTCTTCTATAATAGGGCATGATAATTGCTTCTTCAATCCATCTCCCATGCTAACAGTACAAGTACATGTTCTTCATTACAAACCATTATCGTAAGGTATGGCTCACAACTACCTCTGTGAAGGAACAATCATTCCTCCCCATAATGCATAAAAATCCCCCCTCGCATTATATCCATTAATGTGTGTGTGTGTGTGTGTGTCCTTTAAGGCACTTGGCACTCCAAGGGAATCTCTTGTCCCTACTTTCGAGACTTAGGATATATAATAATATCCATTATTTTAGCTTTAAGGAATAATATTATAATATTCCATTGGGATTAAACCCCCTAGCTTAGCCCCTTCCTAAACACTTAGCCCCCCTTTTCCTTTCTAAGTGGAGTTTATCCTCCCATACACATTTGTGGATTGTTCTGCATGCAACAGTGTGTTTTCATCAATAATATGAGTGTTTACATATTACAAAAATAGGCTCACTAGCTTTTAGCATCCAGGCTCCTTGGCCTAATAATCACATAAGCCTTCTGGCCTATAACAACCTGGCTCACCAGCCTATAAAACATTTACATTTTTATGTACAACTTGGGTTCGACCTAGGGGTATTAAACTATATAATAGAACCTCTATATAATGTGTCTTTCCCTTGCCCATACACTTGTGCCTAGGTTCCCAAGGGTCCTTGAAGTTGAAGAAAATATTTTTTCTTCTAAACTCATTACGAGTTGCCTCATCCAACTTCTCCTTACTTGTGCCCTCCTTCTGAAAGGGTTTCTTATCCTTTCCTTTCTATGGAACAAAAGGTTTAGAAAACATTTTTTTCCTTCGGGATTGCATCCTCCATGTCTCATGTTCTAATAATGGCATCATGTAAGGTCTCAAGTTTGAAGGATTTTACCCAACTACGCAGTGGCTCAGATAAACCCTCAGTGAACAACATCACCAATCTCTGCTCATATATATGTGTCACTGTGACTGTAATCCTCTGAAACTTAGTGGTGTAGGCATCTGGTGTCCCAACCTATTTGATTTGTTCCAATTATATAAAGTGTACCTCTGGATCCTTCCCATCAAACCTCTCCATCAACTTCTGAGTGAAGTCCAGATAAGAGGTAATACTGGCATGTACCAGAGTGACCAATCCATGGTACCACCACTCATGGGCCTCTCTGTCCAAGTGAAAAGTAGTGAATGTAATTGCTTCTACCTCTGACATGGTGTTAATATGGAAGTATGTGTCCAACTTTTGAACCCATGCTCTAGTTGTGCATCGGCTAAAGTCATCAAAGGAGGGAATGGTGAGCTTCCCAATCTTCCTCATGAGATCAATGTTTTTCTAACCTCAGTTAACCTCCCTTGGTCTATTCCTGTACTTGATATTACAGTAGTCCTATAGTGACATGACCACTTGGAAATACTTTTCTCCAGGTGAATATCAGTGGCCACCCACCTATTCCACTGGCTCAAAGAACATTTTCCATTTTGGAAGTGTTTTTACATTTTTTCGGGTCCCAAACTTTTGGGGTCGTTTTGAGGACCTAAACGACGTTTTTTTCAGGATCGGAAGAACCTACCATGTAACTTGAGGAAAATTATAGGACAAATGAAATATGTACTCCTCGATTATACCTTTCCAATGGTGTATCGAGCACTCCAAACATAGATCGTATGCAAAAGTTACGCCCTCATGAAGTTGACATATCATCTACCCCCATCGAGATCGACAAACCTTTGGGTGTTTCATCTCCCGGGGTTAGGGTTTTGGATGTTTATGGTTTCTCATTTATGTTTTATGTTAAAAAGGCCTTTGGAGCCTAATTTTAATCATCTTCTTGCGAATGAGCGTATTCGTCACATCTCTTCTCAGAGATAAGTTGCCACCACTCGAGCAAGTTTGTTTTAGTCTACTTTTTTACAGTTTCAACAGGTTCTCTTTATTAATAGAAGTCAAGTTTTATTGTATCTATGTGTGTTTATTTTTTATACATTTGTATTTCATTTCATTCCATTTATAAATCTGGATCAGTGGTATTAGAGCGATCTGGTCTTTATTTGTTTCTATGTGCATGTCCCCAATGAGGTCAGGGTACAAGGAGTTGGGACTAGAAGTAGTTGAGCCCTTGCAAGACTATGCCCATCGATCACGATGACCTCCCATGGCGAAAGAAAAGATAGATGATGGAGTAGGATATCCTTTTAAATTTTTGCTCGAGGAAGCCCTCGGGTGACAAAGGAATGAGATGATGGATAACTTTGCACAGATCCTTCGACGACTACCAATAGGCAATGCATCTTCATCAAGCGGACACTTTGGAGGTGCTGCCCCCTTCAAGGTACAAGTCAATTTTGATATCCCCTTATTTGAAGGCCAGATAGATGTAGATGTTGTAGATAAATGGTTGAATCTACTGGAAGGGTATTTTTCAGTCCATAATTTTTCCAATAGAGAAAATATTACCTTTGTGCTCCTTAAGGTTGTCCCCCATGTAAAGGATTGGTGGGAGACTTACTGTGAGCAAAAGGTCACTAGGAATCTGCAATATTTTCAGTCACACCCACTTGGGATTATTTCAGGGATGTTATTAAGGAACAATACTACCCTGTTGGAAGATATGATGACCAGTATACCAAATGGACCACATTGTGACATGAAAAGGGCCAGACAGTACCAAAATTCAAAAATATATTCCATACCTTGTGCACCAAGTTGGGTATCAAAGACTTTGAACGTCATACGGTTCTCAAGTACTGCAACTTTCTGCATAGATACATCCAAACATAAATGGATTTTCTATACATCTCATCATTGGGCATGGCTTATCGATATGTTGTCAAAATTGAGCGGAAATTTAAACAAAAGAAGTGGGAATTTGGATTTGCAAACTCCTCATAGCATAAGTAGATAAAAGGTGACCCCAACCCACATAAAAAAGGATAGAGCAAGGATGGACCCCCTCAAGACAACCAGTCCAAGCCATAAACAAATAAGGGTAATGATAAGACGAAGAAAGACACCGGGAAGTGGTGTGAATTCCATAAAATCCCCTGGCATAACATTGATGAATGTCGCTCAAAGAAGTCGTTGGTGGCTGAGCTGAAAGCCTCAGATTCAGAGGCAGGTTCTGACTTTGACTCAGATCCAGAAAAGGGTAAGTGAATCATTGATGCATAACCCAGTGCCACTGTTGCTACCACTAAGGTCCAGCCAAGTGAACTAGAAGAACTGGAGGAAGGTGAATTCATGTTTCACTTGCAGATGTGGGTGAAGAGTGCTCCACTGCATTTCATTGTCGATAGCGGAAGTCAAAAGAAACTGATCTCAGTAGATTTTTTCAAGTGGTTGAACCTACCGATGACACCACACCCATAGCCCTACACCATCGGGTGGCTCCACCTAGGAAGAGTTCTCTGTGTCACCCAAAAGTGTCGGTTTCTTTGTGGCATCAAGCCCTTCAAGGATGAGGTATTGTGTGATATTTCCCCCCTTGAATTTTGTGATGTTATTTTAGCACAACCATACTTGTTAAAATGACATGTTGTATGTGAGTCTAGACCTTGTAGTGTTATTATTACTTTGGGTAGACGATTATACAGGATACCAAAAGTAGCTCTGATTACCACCATTTGTTTGATCTCTGCTAAGCAATGCAGGAAGGTCATCTACCAAACTGTGAAATTTTTCTTCTTAATTATTCTCTCTCGAAGTAAACATAAGGTCACAGCCACATGCATGGCCTCTACATAGGACCTCTCCACACATCAAAAGCAAGTGGACAAGATCGTGGAAGAATACAAAGACACCTGCTTCTCACCAGGGTATCGTTGCACTGTCAGGTCAAGCATTCAATCGATCTAAACCCTGGTGCACCTCTACCCAATGATCCAGTCTATCACCACTCTCTGATGGAAAATGAGGAAATCAAGCGACAGATCCAAGAGCTGCTTCAAAAGGGGCACATTTGACCCAGCTCCTCACCCTACGGAAGCCCAATTGTACTCACGTAGAATAAATATGGGACTTCGCAACTCTGCATTGATTACATGGCCCTAAACAAAATCATATTCAGGAACAAATACCCAATTCCTTGAATTCAAGACCTTCTTGACCAACTCAAGGGAGCCAAGTTTTTCAATAAGATTGACATGAAGCCTAGCTACCACCAGGTCCCAATAGAACATATTGATGTATGGAAGACTTCTTTCATGTCTAAAGAAGGTATTTTCGAATGGCTAGTCATGCCCTTTGATTTGAAAAATGCTCCAATAACTTTCATGAGATTGATGGACAATATATTGCGGCCTTTAACCAATTATTTTGTGGTGGTATATCTAGATGATATCCTCATCTTCAACAAGAATTAGGCAGAACACTTGCAACATATTCAATGGGTCCTTCACACTCTACGAAAACACAAGTTATATGCTAACATGGAAAAATGTTCTTTCAACATGAATAAGGTCCAATACCTAGGCTACATTGTTGATGAGCATGGTGTGCATGTGGATCTAGCCAAGATTAAGTCATTTTTTACTACCCAGCCCTAACCACACTAACTGAGCTTTGAAGTTTCTTAGCACTTGTCAACTTCTATCGTAGGTTCCTGTTGGGATTCTCCCATATTGCATGGGCCCTCGGCCAAGTGACCAAGGGTGGTGGCAAGACAAAGTTCATGTGGGGGAAGTCACAACAACAAGCATTCAATGTTTTGAAAAAATTGCTTGTGCTCAGCTCCAATACTCTCCTTACATTATCTGCAACAACCTCTTTATATTGAGACCAATGCCTCGGAGTATGTCTTGGGCATAGTTCTCACTCATCCTGGTCATCCAATGGCATATCATAGTGAGAAACTATCAAATGTCATCCGTAAGTACCCCACCTATGAAAAATAAATGTATTCTGATGTACAAGCCTACCAACAAAAGAAGAACTACATTCTTAGGAAGGAGACAACCATCCACATTTATCACAAGCCTCTGTAGTTCATGTAGACATAAGGAAAATTGTAGAATGAGTGCCATCAAAATTGGTCCACATACTTGTAGCAGTTCCATCCCAACATCAAATATAAGATGGGGAGCACCAATAATGCCATTGACTGCCTTAGTCAACCTCGAGTTGCAGCCTTAACCACGGTGTTCCACTTTTGTAGCCATGAGGCATCCGAGTGGCCCCAACTCTACAAGAGCGATCATGACTTCACTGTCACTTACCAAATGTTTGGCACGGGCACAATTGTCATTGAATTTCATCTTCAAGATGGATTGTTATGCCATCTAGGCCACCTCTGTGTTCCTTCAAGTGAGCATGAGAAGTTGATTGGAAGCTCACTACAATAATATGGCAAGACATTTTGGCATGGAAAATATTGTGGAAGTACTACAGAAGCATTTATATTGGTGGAAACTATGTCAAGACGTTAGCAAGTATATAAGGTCATGCACTATCTATGCCATTTCCAAACCAGCCACTAAGAAGCAAGGCATCTACAACCCTTTTCCTACTCCCAACATGTCATGGGAATCCATCTCAATGGACTACATGTTGGGCCTTCCTTCCACCAAGTAGGGAAATGACTGTGTTTTTGTTGTGGTTGATTGGTTTTCTAAGATGGACATCCTAACATCCTGCAAGAAGAATATCAGAGTGAAGGCCATTGCAAGGCTCTTCTTTGAATGGGTGTGGGTACACTTCGGGATACCACAGACCATCATATCAGATCGGGACATCAGGTTCCTAATCACATTCTGGTCCAACCTCTAGTCACTATTGGACACTAAGCTCAGCAAATCCATCGCCTTCCACCCCCAAATCGATGGCCACATAGAGGTCGTCAACAAAATGATCGTGCATATCTTATGCATGTACAACTCCAAACATCTGCACACATGGGATGAGATTTTCCCTTATGTTCAACACAGCTACAATAGAGCCCTTCATAGATCGACCAACCATGGTCCCTTTTAGGTGGGGTTGGGATTTCAACCATTAGGTCCCATTGATGTCGTGTTTCCCCTTGCATCCACACAGGAATAATCATCCCATGCTCAATTTGAGGCTGACAAAGCCACCAAGTTTATTGAATGGATTCATCACATCCAGCAACAAGTCCATGATATTTTACATAAAGCCAATGCTAAGTACAAACAGTGCCATGATCAACATTGGGTGTCGCACAAGTTTCAGGTGGGAGACAAGGTCTATTTGCATTTTCATAAAGAGTGTCTTATAGGACCCCATCGGAAGCTTTGTCCACTTCGTTATGGACCTTACACCATCACCAAGGTTGTGGGTGACAATGCTTTTGAGCTAAGTATTCCCCCCTTCCTTGGCATGCACCTAGTGCTCAATGTGGACCTCCTTCGACCACACTTCCCACCATTATTAGACACATCAGAGATCGCAGAACAGTTAACACTGACAAAGCTCAAACCTGACTGCATGGACCATGTAGCCATTGATCAGATTAAGGGCACTTGCCAATAGAGGATTCAGCGTTATCGAGTTGTCAAAGTAGGGTAGCTCTTACACCAAGGCATGTGGCTCACCTGGGGCTAAGTTCAGTAGAATTTTACCCATCTGATGGGGGCACTCAACGCAATGGATATCATAGAGTCCTAAGGGGGGAGGACTGATCCAGGTGGATATATATGGCCACCCACCTATTCCATTGGCTCAAAGAACATTTTTCCATTTCTTCTTCCGGGGTTAGGGTTTTAGATGTTTAGGGTTTTCAAATTTATGTTTTATGTTAAAAAGGCCTTTGGAGCCTCATTGTACTCATCTTATTACGAATGAGTGTAGCCATCACATCTCTTCTAAGGGATAATTTTCCACCATTCGAGCAAGTTTGTTTCAGTCTACATTTTTACAGTTTTAGCAGGTTCTCTTCATTAATAGAAGTCAAGTTTTAGTATATCTCTATGTGTTTATTTGCTATACATTTATATTTTCATTTCGTTCCATTTATAAATTTGGATCATCCTCACCCATAGCCTAGTACTCCCTCCAATAACCATCAAAGGTATCACCCTAACCTTATTGTCCTTGATTCCCTTTTTGTTGATTTTCCCACAAACTAAGGCATAAGAGGTCTAGGAATTATTTTTCCTATGGTGCTAGTGCCAACTTGTGTGGGAACATGATTATTGTTTCCCTTTGCATGGTTTCCATTATTCCTATTGGGACCCCATGCACCATTGGTGCCCCCATGGTGTTCATTAGTGCCTCCATTACCATTGTTACCCCCACAGTTCTGGTTTGTCTGGTTAGTAACAATCAACTGTGTCAAGAGTTGTGCCAACTGTTGTTTCCCATTAGCTAAACCCTATAGAATTTTCAAAGCCCTATCTTCATTATTATCCCCCATGACTCCTTGTTCTACCTCTGGTTGGTTTTCTTCTACAATTTCTTCTTGATGTAATATGTTTTCTTCCCCTCACTACCTCCTACTTCTATAGGTGATATACCTCTCTTGTTCTCCTTGATTCTTGAATCTCTGGACCCCCTTAGGCTGGCAGGACTGTGGCTATGATACCACTGTAATATTTCGAGAAATTTTCTTTGGGTTTATTCCTTAATTTATCCTCATAAAATGTTTTGTCAAACAGTTTGGGATGCCGAAAATTTCCATAACAGTAGAAGATAATTGACAGTTGATTCAAATGACAACATGATTCTAACAATATGACTAGTAACACAACATCACTGGCTAATCCAATTTATTACTACTCAATGAAAATTGAGCATACAACAGTAAGCTTACAAATTGATAAGAAGGTACATATATGATCTCATTAATAGTATTTGTTACAGATCTGATATTTAGGAAATAAGAGTTGTTTTAGGTTATTTATGAAGTGGGTCAATCATTATGTGCTACTAGTAGTGTGAAATCTGACTTCTATAGGCCCATGAGAGTCTCTTCCACAATTTCCTCTTCTTCTAGCAGTATACGCATCCTACTAACAGTTATATTGTTGTCTCAGGATTTAGCTCAAAGATGAGATCGACCCACCACAAAATTCCTTCACCCATACACAGGAATACACCCAACAAAGTAGAACTCACCCTATAGTGTAGAACCTCATCCAGATATGAGGTTGGATGCCTAACCAAAGAGGAATGAGCCCAACACACCAAATGTTATATCAACCAACACCCAGATCAATCACAGTGAGTCTGAATTCAACCCCAATATAATAGCAAACAATTTCCTTAGCTATGTTCAACTCCTATAGAACAAAATCGTCTCATATACCCATAGAACTAAGCTTCTATGAGTGAAGTCGACCCTAAATGAAGAGGCAGGCCAGTATTTGCAAAACTCGTCCTCCCTAAAGAAAGTCGACCCTCTGCAACAAAGACTCACCACCCACAGTAACACTCAGCCACCTCAAATGAGATCTCAGCCACAAAAAAGAAAAAACTCAGTCACTATATGAAGAACTCCTCCAAAAATGAGCATAATAGGAAGATCTAAGATGATCTCCTCTCAATGACTAGCTAGGGTGGATAGTCTCACCATTGAAACCAATCTTAGAAATTTCTTCTATGGTTTTCATCCCAAGAGTCCAAAACCATAATGAGCTCTCTCAATTCAATTTTATAAAATGACAAGGGAATAATGAGAAAGGGGTACCTGATTTCCTTTTTTATCCTTTTGTTGACCCTTTTTCGGCCTTTTTACCTTTTAATAAGTTTAAGTGACTTTTGACTTTCCCAATAGTCACTTGAGCACCCTTTTAAGTACTCTTTCAATGTCACCTTTTAAAATAATTTAATTCTCACTCTGATGACATTAAAAAATTATTAATTCCCTTTTTTCCCCACTCACTATAGCCTATGAGAATTACTTAAGCTATTTCATCAATCTCCGAGAGAGCTCATTTGGAAAGGGACATTACAAATACACAATCAAAAGAAGAGTATTAGAACAAAAACCAAATTATATTAAGGAGTCCAATGGTGAAAAACATTGTAATGTATGTAGGAATACATAGTGGCTATAATGGTGATAACTTATATATGAGAAGAGATGGGACAAATACATCATTCACAAAAGAAAAATCCCTTAATAAGGAGGAAAACCCCTTTTATTACAGTATGAAGCAAAAACCCTAAACCTAGGAGACAATGTGGCAAAGGAAAGGTGGGCCCAAAATTCTAAGTTGGAATGTCACCTTGTCAACCGATAGCATTTGCATACAAATCCTATTATTTAATGTGATACATCATTGGAAGATCTTTTAAAAAAAATAAAGTTTCCTTTAAATTGCATTGATTGGAAATAGGTGCACGCTTTAATTAAAAAAAAAAGGCAGTTGCTTGCAAACCTATGTTGATGTTTGTAGCATCGAACAGGTCATTTCACATAGGTCTAAGTGTTTAGATGTGTGGAAGTCATCCAAGGCCTTCAACCTTAGTAATTTAATTTAATTAAAGGGAGTATTAAAGTAAAGTTCTTCTTACAATTAAAGTGAGTTTAGTTTAATGAAATGCTAAAGTTATTAGCATTAGTGAATTAAATGAATCTTAGCCAGTGATCTCAAGTGAGGTGAGATTTAATCTCAACCGTTAATCACTTTGGAGATTAGGTTTATGTTTGATTCAGTCATAACTCAAGATTTTAAAAGAAAGGCTAGGTGAAGGGGAAAGACACACAAGAGATAGATCTATTGGAGTTAGTGACTCATAGAGAGAGCAAAGAAAGACTTTTTTTCAAGGATATCTTATCAAGGGTGAAGAAGTACTTTCACCTAGATATAAGCTTCGCCCAAAGGAGAAGGAAACATCAACAAACAGATCTAGTAGAAAGGATAGATATAGGCGGTAGAGTAGCAGCAGGTCCAGCTGCAAATCGGGTCGTACAGATTTGGAGCAGTTCCATACACAATAGACAGGAGTCCAAGGCACATGCATACCCACCACACAGGTGCAGAAGGATGTGTACATATGCACCACACAAGTGCAGCGGGGCATGTACATACGCATCGAACCAGTAGTCATGGGCATGCACATACGTGCAATGCAGTGGACATGTGCACGTACATATGCATAGTGCAGTGGGGACACATGCATGCACATACATGTTGTACAGGCCATATAGGATGCATACATATTGTATAGGACAGTAATACAAGGTCGTATAGTAGCGGTTGAGTTGTTGGGTTACATGAGTTTGCTGTATTTTTCTATTTCTATTCTAAGTGGGTAGTTTTCCCAGTTTGGGATCCCTTGTAAGCTTGGAGTCATTATCTAATGAAAAGACGATTTGAAGAGAAAAGTTTATATGTGTTGTGTGAATTTTGGTTTCTAGAGTTTTACTTTTGTTGTTTCATTTCTAGCTAGTATATTTTATTTTGTGTGTTGTAATTTATTTATCAGTAAGGAAAAACACAAGGTAATAATTTGTCTAGGTGTTGGGGATTGTGAGATTCATCACCATGGTATTAGAGCTTACACTTTGAGAGGGAGACCAATTTCATATATACAACAAATTATGCAGCAAATTTGTTAGATCTATAAGGAGATCTCTGCAGATCTATAAACCAGCAGTGAAATTCTTGTGGCAATGTTTTTTGTTCATATCTAGAAATGGCAACAACCAGTATTCAGTTTGAAGACTGGTTGGATGGAGAATCTAGCTTCTTGTCTTATAAGGTGAGGGTAACCTTGCTTTTGAAGGAGCATGACCTTTGGGAGATTAAAGAAAAGGTTGTTCCTCCACCAACAAATGAAATTCTATTGGAGGCTCATGAGAAGAAGGACATCAAAGCCCAAAGAGTGATCATGGATGTTGTGAAGGATCATTTGATCCTTCGTGTGGCAGAGAATTAGTCATCCAGAGATATGTTCAAGGCTCTAATAGATTTGTTTCATAGAGACAACTTGAATAGGAATATGATCTTGAGAAACAAGCTCAGATCCATCCAGATGTCAAGATCTGACAATGTTATGAGCTACTTCATGAGAATCACCTAGACACGTGATATGCTTGCAACTATTGGGGATAAAGTGGACAAGGAAGAACTTGTAAATTTGGTATTGAACGGTTTCACCCCCTCTTGTTCATTGCCACAACTCATCTTGAGAAATAGACCCCCTCTTATTTGTTGTTACAATCCTCTCATCCCTCACAACTAGTATAAAATCAACCTCTGGACAAGGTAAGTACTCGCCAGCTTCTAAGCATATTTTGCAAGTATATTTTTATTTAATGAAATAGTGTTGGCTATGGGTGGCTGGTAATGAGTGTGAACATCTT
This sequence comes from Picea engelmannii, assembly GCA_009831015.1. Lineage (NCBI taxonomy): Eukaryota > Viridiplantae > Streptophyta > Pinopsida > Pinales > Pinaceae > Picea > Picea engelmannii. The sequence continues at coordinate 361,317 of ML797107.1, forward strand.
ATTTTCCCTATATTTCACTCATAAGAAAGTGTTTGAAACAGAAATCATCGAAATTTTTGATTACTATAGAATGTGATTCGTGGGTTTCACTTGTGCAAATGATGATGGTTTTTATCCTCTTCTATATGCGCTACTACCCTCGGGTTCATATTACCATTTTTCATTATTTCTGGAAGATGTTTGAAAAGAATGGGTTATGGGGAAAATGGGTCGAACTCATTTATATTATTGTTAATACTTGTTAAGTTTCGACTTGGGTTCAAACCCGAATTTGTAAATTATTTGTTCACTATTGAAAAGAGTATATGGTGTGACCGGCATTGGTTATATTCTCTGTTTTAGAGGTTTGAATCTTGTTGGTATGAATGAATTTGTTAAAGACTCATAATGTCTCGACTAAGACTATACTCATTACAGACAGATTCCATTCTCTCATCCAAGTTCTAACTATGTCTGAGCTCATGATTACCTATTAAAGTGATGGGTATTGTTTTATGAAAACAAGCACATCATGTGCTCAACTTTAACTTTGTTCTCTATCAAAAGATGAGGTTTTCACACCATTTGTTTCTTTTTGTGACTATAATACTAGGCTCGTTGTTCTATTTTGACTACATTTTCACTCCCATACCCAACCTTAGCATTGTTTTAAAACCCACAGTCTTGAATGGGCATGGTGATGTGAACTGGTTTACTAAAGAAAGTAATATTGGGTGAGTTTGTATAATAGTTTTCAATTTACTATTCACGTGGCATTTGATATTCAAGTATGATGTGGGGTTTGAGTTGGCACTTGTCAGAAAATAAATATATTTTGGAAATGGAAACAAGATTAAAGGCACAATATCCAAGTTAAAGTTTTATTTGATTTTAATTACATAAACTGGGCATTTTTCCCCTCATTATTTTATCATTTTTTATACATTAATGCCCTATTATCCCATGCATATTTCATTGTAGTCCCATGTTCTTTATCCCTTGTTTATATAGTTTAAAAAAATATGTTGAGGAGAAGCTTTTAAAGAAGATTTATTGGCACTGTTACAAACTCATATTTCTCTTAATGATATATGGACAACTTGATAGTTCTTTGAATGAGAATGGTAATTGGTTGTTGTCACTCTTCTATAGAGTTTAAATATATGATATATGGTAAAGACATTGGTTTGCGAAGCATAATGTTTGTGTTGAGAATAGGTTTGGAAGTTTTCTCAAAAGAATTCTATGTTGATTATGGGCCTTGTAATGAAAGAATGCACAAGTTTAAAGGATATACACAGGAATGTTGACTGAGTTTTTAAATTTGAACATAAATTTTTCACACGTTCCTTTCATTTCATGACATTTTCCACAAATTGAAATCCTTTTACAATTTACCTATGTCATAAATATATTCATTTACATATATTCCCTTGTTCAAAAGAAATTTAGACTTTTCATATGCAGAGAATTTTACAAGAACCATACAGTTCAGATTTTTGAAAATTTAAATGATGAGAAGGGTGTTTGTCAAATTATGGATTTTCTTCCATGTTTTCATTATTCCTACTCCCTTGCATGCTTGATTCACTGTGTTATTCTCATATCCATAGCTAAATCACATTTAACACAATATTAATAGATGCTTACTATGTTGTGTCTTGTATTTTACTTTAAGAATTTTGCACTAATTGGAATGATGATGGAAATTAGATAAGGTTTTTCAGTCGAGGGATTAACAGAAGTGGAAATTGAGGAACATGGAAAGAAGGGGAAGATTGCAAAATGTACTTTGGAAACAAGGAAGACACAATAGAATGAGGTTTTCCACACACTTTGATGCTAATTCTGAATAATTTAACCAACTAGTACAAACTGACTATTTGAAACTTGGTGGGAATCCAACATTGCCACAGCCTCCAACGCCTCCTAATTCTCCCCTGTAGCCACATCCCAACATTGAAAATTTTCTTGAGCCATCTAGCCATTGATGGTAGGGACAAAAACCTTGTAAATCCTCCCTCTGGTATTGCTCAATGGCCTGATAATCCTCTTCGTCCTCCCCCTCCCCTGCATTTAGTACCACATGTTGCATCTGCTACCTCCATGGTCGATTCACCTCCTAGAAATTACAAGTTCCCTCCTAATGACTCCCAAATTGATAAGGGAAAGAAGCATGCTACTTCTCCTATCTCAGAAGCATCGCAATGCTCCTTTATATATTCCAAGCAACAATCAGCTAAAGCAGATAGTGATAAGAGAGGGATCAACTTCAGTGACATGCACCCTGCAATAGTAAAGAGAGAATTGAAAAAGTCTTATTATGAGGACTTTCTCAATCTGAGGCCAGATGTGTCAGAAGGAAGAAAGGAAAGAAAGGAGTTATTCAAAATTAAATATCATCACTTGTTTCAATCTTTATTATCACATTGCTACTTAGACACTTGATACACTTTTTGGGACAATCAACAAACAGATGATATTATTTTGAGAACTTTAAATCTCATATCATTTTTATGTTTTTGGGATATACAAGTGTTTGTTGATTTGGTATGTTTTTATGGGTCACTTATTTTTGACATATTTCATGATGTTTATATATTTATAGTATTTAATCATTTTTGGAGTTACAACAGAAATTTTGGAAATAAAGGAACGAAGACCTAGTGGAACCCCGCCTATTATTGAAATATCAATTACCCTTATCATAAATAAAGTTGTCTTCTCCTAAATAAAGTTATTTAACTTTTCTAAACAAAAGATAGTTTAACTACCCAAACTACCTTATGAAGATATAAAAGGAGAAAAAAACAAAGAGATGGGGGGGAAATAGAGAAGTAAAACTTCTGATAAGGTTTTCTCTAGCCTCAAGTGAGATTATTGTTTGTTCATTCCATACTGAGTTTTATTACAACTGAGTTATCTTGTTGATAGTTGGGTTATTTTGAAAGTGGCAAAAAAAGGACTAGGAAGCATAGATTGGTGACAAGCTCCAAGGTCATTTGTTTTCTTGGATATATGTTTGGTTTTAGTTAGAAGTTTTGAAATCATTTTAGTGTTAATTAATTCTAGTTTTGCATAGTTCAAAACAATGATGCACAAGTAGCTTGGACTGAGCCATCTCAGTTTTTTGTTCAAGTATTCATTTTTTATTACACTAGTTGTCTATGTATGAGTCAAATAAGATCTTAGACTTATAAGTGTAACATGGGTACAGGCCCTTGTAGGGATTTGAAGAGATAAACTCGATTGTAACTCAGATTGATATTAATAAATTATTTGTTGATTTCTTCTCATTTATGAGACTTATTCTATATTGATTTCCAGATTTGTACTTTTTTTATATTTGCTTATCCATTTATGTTTATAAATTCATTT